>LR991092.1:24980000-25580000 GCA_905163515.2 Lymantria monacha
ACACGTCTGACCAGCGTGGTATAGTAGGGTAGTTTTCCCTCCCGTTATGGAGGAAGCTTGAGCCCAACAGTAGGACATATATGAGCTGAGATGATGATGATAAATTATAAGACTAATAAATTGTTCAATTATCATCTTAATTTATATATGTCTTACTGCTGAGCTCGTACTTTCTCAAGAATGGGAAGGTAATTGACTAATTAGCCGCTGATCAAACGGGTTACTATAGAGTTATATTTCGAGATTTCTTTCTCTTGCATAGATAGCACGTTATGTTATTACTTTCTCTTGCATAGATAGCACATTATGTTTTTTAAACATATTTTCCAACCTCCATGGGCACAATAATGGATAACAGCATCATTCAGCCTTTTACCGTCTACTACTGGACGTAGATCACTTTCATAGAATGCCACACGGTGTGATAATTATTTATTGTGATTATTGTCGTAATCATTACGCTTGGTGAATTGGTTGACGATTGCAGTAAGGTTTGCTTTGCCCAAGGAGAGCGCACATACCATTCTCTTAGAAATTCTTTCGCAGATTTATATAATAATAATATTTTACGGACAAGCCAGAGTTAGTGACAAAGAACTAGTCCGGTCACCCGAAGTGAGGCCACCGCGTGAGGACTCGACTTGAGAGGAACACGTGAGGGTAAACCGCCAGGCGGGCCACCGAAGACAAAGATTGGGTACCGGTGGCCCGCTCGCACGGCGAAGAGAGGTGCTTGAAGGGTGGGTCTATAGGGTTTTGCACCGCCTCTTCCGTCGCCCCGGATCGATTTGACGGGGTGCGACCACCTCCATAGTGAATATCCATAGCTCCATGGCAAGGGGAAAAAAAGGGTTAGTGACAAATGTTTCCTTTTCCTATTGTTACACGGGGATTACACTTCATTTAAATATAATATAATTTTATAAATCTGAAATTACTATTACACTGTTAAACATAGACTTTAGCGTATAATTTTCTTAGTCTATTATCATCATGCATTATAATAAGAAATCAATAAACGTATTGCAAGATTCGAAGTTCACAAATTCTCGTTTTTCATCTCAGTTCATATTAGCCTATTGGGCTGGAGCCTCCACCATATCGGGAGTGAAATTAACCTACTACACCACGCTCGTCAGACGTGTTTGTATAGGGTTTAGTTTCGAATTTTCCTTTTCTTGCATAGATGTTATATGCATTTTATATCCCTCTTACGATCACCCACTGGTGAGATAGGTGGTAAATTGTATTTTTACTCTATCACCCCACGGAAAATTCACATTAGGTACATAAGCATAAATATGTATCTAGTTTATAATGAAAATCATTTTAATCCATTCAAATTAAAGTCGAGCAAAGCTAATGAGATTTATTTTGATGAAAATTAAGGTTTAATAATTAAGGCTAAGGGTGCATAAATAATTAAGGAATACCGAGGCTCTTCGGCAACTCTGACGGGATGGCGAAAAGCTATCTAATATGTATACCGTTAATTGAACCTTGGGGAAAGCCAAGATGCCGTCAGAGCTCCAGTCTTTATTGCAAATTGTAGCCATATTTTTAACTAACAAAGCTTTTGTTTCTATTCGCCTTATAATAAAAATTTTACATACTTGTTTCACCCATATGATCACATGCTTAGAATATAATGTGTAACCCACCCTTTAGTTTCACATAGGCGTAGCAAAAATCGCAAAACAAAAGTCGCATAACGGCGTCTCAAAATTAACGGCAGCAGTATTCTAAGAAATTGTGATACTGTTTCCATCAGGAAGACGTATTTACAACAGCGTAACGTGACTTAACGTATGATGACGGAGTAAGAATAATTTTATTTTCACCATCTTAACCGTGGGAATTGAAAAGGACGACTACGGGATATGTTACACATAAAACATCTATGCAAACATTATGCAAGACAAGAAAATTCGAAATAAAACCCTTTACCTACACGTCTAAGCAGTGTGGTATACATATAATAGGTCAATTTTCTTTCTATTGTGGAGGAGACTCAAGTCCAGTATTAGGATATGTATGAACTGTAACGATGTAATGATGATTTTCTACAGCGTACATCGATAGGCTGATGGGTGTATATCGGTTTTATAGAATAAAGTTTGTGTGGTGAGTGCTATTAAGTAACTATTAGGGAGGTAATAAAACCTCTAAATAGAGCAGGAAAAACCTATACCTATATACCTGTGTAATTTCTTTTTACTATGAAGGAGGTTCCTTCTCTGCAGCACTAGAATTCATAGATCTAAAGAGAAAGAAGTCCTCCTGTGACCATGAATACTGCAAAATGTTCGAAACGTCGGGAATTTGAAAACAAATACAAATGTGATAGAATCCATAAAAATAATTTTATTTGAAATGTACAATACTCAGAAATCAGAAATTATTAGACCTAAATAAGCTAATTACATAGTTATCCTTTTTTTTTTTTTTTTTTGCGGTGGGCTATGGACGTCGCACCCCGCCAAATCGGTCCGGGGTGACGGAAGAGGCGGCGCGCAACCCCATTG
Organism: Lymantria monacha; assembly: GCA_905163515.2. NCBI lineage: Eukaryota > Metazoa > Arthropoda > Insecta > Lepidoptera > Erebidae > Lymantria > Lymantria monacha. Next base: position 24,982,526 of record LR991092.1, read on the forward strand.
ACCCACCCTGCAAGCACCTCTTCTTCGCCGTACGAGCGGGCCACCGGTACCCGATCTTTGTCTTCGGTGGCCCGCTCGGCGGTATGCCCTCTTGGGCTCCTCTCTTGTCGACGCCCCGACAGCTTTCGCCGTCGAGGCGTCGTCCTCACGCGGTGGCCTCACGTCGGGTGACCGGACAATTCCCCGGTCCGATCACCCGAAGCCTCGGTTAGAGCGGCATCAGGCGCAGGTACTCGCGCCTGCGACGCCCCGGCCGCGGGCGGCGGCCCGGGTCACGGGAATCCTCCCGGGCCCGTTCCGCCGCCTCCTTCTGCGAGATGACAGCCTCGCAGAAGGCGGCGACCGCGTCCCAATTCCTGACGCTGTCGACCATCGCTCGCGCAACAGCCGGCAGCGTCAGGTCGGCACCGATGACAGCGACGAGGTCACGGCGCTGCCCGTCCCAGCCCGAACATACCTCGAGCGTATGTTGCGCCGTGTCCTCGTCGCTACTGCAATGGTGGCAGGACGGAGTCCACTCCCTCCGCACGACCGTGTGCAGGTACTTGCCGAAGCAACCATGCCCCGACAACGTCGTAGCTCCCCATCGTTGAACGATGGGGAGCCACCCTCTTCGCGCATTGAGGTAACCCGCAATTACATAGTTATCCTACGGGAAACTTAGGAGTGCCTACAGATTGTATTCTTAACCCATTACCACAAGGAGTTCTTCATGCATTTCAACTATTATCATTTCTTTTATTTAGGTTGCCGATTATATTCTGAATTTTCTTTATTTTATATTGGCCTATGGGCTATACAATGAGTATTTATTATTTTATATTAATATATTTTTTTAAAGATACCACGCTGTACTAAGGAAATAATCCGTGTATTGCGGGGGCCTTTACAAACATATAATTAACGCAAAAAAAATACACCCAGAGTCAGAATAAAACTTTGTGGATCGCACAAATTATCGCCCTGCGTGGTAATCGAACCCATGGCACTAGAACGGAAGGTCGGCATTTTAACCACTACGCCATCTGCGCACATTGCGAATGTAATCAAAAACAAATTGTAAAAATATAATTCACCAACCCCTTTCTTTATCGCAAGTGACATAACGATTGTGAAAAGAAAATCCTTGCAATAAAAATGAAACACGCAATAAAATCTAGTCTTGTGACTAACTTTCCAGCTTCCATTTGATAAAATGAGGTTTATAACTAATAGCCTCACTAGTAGTCAAGAACAAGTATGAGTCAAGTACAATATTTCACATTTAATTGTTACAATACTATGATTAATTATAAATATACTAAGAGTATATTATCGTGATAAATAAACACTTATATGTGATAACAAATTGATGTATCACAAGTCACATAATTTCACATTAATCTCTTACCAACAACAACGGAAGTGATAAGGTGATTTATATCTAAAGTCAAATAGCAAAATACGAGTATACATTATGAAATTCTTTGCCTATATTTGTTTGAAAACTGTAATGCCAGCAGTTTCTATTTCGAGAGCAAGTTTATTTGAATCGGTGCCAAATCCAGAAGTAGTATTAATCAGATGATAGATTTGAGATGTTGCTGAGGGTAATGAGCCCTAATAAGTTATTGTTATAAAAATTTACATGATGCTGAAGGATTATGGAAATAGTGAAAGCTAAATTTATTTTTATATATAACTGAACGGGTTTGTGAAATTGTTTTGGAAATTCACACGTCTATTCAATATCAATTTGAAAATTTTCTCGTTGTATTTGTAAAAACAATATTTATAAAAGCATTGCAATAACCTGCTGTAAATATATATGGATATATTGCTATTATATAGCTCATTTTCTCGATTACTATAAGAGTTCACGGTGGCAGGACCACGCTGTTGACATTTCGCTATCTACAGCCGCGGGCCGGTCCGTGCGGGGTAGTACCACACTCTCGCAGAAGATCGACGTTTGCGTAATGGCAATGTGCTATTGCGCTTCGTTCGGTGAGCGAGAGAGCTGGCAGCCCAACTGGGTGGGTTTGGGCATTGTAATGGTGGGCAGTGGCCTAGCTATACCCTTGGTATAGCAAAGGTACATGGGCAGCGGTGCCACTTACCAACGGGTGTGCTGCTTACTCGTTTGCCACCATATGCGATTAAAAAAAAATAGTTTAAAAAAATAAAAAAAACATGCTTTTATATATAAACTAAACTAGAAAGTAGAAAATAACTTTTTTAATCATTCAAGTTAAGGTAGAGTGAGAAATAAAAGAAATTATGTTAGTGTAAAAAAGCGTGGGGTGCCTGATGTTAACATTCCATTGATAGAGTCATGTGGGTAAGTAGGCACTGTGGGTATGTAGCGAAATATTTTCAGAAGACACCCCACGCTTTTTTACATTAAAATAATTTCTTTTATTTCTCACTCTACCTTAACTTGAATGATTAAAAAAGTTATTTTCTACTTTTTAGTTTAGTTTATATATAAAAGCATTTTTTTTTTAGTTTTTTAAACTATTATTTATTTTCTATTTTTTAGTTCCGCTAAATACAGAAGCGCGATTTTATAAATTTTAATCTACTATGATTTCATGACTACTATCGGTAACTGTAATTATTTTCCAAATCATTAAATATGTACAGCTGTATTAATCGTGAAATCTCGATTTTTAAAAATTCAAATAATTTTACATTGTCATCTCATTACTTGATAATCAAAGCATTTCATCAAATGCTATGTAACAGAGAAGCTTTAGATGAAATGATTCGATTACGAAGACTATGACTAAGTGCTACATAAGCTTGTCCAGCAGCAAACAGTCGAGAGGCTAGATAAATGACTGCATGATCAACTGTACAGCCTTGAATCTTGTGAACGCTCGATGCCCAACTCAGAATGTCAATGGCAACATTCGTCTCTCAGCAGTTCCATATTTGGCTATTTTCTATCCAACTTACCTTTTTTTTTTTTTTTTTTTTTTTTTTTTTTTTTTTTTTTTTTTTGTGGTGGGCCATGGACGTCGCACCCCGCCAAATCGGTCCGGGGTGACGGAAGAGGCGGCGCGCAACCCCATTGACCCACCCTGCAAGCACCTCTTCTTCGCCATGCGAGCGGGCCACCGGTACCCGATCTTTGTCTTCGGTGGCCCGCCCGGTGGTATACCCTCTCGGGTTCAACTATCCAACTTACCTACTATATAAAAATGTAATAAGTGCAAATATTTATAAATTTAAATTCATATAAATGTTAATGTTTTGAAATTATATGAAAATATAATTTTGACTGTATTTAACAATCAATTAAAATTTGAAGTAGTCAGTCACCAATGGTACTAAAATGGCCGAAACCAGTACTTCTTTTAAATTAGACAATAACTCACAATGAACAATTAAAAAACTAAGTTTTACATTATTCCTGCATTAGTAACTACATCAGTTATGTTTTATAATAACATTCCAAGCTTAGATCTTAAATATTATAATAATACAAAAGTAAGTTATATAATACCATTTCAATTTTTAACTTCACAAATAAGCACTAAATCAGTTGAAAACTATTCATCAATCGTCGTCAATTTCTCCTATATTTCTTTGGCAACACACATACAGAGATTTGAATGTGCACATAATTTGTTGGATTGACTGAGAGTATTATCTTCGTCTTAGCTTTAGCGTCTCGTTTCTTATCTACTCTTTCTGAGAAGTCTTCTATGCAATGCCAGAGTTTCTCATGTCCTCATGTTTAGCAATGCATACTGCATTGCTAAATGCCAGGTTGCATAATTTATATGGCCAGACAGGTTTTCGATAAATGCGAGAGTATTATTTAATGCCATTTTCAAATAGATATCTCAATTCAAACACTTAAATGCTTCGCAAAGACCTAACAAGAAAACTTTTACACGAACTACGTTTTGTTTTTAATTTTCACTTCAATGTCGTTGATCACTGATTTTACCATATTAGATATTACACTGTCTTTATTTCTGAGCTTTTCTGGGCCCTTATCCTAATGAATTGAACGACGTAGCTCGAGTTTTCTTCTTCTTCTTAATGAATGGCCTCTGTGAGTGATTAACCACAACTTCGCCAATGTCAAGTAAAATAAGTTTAAAAAATTATAATAGATTTATATTTTAGTCGTCAGTCATGTCGGTTCATTGTCTAATTTGTTCAGCTCGAGTTTTATTAACTATTTAATATGAAACTAACAAGAAAAACATACAGTGACTTGACAGATGACCTTGATGTCACGAAATAGAGACAATGTTTTACGGTAGCGCCCTCTAGGCGCGTAATTCGAAATTGGAAACTTAAATTCAACATTTTAATCCTGATTATCCCAATAACTGATTAGGATAATGGTGTAAACTGATTAAATTATTGCATTGTCATCGGTCCTCGATAAGTCTACCAAATTTAAATGAAATCTGACCGTTCGAAGTGGGTTAAAATCAAGTCCAAATGAGTCGGTTACAAACATACAGGTCAAGCTAATAAAAAGCATGTAAAAATTAAAAATACAATCCACCACCCACTTTTTTGACTGTAGATATCGCAAAAGTCTATTACTTATTTTGCTTGCTGGCTATGATTACAATGGTTAGTGATAAAATTAAAGGAAGCTAAAATATTAAAAAATACTACCTTTTTGTGGGAGGTATAAAAAGGAGCTGAGAAATCACTAGAATAGTAGGCAAGAAAGAGCACTGTCCTGGAAAACTAATAACGCTTATTGCGATTGGCAACTAGCCTACCAAGCTGGCGTTTACATCATTTACCACTCTGCATGCTCTATTTTCAATAGTGGATTGTCTGCTGGATATATGGATGAGTGGTTGTCTAGCTTTATATATATCTACCAAATTTTATTATTTTTATTATTAAATTGTTCAAATAAATATTACTGAAAAGATTTAATATAATTTGATAAATGCTGAAGAAATAAAATCTTTAAAATTCGTGAATCAGTGGAAAGTTGCTTTTATCGATGCTTTGACCGATTTTAATAATAATTCTTATTATTTTTTATACAATGCCATCTGGTAAAAACTTTAAATAAAAAAAATAAAAAATTATAGAATATTTTCTGTATATATTTTTAATTTAATTTGACATTGAAATAGAATAATAAATTTAATTACTACTAAGAACATTATTATATTTTATTAATTGGGCACATTCTGATACGATTTTATAATAAAAATATTTTATCACAAAAAAGTATTATATTATCTTTGCAAATATAATTTGATTAAAAATATATTTTTATTAAGTAATAATAGATATTTTTTTTAATGCAGTAATAGATCTTTACTTTAAATTCTACTTTCAAATTTTCTCCGAATATCTTATATAAATATAACTCAAAGGTGACTCACTGACATAGTGATCTATCAACGCACAGCCCAAACCACTGGACGGATCAGGCTTAAATTTGGCATGCAGGTAGATGATATGACGTAGGCATCCGCTAAGAAAGGATTTTGAGATGCAGGCTATATAAGATTAGTAACTAGATTTTGATTAATTCTACCCCCAAGGGGATAAAATAGGGAATAATATTAGTTTGTATGAAACTTTGTCAATTTTAAATCGATCGGGCTGAGACTTTGCATGTATAAAGCTACTATGACGTAGGCATCCCCTAAGAAAGGATTTTGAGATGCAGGCTATATAAGATTAGTAACTTTTCAGTTTAAAATATACAAATTTCTGTATGCTAGCGCCATCTACATTGAGCTATTTTGGAGAGAACTTTGAATTTTTGTGCATAGTACATAGAGAATGTATCTAGCGGATTTTTATTGACGACTAGCTTTTGTTCGCGGCTTCGCTCGCGTTAAAGAGTATTATTATTAATTAGGTATAGTTTTTGCGGCTTTACTTTTGTTTAGTGTGTGTAAAAAATAAGGATTATTTTTTTTAATTTTTGGGCTGTGCGTTGATAGATCGCTATGTCAGTCATACTGTCATATGTCAGATATGTTTTTGTTTGGTTTAAGTATAGGTTTTGTCGGTTAGACTTTTTTAAAATGGCTAAAGAAAATCTGAACGTTAATGGAGAAGTTGAAGAATGTGCTGTCGTCCCTATTGTTGGTGACGGTGCATGTTTGTTTCGTGCTCTCTCTTATTTAATGTACGGGAAAAAATACTAAACTTTAGGAAAGTAACTCTTTACGCGGGCAAAGCCGCGGGCAAAAGCTAGTCTTATATAAATTTTAACACAATTCTAGGAAAACCAAGTTGAATTAGAAACTTCTAAGAAAATATGTATTCCCTGAAGCCAATACATAAATGTTTTATGTCGAAACGATAGCGAGCTGATCGAGATTTAATTCTAAAGAAAACAAGATGCTGAAATGATTTTCGCATTTTCTCTCTCTTATCGTATTGCTCAATTTATCATGAAGTGACGTAAATAAAACAGAGAAATATCGAGAAGGCGTCATTATTATTTACGAGCAAACATCATAAAATTGATGGGTTAGTGAACGACACATATAATTTGCTATTACTATTAACTATTTCTTTATCTACGAAAATAGGTCTTACGGAAATCATAAATTACATATATATTTCCTTCATTTGGTGTTATTTGCTTTTGCTTGAAACTAAAAGTATCCTGTTATTCACTGCCAAGTGGGCCTACAAAAGATATTACAAAAAATAAGCGATAAAAAAGTACTACACTACACTTTTTTCTTTTTTTGTTGAACGTAAAAACAGAATTATAAAATATTATTTGTCAACATCTTCTCAAATGGTGTTCTTTGGTTTTCTTTTTATTATGTGGACTATGTTTTTTTTTATTGCTTATGATGGCAAACGAGCAGGTAGCACACCTAATGGTAAATGTTACTGCCACCCATGGACCTTGCAATACCATGGCTATAAGAGCTAGGCCATTATCTACCAATACAAACCCCAAACCCATCCAGTTGCGTTTCCGGCTCTCTCGCTCACCGAACGAAGGGCAATAGCACATTGCCATTACTCAGACGTCGATCTTCTGCGAGAGTGTTGTATTACCCCGGATGGTTTGGCCCGCAGCTGTAAACAGAAAACTATCAACAGCGTGATTCCCGACTAGAAAAAAAGTATGGTTCAACCAGATCATGTATCTGGACCCGATCAGGATAGAATGAGGCATGCCGGATCCGGCAAACCCGATCAGGACCAGGTCTGGTCCTGATCAGGATAGCCTGATGTGAAATAACATCAAGTATGGTAAGGCATACCTGATCAGGACCAGATCAGGACCAAATAAGGATAGCCTGATGTGAAATATCATTAAGTATGGTAAGGCATACCGGATCAGGACCCGATCAGGACAGAATGAGGCATGCCGGATCCGGCAAACCTTATCAGGACCAGGTCTGGTCCTGATCAGGATAGCCTGATGTGAAATAACATCAAGTATGGTAAGGCATACCGGATCAGGACCAGATCAGGACCAAATAAGGATAGCCTGATGTGAAATATCATCAAGTATATAGTAAGGCTTGTAATATATTAGAACCAGAAACAGTTTTCGTAACACAAAAAAAATATCAATCAAAATTCAAAAAAGTGACATGATTGTCATATTTATGCCACGGTGAAATTGTATTTGCATCAGAGGAGATTAATCTGAAATCTTTAATTAATCATATGTATTTAATAATAATAATAATGTTTAATTAATAATATAAAAATAATTTATATTTAAAGTAAAAAACAAAAATAAATAATATATATATATATATATATATATATATATATATATATATATATATATATATATATATATATATATATATATGTACCTAACATTTGAATACATAGACAGATAGAAATGTTATATTGTAACAACCATTCTAACATTTAATATTTTGGTTCATAATAAATAGATGGCGTTAGTAAAATGAAGTCATTATTTGAATCGCGGTGTTAAGATTCTCGGAAGCGTAATGACATGGCCTAATATTAAATTAGTTGTTATCGAATCAGATTGAAACAAATCGATCAGGTCATGAATGAGAAATTCAGGCGACAGTTGCAGTCGTTAGCATCTGGTGGTTAGCATCTGGTGGCGCATAATCGGAACGGCTCACTGGGACTCTCTATGATAAGAATATAGCACTGCAGTCGATGCCTACGTCATATATTAATTTATATTTTTACCTATTAAACATATTCTTTAAAGATATTCATGTTTTTTAAAAGGACCGGACTGGGCATACTCGTTTTGGATCAGGCAAGATATATAACGCAGATGATTGTTTTGGTTCCGATCAGTAAAATTTCATCCGGACCCGATCAGGAACGCCTGATCTGGACCCGATCAGGAATGCCTGATCTGGACCCGATAAGGTTTTCCTGATCGGGTCCAGATATATCTTCTGCGTTACATACCTTATCTGGTCCAGACCGGGCATGCCCGGTCCGGTCCTGCTAAGGAAGACGAAAAAATTTCTAGTCGGGTTATAACACTACAAATTAATATAATATGTGTACAAGGAAATCCATGCAAATTTATTGGTTTTATGATATAGAATATGATGACTATAAAGAGAGAGTGGAGCATATTCTTACATGAATATATTCTGTCAGTAGAAACCCGATTGAGGTAAATAAAGCTTCATGACCATCAGCCTAGCGTTGTTTATTACATGACAAATATGCCATCACAAATGTCATCATCATTCTCCTACTCTTCTCCTAATTACTCGGGGTCGATACAATAGGTACTCTTGTGTCATAGTACATATTGTAAAAGTTATTGGCAATAGTTTTATGACCGGCCGCCTGCCCGACGTCAACCCTCCTTGGGAATGTAATTGTTGACCAAATGGCATCAGATGTAGTTGGCCCAGATCATCATAAAGCTCTTAGTCGTCTTTTACGACATCCACGAGCAAAGTAAGTGTTGGTAGTATTCAAACACAGCTAATGTGTGATAATATAATTACCCTAATTTCTAGACTAGTTAAAGATCTCACTTGATATTTTGAGTTGATTCGGAAAGCACAATTCATCATCATTTACAATAGGAAGATACTTTGTTTTTGGCAGGCTATGATCTGGACGCATGCCGTCCGTTCTGTCTGTGACGAGGAAAGGGCGGCGCGCGGCCCCATAGCCCATCGTATTCCCTCCACATCGCCATTCCGATCACGCCGGTATAGCAAGATACTTAGATTATAGTACAACAAATTAATTAAAAGCATGCTAAAAAAAAACTTTTATAATATAATTTTCACCAACAGTAATAACAGAATAATTTAATTAAAATATAACATAGTTTATAAACACACGATAATACTTCACTATACAGTGGAAACAACGACCCTTATAACAAGATTTACAGAGCGTTGCTGATGAGAGGTTTATTTATAACGAAGGCCTCATAATAATCGATATTTACACTTCATCAAAGACATGACGGAAATCCTAATGAAGCCCATATTGTGTGTGGAGCTGTTCCTGATTTAACTAAAACAATTAACCTTTAGTTTTGTAGCATATTCAAATATGTAATGCACAGGAAAGCTATGTCTTTTAGCATTTATGATGAATAAGTTGTTCCCCAGTTCGCTTTTATGCGACCCAACATATCTTTCTCACGGAATATTTAACTCAATTTGCATATTGTTGACGAGTACCAAATAACTTTAAATATTTAAGTGGTTTATATGACCATTTGGTTTTATAATTTTGTAGTGAATATTTTATAAGTACCTTTTGTTTTACTCATGAAAATATGTATACCATCCACATGACCCTATAGTAAGCTGATTATCTTTAATAATTAAGTAAGCCTTATATAGATGATATCATATTTTCATATAGGTGTAGTTTTATCTTAGAACCACACAGCAATTACAGATTTTTCATGAATTTGAGTCTTGTCACCACTAAAGTTACAGGATTTTAATTCTGAATAATCTTTAATTGAAGTTCTATTCGAAATCGTGATATATTTATAATTTTAAATTATTAGTTAATAGAAATATGGTCGTGATAAATGTGCTAAAAACAAACAATTAATTGGTTTATTTTGTCAAGTTGTTCTGCAGTTTTTTATAGTATATACTATGGCCAAATCTCCAAATCGTCAGGGATGATAAAAGAACCAAGTACAACTCATGACTTGTTGTTTTATCCCAATTCATCAGCGTTATTTTGCCCTTAAATTATAGGCATCTTTGAGGTGATGACCTAAAAATAAAATGCCAATGCCTTCTGAATTTTCTTGCCGGATCTTTCTCAGTGTGGCCACCTCAAAGGAAGAAACGGAACCCTTATAGGAACACTTTGTTGTCTGTCCGCCTGTCTGTCTGTCTGTCAAGACCCTATTTCTCAGGAACGCGTTAAGGTATCAAGTTGAAATTTATATCAAATCTGTGAAAAAATCAAACTTCTAAACTAACGCAATCATAAGATACAGCTGTTTATGACGCAAATTTCTGCAAATTTTCGACACTCGCAAGAGAATCAAAACCTAAAGGGTACTTCCAGTGAACTCAGAATCTTGAAATTTGGTACGAAGCAACGTTTTATAGCACAGATAAAGGAAAAATTGTGAAAATCGTAAATTTTAAATTAGATCATGTATAAAAAATATTTTAATAATTTTAAACTCTCTAGCCTTTTAATGCTGAAAGTGTAGAAGTATTAAATTGAAATTCATATCAAATATTCAGGTCTATAATATCTTTAAGTTGTAATAAAATCAGACTTCTATTTCAACGCAATCAAAAGAAACAGCAATTTAAGCCGCATAATTTCAAACTCGCAACTACTTGCAAGTGAATCAAAACCTAAAGTCCAGTCGACCTAGAATCTTAAAATTTGGCATGAAGCAATGTTTTATAGCAAGTTTAAAGGAAAAATTCAGAAAACCTTATCAATCGAAAACCATAATCAATCGTAAACAATATATATTTTTTTATATATAGAATCATTTTCATTTTGGACTGGCAATGAAATTGTATTAAAAATGTGAGTTAAAATTTTATAACTGATATTGTAGCGGGTAGATATAAATTTTTGAAATAATGATGACTTATTGGACGCGAGACACTCGACACAGTCAGACGCGAGACAGTCCTCCCGTGATCATGAACCCTTTAGAGTGTTCGAAACATCGGGAAATTAAAAAACAAATACAAACACGATAGAATCCGTAATACAAAATATTTCAAATGTAAAGTTACTATATAATATAGTAATTTTACATTTGAAATAATTTTTTTCACTCTCTCACTCAATCGATAATAAATTAATCTTTCACACTTATAAATATGTGTTTATTGTTTCAGATTATAAATCAACGAATTGAGATTCCAATATCATCTCATCCGAAAACGACATTTCTAAAATGTCACACACAAATAACTATCAAAGGAACTTTCAAATAATATACTGACAGTGTACTTGTGAAAGATGAAAAGAAAAACGGGACTTTTGGTGTTGTTTTGGGTAGCGATATTCCCACTATATCGAGCCGATAATCTTGGTAAGTTTACTTAAGTTTGTTAGGTAATGCTTTCTACAGTTTTCCTGTTAACTTCTTCAACTAAGTTACTGTATACTTTTTGTTAGTGTTTTTTGTATACAGCTAGACATTGACATTTTGTACCACTTAGAAATAAACTTTTCTTCACTTTTATGATCTACTTGTGAGCGTAAATAAATCAATATGTATTTCAAAACTAAAATTTTCTTGGCACATAATAAAATCATTAATATAAGATACTCACGTAAAATTAAAGAAAAACTAACGTAAAAATTAGATAAAACTACTTAAAATAGTAATTATTAATAATTATGAAATACATAATATTGTGTTACTAATTTTACTTAGTTTTACTAAGATGCGAAAGGGAATGCTCTGATGGTTCGGACATGTGGAAATAATGCCGAACGAACGTCTGGTTGAGAAGATATACAATGCGAAAGTAAAAGGATGTAGGTACCGGCGAAGATCGAGACTAACCTACCTAGACCAGATTGATCACGTACTGAAGAAAGGTGGAGTCAAGAGTCTCCAAAACCGGCGAGCGTATATGAAGAGAATTATGAATGTTGAGGAAGCGAGTGAAGTATGTAAGGATAGAGTTCTCTGGCAATCTGTTCTCTCTGCCTATCATGCAAGGGATATGGCAATATATATACATATCATCATATGTATGTATGTATGTATTAGTTTTACTAGATCCAAATTCTCATTGTAAACACAATAGTAGCCTACCATAAATTTAGGAGTACATAGAAGCTACAGAATAGACAGAATTCTTCAAATTCAAATAGTAAATTTTAGTGTATTCTACAACAAACAAACATCATTCTCCTACTCTTATCCCAATTACTCGGGGTTGATACAATATGTACTCTTCTTTCATAGAACATATTGTAAAAGTTATTGGCAATAGTTTTATGACCGGCTACCTGCCAGACATCAACCTTCCTTGGCAATGTAATTATTGACCAAACGGCATCAGATGGAGTAGGCCCAGGTCGTTATAAGGCTATTGGTTGTCTTTTACGACATCCACGAGCAAAGTAAGTATTGGTAGTATTCGATGCCGTTACCACACAACCAATAAAAATATAAATACGAAAGCTTGATAGACATTATTTCTGCAAAGAAAAAATTGTCAGCTTTAGAGTTATAGTCTAATAAATTAGATACAAAATTCCATATCAGTTTTTTTACCAAAACTGTAGAAGTGTACAATATTATTAATTTCAGTTATAATATTATTTATTACTTTATTGTTATTGAACTTCTAATTATACAAATTAATATTATATAAAATGGGTAATAATAAATATGTATTGATTTTTTTTTTAAATTTATAATTACGACCCATCTAATTTGTCAACGCAATCTGTTTAACGACGCTCAGAAAATGGAACGTAGAAACACTTAAGATATATTTTTTTTTTTAATTTATGAGAAATATTATTTAATCTAACAGAAAAATATTTGAAATATTTTAATATTACAAGGAAAATATAATATCCATATTAATTTCCTAATTCGAAATGAGAAAATGTTTATTACATTTATTATGTCCAGGAAAATACTCCTCACCCTCTGGGAGTGTTGAATACTCAGAGAGTTTTTCTAAGAAATCTACAGGGAAAATATTAAAGTAAAAAAATAATAATATTATTCTTACTTGAGGTTCGACACTAATCTATCATATTTTATCACGTAGAATATTACTTAAAATTTATTATACATATTTGCTTTTACTTTGACACACCTAAAACAACAGATTGTTTTAAACGAGGTGTCTGCAAACTTTGTTGTTTTAGGTCCAATTAAAATTAGATACCTTTGTAGAGAGGACATTTCGTCTAAATATTATTGTGTCCTACATACTCATATTTGTAACACTATTCATAATTCTAAATCGTCACAATATTTTAATTAAATTATTTAGATTTTATGAATATAAACAAATCATTTCCAGAGAATATTTTAATACATACACTATAACGTAATACTTGGCATTCATCAAATATATTAAATTTGTACAACTTTCATTACACACTATTAGTGTGGTGACGGAGTAAGAATACAATTTACCACTCCCTATCTTACCCGTGGGTGATCGTAAGAGACGACTAAGGGATATAAAACGCATGTAACATCTATGCAAGAGAGGGCAAACTCGAAACAAAACCCTATACCAATACATCTGACCAGCGTGGTGTAGTAGATCAATTTCCCTTCTATCATGGAGGAGGCGCGAGCCCAACTATGGAACATGTATGAGTTAATATGATGGCAATCGTAAAAGATGACTAAAAGTGTAACATCCACATAGGAGTATTACACATTTGAAATAAAACTATTTTTACGGATTCTATCGCGTTTGTATTTGATTTTTAATTTCCCGACGTTTCGAACACTTTACAGTGATCATGGTTACGGGAGGACTAAGGTGTCTTACGTCCAATATGTCATTGTTATTACAGAAATTTATTTACATCTACCCTATAAGATATTAAATTTTGACCCACATTTTTTATACAAAATTAATACAAATTCATTGCCAGTACAAAAAGAGATTCTATATATAAAATTTATGTTGTTTATGATTTGTTATTTTTAAAGTATTTAATTTATGATAATTATTATTGTGGCAATTTTACAAAACTAACAAACCTATTCAGTTACCACCGGATCGGAACGCGGCCACACTGAGAAAGATCCGGCGAGAAAACTCAGGAGGCATGATACTAATATTATTATTGAATTTTTGAGTGGCGGCCTACTTTATCTTACTAAAATTAATTAAATTGAAATTTTAACTGTTATTGTGGGTCAAATCTATACAATAAGTGCTCACAGTATCTTGCAGCCATGTAGTGGTCTTCTTAGTTTTATTTTTAATTAAGTGAATAACATGATCCCAGCTTGATGATAATACCCAGCCATCCTCTCTATTGAAATTTTTATGTTTTTTGATTTCAATAGCCTCGCGAACCATTCTAGGCAGGTATCGGTGTTCTTTTACGAGGATTTGTGGTTTCAATATGGTTTTAATTTCAATAGGGAGGATGGAAGGTACACCACTGCTATAGAGCGAAAAGTGAATGCGGGAAATAGAGTGAACGGAGCGTAGGGACAACTTTTCGGTAGCCACCACCTCAGCCAGAAGGCACGTGTAGCAATACATAACGCTGTGCTTGTCCCAACATTACTATATGGAAGCGAGAGTTGGGTATGCAGAAAAGAGCATGAAAGTAAAATTAATGCGGTCGAAATGCGATCTCTACGGAAAATCTGTGGAGTTAGGCTGACCGACCGCATTCGCAACGACGACGTAAGAGTGCGAGTGGGTATGAAAGAGAGTATCGGTGTAAAGATGCGAAAGGGAATGCTACGATGGTTCGGACATGTGGAAAGAATGCCGAACGAACATCTGGTTAAGAAGATATACAATGCGAAAGTGGAAGGACGTAGGTACCGGGGGAGACCGAGACTCACCTGCCTAAACTGGATTGGTCATGTGCTGAAAGAAGGTGGAGTCAAGAGTCTCCGAAACCGGCGAGCGTGTATGAAGAGAATTATGAATGTTGAAGAAGCGAGTGAAGTATGCAAGGATAGAGTTCCCTGGCACTCTGTTCTCTCTGCCTACCCTGCAAGGGAAATGGCGTGATGATATGTATGTGTGGGATCCTGTTATTCACTTAATTAAAAATAAAGCTAAAAAGACCACCACAAGACTGCAAGACACTGTGAGCATTTATTATATAGATTTGACCCACAATAACAGTTAAAATTTTAATTTAATTAATTTTAGTAAGATAAAGTAGGCCGCCACTCAAAAATTCAATAATAAAATTAGTATCATGCCTTCTGAATTTTCTCGCCCTATCTTTCTCAGTGTGGCCGCGTTCCGATCCGGTGGTAGCTGAATAGTTTTGTTAGTTTTGTAAAATTGTAAAATTGCCACAATAATAATTATCATAAATTAAATACTTTAATAATAACAAATCATAAACAACATAAATTTTATATATAGAATCATTCTCTTTTTGTACTGGCAATGAATTTGTATTAATTTTGTATAAAAAATGTGGGTCAAAATTTAATATCTTATAGGGTAGATATAAATTTTGGAGGGGCGCAGCGTCCTCTACACCAACCGAGTAGGGGACGTTGTGCGAACGCCCATGACGTGCGGTGTTCCGCAGGGGTCGGTCCTCGGACCCACCCTGTGGAACATCGGTTACGACTGGGCGTTGAGGGGGAGCCTCCCGCCCGGGCTGGGCGTGATATTTTACGCTGACGACACGCTCGTCACAGCCCGTGGTGGGACGCTGGAGGAGGCGGCAAGCCTGGCGACTCTCGGCACCGAGGAGATCGTCAGGCGGATCGGGGCGCTGGGGTTGAGGGTAGCCCTGGACAAGACGGAGGCCCTCTTGTTCCATGGGCCCCGCATGAGCCCTCCCATCGGCGTCTCGATCACCGTCAATTCGGTTGCTATCAGCATCCGGGCCCATATGAGGTATTTGGGCCTGGTGCTCGACGGGCGATGGTGGTTCCAGGAGCATTTCCGCAGACTCGCTCCACGGCTCGTCAGCGCGGCGTCCGCCCTATCATGGCTTATGCCGAATGTGGGCGGACCGAGCGCTACCTGCCGACAGCTGTACGCAGGGGTCACCCGGTCGATGGCCCTGTACGGCGCACCGGTGTGGGCGGGATCCCTGACCGTCCGACTCAGGGCTCTTCTGTGGCGACCACAGAGGGCCATGGCGGTCAGGGCCATACGCGGGTACCGCACGGTGTCGACGGAGGCAGCGTGTCTATTGGCCGGGACCCCTCCATGGGACCTGGAAGCGGAAATGCTCGCCGGTTTGTATCGGCGGATGTTGGGGGTGCGAGCGGAGGGCGGTGTGGTCTCGTTGAGGGAGCACACCGCCTGGCGCGTCGACGCCCGCCGCGAAATCATTGCCCGTTGGGCAGTCCGGCTGGAGAGGCCTCGGTTCGGTATGCGGACCGTGGAGGCCTTCCGGCCGGTGCTGATGCAGTGGCTAAATCGGCGGCACGGGGTGCTCTCCTTCCGACCGGTGCAGGTTTTGACGGGGCATGGATGCTTCGCCAAATACCTGCACACGGTCGTAAGGAGGGAGAGTACACCGTCCTGCCACCACTGCGATTGCGACGAGGACACGGCGCAGCATACGCTCGAGGTTTGTGCCGCTTGGGCAGAGCAGCGTCGTGAACTCGTCACGATCATCGGTGCTGACCTGACGCTGCTGACCATCGCCAGGGCGATGCTCGACAGCGTCAGGAACTGGGACGCGGTCGCATCCTTCTGCGAGAAGCGGAGTCTCGCGGAAGGAGGCGGCGGAGCGCGTGCGCGAGGAGCGTCTCCTCGACGACGCGAGCCGCCGCCGGCGACTGGGGCGGCGCAGGCGCGATTACCTGCGCCTGATGCCGCCCTAGCCGAGGCCGCGGGTGACTGGATCGGGGATTTAGTCCGTCACCCGCCGAGAGGCCGACCACGTGAGGAAAGACCGACATCCTACCCGAGGGGGGGACGTCGGTCGAGGAGAGGGTACTCCTCAGGGGTATTCCGTCGGGCCAACCACTGACGTCAAGTCACTCTGCTCCGGTGGTTGGCGCAACGACGAAGGCGACGTCACGGGTAGGTTACGTGTGTGCATGCTTACGCCCCTCTGCCTCACCCCGGACGGAGTGGTGCGAGGAGTGTGCCGACCGTAACCCGCCCCCAAAGAAAAAAAAAAAAAAATGGGTAGATATAAATAAATTTCTGTAATAACAATGACATATTGGACGTAAGACACTTTATTCCTCCCGTGACCATGATCACTGTAAAGTGTTCAAAACGTCGGGTAATTAAAAATCAAATACAAACGCGATAGAATCCGTAAAAGTAGTTTTATTTCAAATCCACAAAGGAGACAGAAAACTCGAAATAAAACCCTATACCAAAATGTCTCACCAGCGTGGTATACTGGTTAATTTCCATCTTATTACGGAGGAGGCCCGAGACCGACAGTGGGACATATACGGGCTGTGATCATGATGATGATATATAACTTTAGAATACGAATTTGCTTCAAAATCATATTTTATTTTAGATTTTTTTAATGCGGGAGTATTTAAATTTTCACGTCATCTTATTACAGTAATTAATTAGGTTAAAATTTTATAATACTTCCAGTTTAACACAGAGATCTTAACTTAAAGCAAAAATGAGAAATATGCGTTATTTTTGTAAATTATCACTTACCCTTACGCTCTGTGGTTCTCTTACGCTCACACGTAAAGTCATCAATCTTACGTGCGATTTCTTTTGGCGTCATATCCTATCGGATTATGTAGGTTAGCAAGAGTAAACCTATGTCTGTGAACCCACTTGTACGCAGTTATATATTCACATTTGACAGTTGTCCTTACATATAGATGTGATTCAAATACAATTATTTTTGTACTATTAGAGTTTTTGATATACTAAACAAAAGAGAAATGAACTGATCAATTCTATCAAATGTTTTGTCATCAGCTTGATTTTTAACTCCGCTCATGTACAATGTAATATTGAATGCATGTAATCATAACTTTATTTTATAACTTATGAGATTCGATAATGCGTTACACTGCGCTGTTATTATGCCGCTCAAAGCAGCATGTAAAAGATAAAGTTGTTATATTTTCCATTTTTTTATTGTTAATTATGTTAAGTGTTACGGCCACCTGTTGCGATGCAGTATTCGCTACAATTGCGGGGGTGCGGTCTACGCGGGGAGAACGCGCGCGGGCGCAGTATCAGCGCAGCGACGACGGGCACTCGCACTAAACGTTCACCGTAGACGGACCTATACTTACTATTATTTAATTATATTTTAATTCTGCATCAATTTGTAATAACAAATTAGAGAGAAATAAACCAGCCATAAGAAATACAGTCCACGTCTTATTTAAACGTCCACAGGACCCTAACAATGGTTCTTTAGGATTCTCGCCGTTTTGGATTGCACTTATTGATAGCAGAAGAAGAAATACCATTTGAGGCTCTTCAGTGTGGACTTCAGCAGTGCAAATATTCATCTCATCACCCTGAAGAGAATTTTGCATAGCATCTGCACGCGCCGCGACAGAAATTGCTTAGAGGTCACAACTGTGCGGACTTTGAACTTTGCGAGTCACCTCATTAATTAAGGACATATAAAGGACAACAAAAATATGAACATCGGATGGATGGATATACATTTGTGAGTTCGTTCCAATTTATTCCTTGATGTACCTTTCCTATTCTTCGTCTTACTTATCTTCATAATTTTAAAATTGCCTTTATTTAGTGAGCTTTGCATATTTATTACTTAATCATATAGATTCCATATTGTTTAACAGCTTAATTTATTAAACACACGCTTCCGACGAGCTATATTAATTTTTATATTTCAATTTGTGCATTTGCTAACTAGTATCGCGCGATGCACTTGAGCATACTCGCTCGCTAGCAATTTACCGTTAGAAACAGCTGATCGACCGCACGCAGGTGTTCGTTAATCTTTTGTTCTCGCAACATTTTATTCTTATCGCTACTTTTTATATTTTTATAATATTGTGAGTACTTTACTTTTTCTTTAACTTCCATATCTCATCAAGTATGGATAAATTAATTAAAAAACGCGGTTGCATCAAATCTAAACTAACTATTTTTGGTAATTATATAAATTTGCTTAAAAGTTCTAAAGAACTTAGCCATTTACAACGGTTAGATTTAGAAAGCCGATTTAATAAATTCAATGCCTTATATGCTGATTTCGATCAATTACAGTGTGACATTGAAATGACCTCAGAGGATTTAGATGATGAATGTAAAGAGCGCGAACAATTTGAAAATTTATACCACAAGCTAGTGGCCGAAGCACGGAACCTACTTGGTGAGCGACCTACTCAGCAGCGTGAGCTTCGCGATGTCTCCCTGACAAGTTTCGAGGATGCTCAGGCAGGTGGTTCTAAATATAGTTGCGTTAGATTGCCAAAGATTGAATTACCCACCTTTAAAGGTCACTATCAACACTGGCTTGAATATCGGGACACTTTTATTTCTCTAATACACTCGAGAACTGATATAGATGACATTAATAAATTGCATTATCTTCGTGCATCATTGAAAGGCAGTGCTTTGTTAATTATTGATAGTTTAGATGTAAAGAGTGATAATTATGCTAACGCGTGGCGGTTGTTATGCAACAGGTATGACAACAAAAGGTTGCTTGTGAATAATCACGTCCAAGCCTTATTTAATGTTGACCAAATACAGAAGGAGTCTTCTCGAGCTATTCGCTATCTCATAGACATAACAAATAAAAATCTACGTGCTTTGTCCACGTTAGACCAGCCTACCGAGCATTGGGACACCTTAATTATACATATGATGGCAGAGAAGCTCGATGCCACTACTCGCAGGGAGTGGGAAACACATAGGAATACCCTCAGTGATCCTCCTTCACTTGAAGTATTTATAACATTTCTTAGCAACAGAGCAGATTTATTAGAAACACTACAGGAAAGTAAAATAATAAAGTTAAATAAACATGAAAACAAACTTAATTCTAATTTTCTTACAGATATAAAACAAAATCAATATGCTAATAATATAACTAAAAAATCTAATATTATTTATAAAAAACCTCTAAGTTGTCCTATGTGCAATCAAAATCATTTTTTATTTAATTGTGAATCTTTTAGATCCCTTTCTGTTGATGACCGATTAAAAAAGGCCGAAGAGACCAAGGTCTGTCTTAACTGTTTACGGCCAGGTCACACGGAGAATAAATGTAATTTAGTTTCTTGCAAATATTGTAGGAAAAGACACAACACACTTTTACACTCACATACAGTAGAGGCTGCTGAGCCTACACTTCCCATAAATAACTTCGCTAACTCCACTCATCAGCTTACTACTCCTCCTCACGTCTTGCTGTCCACAGCGCGTGTGAAGGTGGTTGACAGCAAGGGCGACACGCACATTGCAAGGGTGTTGTTGGATAACGGTAGCACCGCCAACTTCATCACCTCCTCTTTATGTGATAAGCTCGGCTTGTCACGACGGAATGAGACTGCCACCGTGACAGGCATAAATAACAATACCGCAGTAAGTTCTCAAATGTGTACTCTTACTTTAAAGTCACTTCATAACGGCTACAAAGCAAAGTTAGACTGTCATGTCTTGCCTCAATTGACTAAAAGTTTGCCGTCTTCACATATAAACATAAAAAATATTCCCATACCTTCGGGATTGTGTTTAGCCGACTCTTTCTTTAACGAACCCTCAACTATAGACATATTAGTCGGGGCTCACATATTCTGGTCGGTCTTAGGCAAAAATTCCATAGATTTAGGTAAGAATTTGCCTAAACTATACGAAACCAAATTGGGATGGTTGGTATCTGGTTATGTCGCCCATCCTAACCAACGCAATTCCACTTCGATATGTATTTTTTTAAATCAGGAATCGAACCCAGACCTCTCACGTTTCTGGGACTTAGATACCATAGCAGCTAAGCATTCTTTATCGCCAGAAGAGCGTGAATGTGAACAGCATTTTTTAAGGAGTACTTCTCGTAATAATGATGGTCGATTTGTAGTATCTATGCCACTGAAAAAAGATCCCTCAGTCTTAGGTGAGTCTTACCATAAGGCAAAATACCGTTTCTTGTCATTGGAACGTAAATTTTCAAGAGACCCTGTCTTCAAAGGTATGTACATTGATTTTATGAAAGAATATGAACGTTTGGGTCATATGACTCAAAATATAGATTTTTCGCCTAGTACTATTAAATCCGTCAGTTATTTTTTACCTCACCACGGTATTATCCGTGAGTCGAGCCTTACGACTAAGCTTCGTACAGTCTTCGATGCTTCCGCGATCACTTCCTCTGGTTTATCACTCAATGATATCCAGATGATCGGTCCAACTGTACAAGAAGATCTTTATTCTATTTTATTACGTTTCCGTCAGCATAAGTATGTCGTCACAGGAGATGTAGAAAAAATGTACAGAGCTATTGAACTTAATCCATCTCAACGCTCTCTTCAACAAATAATTTTTCGTTACAATTCAAACGAACCTTTAAAAACTTACACTTTAAATACTCTGACTTATGGCACGGCATCAGCACCATACTTAGCCACTAAGTGTTTAGTCAGTTTAGCAAATAGCGCGTCTAACAATGAGGTGAAACAGTCTATACAAAGAGATTTTTATGTAGATGATTATTTGGGGGGTTCCTCTACGCTATCTGAAACCATTACTTTGTGTAAAGGTGTAATATTTACTTTAAAATCAGCAAAATTAAATTTAAGAAAATTTAGATCCAATAATCAATTAATTATAAAAGAATTATCTTCTCATGATAAAATGAATAATATATTAAATTTTTCTGATACTTCAGATAACGTTCCGTCAAAAACCTTAGGTCTTAGCTGGATATGTGATACGGACGTTCTTTCATATTCTATTAATATTCCAATTCCTAAAAAGGTTACAAAACGTGATATCCTTTCTGTCATAAGTCAAATTTTCGATCCACTAGGTCTTGTAGGTCCTTGCGTTATCGAAGCTAAAATGATAATGCAGAGGTTATGGATTGATCAATATGCATGGGATGACGAAGTGTCAACTGAAATTAAAAACCTCTGGTTAGATTTTGTAAATGTTTTACCATCTCTAAATGAATTAAAAATTTCCCGTTGGGTTCTTAGTGATGGCTGTGATAATTATGAAATTCATGTTTTTTCAGATGCTTCACAACGAGCATACGGTGCTTGTTTGTATATACGTTCTATACATAAATCAGGGCTAATATCCGTACATCTCTTAACCTCTAAGAATAAAGTAGCACCGCTAAAGCCTACGACGATGCCTCGCCTTGAGCTTTGCGGCGCTTTGCTAGGCACAAGGTTATGTAATAAGGTACTGAGTTCATTAACTTTGAACATTACCAGGTGTAGATTTTGGTGCGATTCGACAATCGTCTTAGGATGGTTGAAATTATCACCAATTCAGTTAAAAAGTTTTATTCGAAACCGTGTTCATGAAATTCGGGAAAGCACGGAGGGGCACACGTGGGGTTACGTTGGGTCGAGAGACAATCCGGCGGATCTTGTTTCCCGCGGGGTGAAGGCTGATTCCATCAGTGGTAATACTCTGTGGTGGTCAGGCCCCTCATTTCTGTTACAACCTGACGATCAGTGGCCAAAAATGCCAAATATTAGCGGAAGTCATGATCTACCTGAATTAATTTCTTGTTCACTTACACTTAATAATACACCATGTGACTTAATAACTAACTTAATTAATAACACATCAAAACTTACACTCTTACAAAGATCAGTAGCATATTTACAAAGATTTATTTACAATTGTAGGAATGATGTAAAATTGAAAGGATATTTATCGCCATTAGAACTTAAAAATGCCATGAATTTAATTATATGTAAGGTTCAACTAGACATGTTTCCTGAAGAATATAACATTTTATCTGCGGGAAGAACACTGCCGACCAAAAATCGACTAACATGTTTATCTCCATTTCTAGATTCAAATAAAATTATTCGTGTTGGTGGCAGACTTAGTAATTCCCCATATAGTTATGATATTAAATATCCAATCTTAATATGTAGCAAGCATCATTTTAGTAAAATTTTATTTAATTATTTTCATGTAAAATATTTACACGCCGGCCCACAATTACTTTTAGCGAATATTAGACAAATTTATTGGTCTTTAGGCGGTAGAAACCTATCTAAAGCTACTGTTAAAAAATGTGTAACATGTTGCAGATATAAAGCCGAAACCATTCAGCCTATCATGGGGCAATTACCTGCCTCTCGAACTAATTTAGAGTTTCCCTTCTTACACTGTTCTGTGGACTATGCGGGGCCAGTGATGATAGCAGACCGAAAGGGGAGAGGTTGTAAGCTCATTAAGTCTTACTTGGCCATCTTTATCTGCAATTCCGTAAAGGCCTGTCACATCGAGCTTGTCACGGCGCTATCGACAGAAGCATATATAGCTGCATTGAATCAGTTTGTGTCACGTCGCGGTAAACCTGCGAGTATCACTTCCGATAATGGCACTAACTTTGTTGGCACCTTTAATGAACTTACAAAATTTCTCTGCCAATCTGATCTTGAAGGTCACATTGCCCAACAAGGCATTGAATTTAAGTTCGTGCCAGCGTATTCTCCACATTTTAATGGGTTAGCGGAGGCCGCAGTTCGATCTACTAAACATCATTTGCGTAGATTACTGCAACTGACTAATTTTACGTACGAGGAGTTAACCACTTGTCTTACGCAAATAGAGGCGGTTTTGAATTCCCGTCCCCTCACTCCGCTTTCCTCAGATCCTCTTGATTTTTCTCCACTTACTCCCGCTCATTTCTTGATTGGACGACCACTAATGTTTGTTCCACAGCCAGCAGTATCAGCAGCTAACATCAATACCCTTAAACGCTATAAAAGGGTAGAGCTCATAAAGCAGCATTTCTGGCAACGATTTAGCTTGGAGTACGTTTCGCTGTTGCAGATGAAGACGAAATGGAAGTCTACAATTACAAACTTGAAACGTGGATCTCTTGTCCTTATAAAGGATAAGGCTCTTCCGCCTCTTCTGTGGTCATTGGGTAGAGTGACAGAGCTGTACCCAGGCAGTGATGGCATCGTTAGGGTAGCGGATATCAAAACGAAAGGAGGCGTAATTCGTAGAGCATATAATAATATATGTCCTTTTCCAGCATTTGAAGATTGAGATACTTCAACCCGGGGAGCATGTTGCGATGCAGTATTCGCCACAATTGCGGGGGTGCGGTCTACGCGGGGAGAACGCGCGCGGGCGCAGTATCAGCGCAGCGACGACGGGCACTCGCACTAAACGTTCACCGTAGACGGACCTATACTTACTATTATTTAATTATATTTTAATTCTGCATCAATTT
This sequence comes from Lymantria monacha, assembly GCA_905163515.2. Taxonomy (NCBI): domain Eukaryota; kingdom Metazoa; phylum Arthropoda; class Insecta; order Lepidoptera; family Erebidae; genus Lymantria; species Lymantria monacha. The sequence continues at coordinate 25,006,997 of LR991092.1, forward strand.
GTAATAACAAATTAGAGAGAAATAAACCAGCCATAAGAAATACAGTCCACGTCTTATTTAAACGTCCACAGGACCCTAACACCACCCATGGACTTTTATTATACCAGAGGTACAGTTAGGCTGCTGCCTAAATTTAAAACCTCAAACCCACCCAGAAAGTTAAGCTGCCGGCTCTCTCGCTCAACGAACGAAGCGCATCAACACATTACTACTACTCAGACGTCAATTTTCTGCGAGAGTATTAACACCGGATTGGCCAGCGGCTGTAGACAGAAAACTGTCAACAGTGTGGACATATGTCCACACTGTTGAGTGTATATACACTATAGAATGAATATAATAACATCTTATTATTTATCTATCTGCTTTGGAGTCGCCTCGTGATGATGTGTTAAAAAAAAGTGTGCGTGTCAGCTCCGACGCACAACTGAAGTTTACTCCTTAAGTACGATTATCAAAACAGGCGCAAAAAAAGCTCATTTGACTAAAAATAATATATATATTTTTATTTACATTTATTAAAACTCACGTCAGAAAGTGAAAGGTGTGCAGAATAGGTTGCGCACCAAAAACGTAACGAGGTCATTCAATCACTAGATTTTACTTCTCAAATTTTCTCATACCGGGCGCCTTATATGAAAATCGATTCTTAAGGAGTAAACTCCAAAAATAATTTAACGTTACTTTTTTCAAGGATTAAAGTAAAATAAAATTGTAAAAAATCAGCAGCGTGACGGCCACCAATAATCTAATCTAAACCTTTTTTTTTTCCGCAGGGTGGACCATGGATGTGGTCGCACCCTGACAAATCGATCCGGGGCGACAAAAGAGGTGGCGCGCAACCCCATGGACACACCCTGCAAACACCTCTCTTCGCCATGCGAGCGGGTCACCGGTACCCGATCTTTGGCCCGCCCGGCAGTTTACCCTTACGGGTTCCTCTCGTGTCGACGCCCCGACAGCTTTCGCCGTCGGGGTGTCACGCGGTGGCCTCTCCTTAAAAACTAGTACTAATTGCGAGAGTCTACCCGACTGCTAAGTTTACCGATTAAAATATCACCCGATCGTATCTGAGTCCATTAGTGGAATGGGCTGATGATTCATCATCATCTCAGCTCATATATGTCCCACTATTGGGATCGAAACTCCTCCGTAATGGGAGGGAAATTGACCTACTACACCACGCTGGTCAGACGTGTTGGTATAAGGTTTTGTTTAGAGTTTACCTTCTTTCGCATAGATGTTATATGCGTTTTATATCCCTTAGTCGTCTCTTACGATCACCCACAGGTAAGATAGGGGGTGGTGAATTGTATTCTTACTCCGTCACCACGCGGGAAGATGCTGATGATTAGAAGGAAAGAATATATTCAGTACTAGTGGATTTGTTAACATTCGATAAAATCAAATAGTAATTTATTGTACGCACAAGAACATAGTATGAATAAGGGATTAGTAGGGTTTTTTTGGCGGGAATCTAAAACGTCATGTGATGCTCTTGTACTATATTCGTTATCTTAGTGTTTTAACGTGTTATATTAGATAATTTTGATGGCATTTTATGTAATGTGATGTGACGGAACTGCTAAGATGTAGTGAATATCATATAAAAGTGCTTTACAACGTTTTCATTTTTAATCAAAATTCTCACAAGATACCATTAACAGTGTGGCCATAGCACTGTTTATGGCGACAATTTGACTTATTGACGGACAAATGACTAATCTGAAGACACTAAAAACTTGAAGATAATTATAACTCGACACTGGCAACAATGGCTCATTTAAGTAGCTGATTTTCAATACATAAAAATAAGAAGAAGAAGAAGAGATTAGTAGTCACTACCAGTAAACTGTAATATTATTTATTACTATCAATAAATAAACACGACATAATGTAATTTCTTTAATATAGGCAAATAAGAAATACTTAGGTTTAACACTAGAAAGACGGGAAAATCTAACTACCTACAAAGACGGCGACAGGTCAAATGACTCCTCTAATTTTTTTTTATTTTAAGTGTTAAAAATGGTAACTATAGTAATAAAACAGGTTTAATGTATGATTAATTATAATATATACAATTTTTACATTTTAACTTTTTGTTTACGTTACAAGAGCCGCAAAGTGGCTTTTTACATGTGTGGCATACTTTATTAATTTTATTTTTGTACATTGCATTGGTACGAAATATTCTCGCCTTTTCTGAGTTGCCGGATTTTGAGTAGAAGATCAAGAAGTAGAAGGTGTAGACTCTTCAGGCAATTGTTGATGTCCAGAAAGTTTGGCTTCAATTTCTACTTAGTCGCTAAGTTCACTTGCTAAACTCAGTATGAAATTCCTTCGTTTTTTGTTGGTTACCTGACATTTTCTTATACAAAATGAAAGAATTTATCCTGCTAGGTCTAATATATTGAAAAAACTTGTTCAGGCTACCTTCGAGATGCCGCTTTGACACTATATTTTTTGCCATCTGGTCACTGGTCAGCCACATCTACGCCGTACTTAGCGTAGCATTGTAAAAAGTCAGCTTCTGGCTATTTCTTTTATTAGCGTCTATTTCAACATTATTATGTAACGTGCTAAGCAATAAAACATTTTTGTTTCGTTTTCCTCGATAAATTGTGCGTGTACATCTATCAGATTTCAGGATTTTTATTTCAAACTAAGTCATATGAAATAATTTGACGTAGGGCTACGTCATTGCTACTATTTCCTTGCTCAGTTATGATATTGTTCCGTGCTCGGCGATCACTTTAAGTTGACTCCATTTGAAATATACACCAGGTACCGTCGGTTGAAGTGATAAGACCATGAAGCTCAGAATCATCCGAAGTAGGTCTCCTACCACGGCCTTGACCACGAGAAAAGTGGTATCGCACAATCATCGCCATTATCGCGTTCTGCACTTTCAGAGCCACAACCCGATTCATCTTCTCAAAATTTTTGTAAGAATGAAAGTATTTCTTCTTCAAGTAATCAGTGGACAATGTCTCAAAGGGTTCACCTTTGAGACATTGTCCACTGATTACTTACAATAATTTCGACTAAATTCACAGGCAGTCGAACTGCCTGTGAATTTAGTTACTATACTGACTCCTTTGACTAAAAAACTACAAACAAATGATAAGCGTACCTAATTTATGTTTTACCCTCTTACGTTATAATTCATCATCATCATCATCATATCAGCCCATATATGTCCCACTGTTGGGCTCGAGCCTCCTCCATAATGGGAGGGTAATTGACGTATTATACCACGCTGGGCAGACGTGTTGGTATAGGGTTTTATTTCAAGTTTCCCTTCTCTTGCATAGATGTTATATGTATTTTATATCCCTTAGTCGTCTCTTACGATCACCCACGGGTAAGATTGGGTGTGGTGAATTGTATTCTTACTCCATCACCAAACGTTACAATTATAAATACTTATCGGATCTCAGCGGTCAAATGACTGCCGCCGTCTTTGTAGGTATATCAATATTTTAAATAATAAACAAAAGCGATGCGAGTAAGTTTCATACATCGTTTCATTTAACTACTAATATTAATAAAAATCACAAAGTTTCAACTCATTAAGTCAAATGGTTTTTGAATTAATCAACATTTAAATTCAAACTGCAGTCAAATGACTGCTCCCGTCTTTCTAGTGTTAAAATCAACTTGTATGATAATCTTTTAATCTAAGTAAATCAGACAAATGAACTTCACTAACGTTTATTTCAACATAATGTTACCAACAATTTAGACTCTATAATATGAATATTCATTTCATCATCATTCTCCTACTCTTATCCCAATTACTTGAGGTCGAAACAATATGTACTCATTTTTCATAGTACATATTGTAAAATTTATTGGCAATACTTTTATTACCGGCTGCCTGCCAGACGTCAACCCTCTTCGGGAATGTAATTGTTGATCAAACGGCATCAAATGGAGTTCACCGAGGCCGCTATAGGGCTCTTAGTCGTCTTTTACGATATCCACGAGCAAAATAAGAGTTGGTATTATTCGAAGATGCTACCACACAGCTAATAATAATATAAAAGTTCATGTATAATTACCAAAAACCATCACACTAATACAGTCCAACTCCTTAAATCGAGAGAAATTTTCAATAGAATGGCCTATGTCTGTCATTAATATTTCAGATTATTAGTTCAATCAAAATAAGCAAATTAAAAAGATTTTTATCTATAATAAATATTTAATATATTCAACATTTTCTCTGGCACTCTGTTCTCTCTGCCTACCCTGCAAGGGATATGGCGGGATGATATGTATACATATATGTATGTAATATATTCAACATTTAAATGAAAATGTCTCATATATAAACAACGTATCAATTACAAAGTTGGAGCTTTAATTTAATACAAAGTAATAAAACGCTATCCGTATGGTGAATGTCTCAAACAGAGTTTGATTTATATAATGATCAAAGTCTTGACAGTTGGAAGTCCTTTAAAGCATACAATTTATGAGATATTAGGTTATGGTAATAGAATGTTTCATATTAAACTAGCACTATAGACGGTTCCATACATAATGATTCCTGATGTTTACGCAAGTGTTACACATTTGAAATAAAATTACTTTTACGGATTCTATCGCGTTTATATTTGATTATTAATTGCTCGACGTTTCGAACACTTTACAGTGTACTGTAAAGTGTTCGAAACGTCGGGAAATTCAGCCCTATCGTGACCATGATCACTGTAAAGTTTTCGAAACGTCGGGAAATTAAAAATCAAATACCAACGCCATAGGTTCCATACATATTTAACTTCCTAATAATTATCTAATAGAACCTCTATGTAATATGAATCGTCATCATCTCAGTTCACATTTCTTGCTCCAGCCTTCTCCATAATAAGAGGCAATTGTAATTGACTTAATACACCATAGAATAGCATAGATTTATATAGGGATTTTCTTCTATTATATAGACGTTGTATTGTCCTATTAGCGCTCTTGTACGACACCCACAAAACAAGAGTGGTAAATTGTTTTCTTTCTCTGACACCATATAAAAAATAATGATTAATATACTTTTCCAAAAACAATACTTCAAATATTTATACCCAGTGATTTATGAGATTATTCTGAAGAAAAATTAAATCTTGAGTTTTATAACAATTTAGAATTACTGTAGTAAAACTAAAGAGTTTATTATTATAATTAATAATAACTAAAATTTCTATTAGAACATAGAATATATTTAAAATTAATTATTTTCATGAAGTAATTAAGTCTCTACTCTTGTTTTAGATTTAAATTACATTAAGAATTCCTTCTTGATGTCTCTTTACTAAACAGGGCCTAAATTAAACATAGATTAAAATTGTCTGAATGCTGATAACTTTTGACGGTACCCTTGTAATGTTTACTGAAAGATAAGCATAGAATGTCAAATTGCATTAACCCAAATGTTTCTAAATGCTAAAACATCCAGGGGTATGTGGAAGGTCTTTGAAAATCATAATGTTTTAAGATAATAAATTCTATTTGAGATTTCGCTGATAAAAATAATTATTATATGAATGGATGTGTAAGTACTTTTTTTTTGCGGTGGACTACGGATGCGTTTCGCCCCGCCAAATCGGTCCGGGGTGAAAGAAGAGACGGCGCGTGACCCCATAGACCCACCATGCAAACTCCTCTCTTCGCCGTGCGAGCGGTCCACCGGTACCCGATCTTTGTCTTCGGTGGCTACTTGTGTAAAAGAGTACTGGAATTATTTATTAATGATTAAAACTGATGAATCTATATAAGTAAATAACATTAAAGTTTCTGTTTGTAGCGTTTTTTTAATATTGATAACAGCCTCTTCTAATGTTATAATCCTTGTATTGCTGAAGTAACAATTTTTAATTAATTGCATCAAAAATGCATAAGCTATCGTTTTTGTGATAGTCTGTGGTCTGCGCACAGTTCCGTACGTGCAATTGGTACCTAAGGTTCAAAAACATATCTCTGTCTGCTTGCATGTTTGTTTGTTCCATTATATTTCTCGAGATAATCTCTGTTTGACTGAAGCTAACTGTTGTGTAACGGTGTTACAAAGAGCAACTTAGGTTTTTTTTTTTAATCCAGATGATAAACGCGCTGCGATAAAAATAACCAATACCGAACCATCTCCAGTTTAGTTTTAGTAAACACTTTTGCATTAAATATTAACTTTTTTAGTTATTAATAAAATTCGTATCATCATTCTCCTACTCTTATCCCAATTATTTGGGATCGATACAATATGTCTCTTCTTTCATAGTACATATTGTAAAAGTTATTGGCAATAGCTTTATGACCGGTTGCCTGCCAGGCGTCAACCCTCCTTGGGAATGTAATTGTTGACCAAACGGTATCAGTTGGAGTTGGCCCAGGACGTTATAAGGCTCTTAATCGTCTTTTACGACATCCACGAGCAAAGTAAGGGTTGTTAGTATTCGTAGCCGCTACCACACATTAACAAAATTCATATATTGGTCATATATTACTTTTTTTGTATACGTATATTTACGAGGAAAACATCAATTTTAACTTTTCCTGTATTCTGCGAACTGTTTTTAATTCTACAGGAAAGAAGACGCAGGCAAAAGCTAGTAATAATAAATTAGTTTTATAGTGATTATTTATATTGTTAAAATAACAATAATTTTCTTAAAGCTAATAATTGTTTGCCTATAAATCTAAACAAAAAATTTTTGGTTGAAAAATATATAGGTTTTTAAAATGTTTATTTATGTATTATGACTAATCTACAAGATGTTAAACTATTTTTAATAAAATTAATAGTAAATAACAGGTATAATTTCAATATTATTTTTCAAAATAATATTGTACATGTAAGTAAAATATTAAAATAAGAAATCACTAATCCACCACTATTAAAGGGACTTTAATAAAACGTAGGTGGTTATATATAAAAATCAAACGGAGCTGCTAGCTCAGCTACTGACTAAAGTAATAAAAAAAAAATCTAATTATTTTAAATCAACTTAAATTTAATAAAAAATTAAAACTACCGTCTACTTTGCTGAGTAAATTGACTTTTCAATTGTTTAATATGCCAAGTTTATGCCAAACATTTAATCAACTTATTAAATCTACTTCGCTTTGTTCTCATGCTAAATGTAGAACTTATTTAACTGTGAATACATTCATTTGAATATAAATTTTAAACTTAATTTTTCTTTAATAACTACTATAGCTTTAATAACGACCTGGCCCAACTCCATTTGATGCCGTTAGGTCAACAATTATATTCCCAAGGAGGGTTGACGTCTGGCAGACAGCCGGTCATAAAACTATTGCCAATAACTTTAACAATATGTACTATGAAATAAGAGTAGTAGTTGGGATAAGAATAGGAATGTTGATAATGAACTATTATAGCATTATTTATAATAAGAAATAATTTAATATTATTCTTATCCTCATTTTTATCGAGCTATTAAATAGAAGTGGAATTACAATCTTGAATTGTGACACGCTTTAGCTCAATATGTATAGCAAATGCCTCGTATATAGTTATTTCTTGCTTTAAAAACAATTATATTATAGTCCGATCAAATTAGACCACAAAATAAGAGTAAAGCTACATAAATTCTCAAATAATTCGAATGTCTAAATTGACCGGACTATTAGCGTAGCTCTACCGATAATTCATTGATTATCGGTGGAGCTACGCTTTCGTTTTGTGTCTACAGCCCGAAATGGCCGTCTGGAATACTACCACACTCTCGCAGAAAATCAAAGTTTGAGTAGTGGTAATTTGCTAATAAGCTTCATTCGGTAAACAAGCGAAAACAAAGGCCTTTGAGGTAGGCAATGACCTGGCTGGTAGGACTAGTATTTACCACTTACTATCAAATGGGTCGCTCGCTCATCAGCTACCAAAAGAAAGAAAATATTACCAGGAACAGTAAAATTGGTATATTAACACATTGTACGTTTGTGTTATAAATGATTAATATATTTTGTCTGCGATAACGAAAAAAAAAACAATGTCCCGCCAAAACGATGAATAAATGAAGTGGAAAATTATATATTCCTCTGAATATTTTTGGTTATGAACTCATTTCAATATTAAAGTATTATAATGCAGAGTAAGTAAAAGAATAAGTATCTGTCACTCAAAAACTGAGATAAATCTAATCTATCTATCTAATATCTTCACACGAGTATTTGTTTTACATACATACATATCATCACGCCATATCCCTTGCAGGGTAGGCAGAGCGAACAGAGTACCAGAGAACTTTATCTTTGCATACTTCACTCGCTTCCTCAACATTCATAATTCTCTTCATGCACGCTCGCCGGTTTCGGAGACTCTTGACTCCACCTTCCTTCAGTACATGACCGATCTGGTCTAGGTAGGTTAGTCTTGGTCTCCCCCGGTACCTACATCCTTCCACTTTCGCATTGTATATCTTCTTAACCAGACGTTCGTTCGGCAGTTATTTGTTATTAGTTATTTGTTGTTATTAGTTATTTGTTTTATATTTCTATATTTTCAGAATTTTAGCAGCGGTGCCCACGATTTCCATGAAATTTAAGTACTTAGAAGGTATCGGAGTAGTACGATGGTTCTAGTTAAGTTTTATTTATAGACAATATAGTTTGACAGCCAATAAAAAAAAAACGTTAGCTGAATTGGTTATTATATTACAATATGAAGACAAATTTGACCGCTGTTATTTGGAATAGAGATAGCTCAGTTGGGTAATCGAGCAGACTAATCCAAATAGTTCTAGATCTATCCTCGATTTTCCTTTTTTCATTATTTTTGCCAGTTTTAATTTTTATATTTTCATTATTTTATTAAATATTTGTTTAATATCTAAATATTATCATAATAATATATCTGCTCATCCAATATTATTCAAAACTAAAATTAAAATGTTACCAAGATTAATTTACAAAAAGCGCCTTTATTGATAATTTATCTGGTTTATTTAATGTTACTTAAAAAAATGTACTAAACGTAAACCTCTCAATTAAGTTTATAATTTGTACGTATTATGAAAAATTTGTACGTACTATGAAAAATGTTATGGTGGCACCAAACTTCGCTATGTGTTATTCGACCGCATCTGACGAAGTGTGTAGGTCTCATTCGTCTATATTTGCTTTACGCGCACACATAATGCATAAGCACGAATAGCAAATACGCGTATCCATCCACTTGTCGGGTTTTTCACACACTTCAAAGTAAACAAATAAGCCGAATATGTGTGTCGACTGCTCACAATTCGTTCACCGTCGCACAGTCACAGGCAATACGTCCATTTTCTTTATGTGGCTGTGCCAAATATTTAGCATGATGGCACGAAGTGTGGACTAGCATGTTCGTAAAGTGTTTGGGTCAAAATATTTGGTTAAATAAATAGAAGCCGCGTAACAAATAACACATAACGAAGTGTAGTACCGCCATTATACTTAGAATTTCGTTACCGCACTCTGGGACTCGACAATTTATAGAAGAATAAATATCACTAATATAGTCCTACAGATTAGTACTTGAATTGGCAATAGTCAGGGAAGCCAGTGGAACGTGTAAAAATAATCACTGCCTCGTCTGTAAAAAAAAAAACAGCTCTCTCCTGGGAGAAGATCACAGTCTCGCTCGAAGACCTCATCGCTAACTCACCTGTCAAGCGTAACGATTATCACACTATACATTAATTTGCGGAGGAGACTGTCCGGCCGGAACGTCATACCATATAATAATAGACAGCGAAATGCTAAAAATGATATAAGTGAAATTTTTTGCAGAAAATTTCTTCGAATTTTTAAAGGAGATATACTTTCCTTATAGTAAAATATGATATCAAAAATAGATTACATATTAACAACATATTACTCTTGTAGCCGATGGTCTGATATGAAACGATATTGACATAATACCCTATTGATATATTGTGACGACGTGATGTGAGGTGTGAGAATACATAGCTGGTGTTTTTGTCATAAATCTATTTAATAAAAAATATTTCTATTATGTAATAAATGTAATATTGTTATTATTTTGCTACTGGATATTAGATTATGTATTTCTATTTTGTGATATATAGTACCTATATATATATATATATATATATATATATATATATATATATATATATATATATATATATATATATATATATATATATATATATGTAACAGATTTCCACCTATGTATTGACTCATCACGATATCTCTGGAACCATAAGGCATACAGACTTAAAATTTGGTAAGAATATTCCTTTCGCCAAATAGAAGTCAGCTAAGAAACGTTTTTGCGAAATTTCACCCACAAGGGAATCCCCCTTGCGGTTGGGGTATAAAATCACACTTTTTACATATAGCTCCTACAGATTTGGAATTTGGTGTGGACTTTCTTTCTGCCCTGAAAATGACAGGTGATGTAAGATTTTAAGTAATTCCTTCTCCGAAAGGAATTCTATGTCGAGAAAGTAAACTACACAACTGAACTGACGTAACCGAACCGAAGCGAGGGCGGGTCGCTAGTAATCTATATATTTTCCACTAATAGATGGCAGTTTTAATATACAGTGATAAGGCAACTGGTTTACTATATCACGTAGATTCTACGTGCTGCTCTATATGATTTTATTTCGCGTATGTCTCTTATACTGTTGCCCAAATGCAAGACCAAGACTCGCTGTTGGAGTCTCGCAAAACTCCCTTAGACAGCATTTTACAATTCCTTTGGCAAAGAAAGGATTGTCAACATTTTCTATTCTTAATACCAGTACATGAGCAAATAATTTGATATGATTTTCAACAGTCACATGATAGATAGGTGTGATTATAGCCCCACTTCCGTTAAATGGTATATACCCAATTATTAATAGGTAAACAGTTAATTCCACTAGATGATTGGAATTTTATTAATTTAGTTGGATTTTTATTTTTATTAAAACAAGTGACTCTGTGCTATTCTAAAAGTGAGATTTGTAAGAATTGTGAGACTCGCAAGAGTCTTGCATTTGAACAACACTAATCTATAAAAGTGCGTTGTCTGCGTTGTCTGTCTTACGTTTCTAAACAATTTTCATGGTAATTGGGGATGAAAAGCTCTTGGAGATATAGTGTATTATACTAAAGGATGAACCTAAAATAGTAAGTCATATTTCCTTTCAATGGTTAGTAATAGAATGTATATGAGTTAATATAAATAAAATAATGAGATGAATCTGTATTAATTTACTGAAAATAATTAGTTTGAAATATTTTTTTGTGTGAGAAAATAGACTTCAAAATATTAAAATTAATATTAGATTTCGAACTAACACGGTCATCAATATTCGTGTATTTGTGGTTAACGGGTTTCATACCATGTATTTTACTTACGAGTATTTGATATTTCATCAATGTTTCAACAGCATTGATCACGGTTGAGCTTGAAAGAAATGATATGGTCGATATTTCAAATTAACAATAAAATATCTTTGCAAATTTCTTTTATAATCAAACCAACAAGCAGCCCAGTGAAGTGGCACTAACACGCTGAAGTGGCAATGGCAGGTGACATCGCTCTACGAACCGGTAAGGTTTGGGGAAGAATGGTTCTCGAGTGACGATCACTTATTAGATAGACATCGCAATGTTGGTCGCCTCCCAACCAAGTGGCCTGACCACCTGCTGAAGATTGCTGGGAGTCGTTGGATGAGGGCAGTACAAGGCTTTGTGGCGAAATGTGAGGGAGAACTACGTCCAGCAATGGAGGACAAAAGACTGAATGATGATGAAGTAGCCCAACTAATGTTAAGCGGTAACTACTGCTCATGAACTTAACAATACTGAGGACGTAGACAAGTGTTCATCTATGGTCGTCATTGCCTTGCTCTTATCCCAATGACTTGGGATTGAGTATGTACTCTTCTTTCATCGTACATATTGTAAAAGTTATTAGCAGTTTTACGACCAACTGTCTGTCTGTAGACAACCCTCTTTGAGAATGTAATTATTATCAAGACAGCATCAGATGTAGTTGGCTCAGGTCGATATAAAGCTCTTAGTCGTCTTTTATGACATCCACTAGCGAAGTAAGCGTTGGTAGTATTCGTAGCCGCTACCACACAGCAAAGGGTTTATATAGTTCTTCGATATCCGTGTAGTGACGGAGTAAGGATAAAATTCACTACCCTCTTTATTTCCTCTCAGGTATCGTAAAAGGCGCATGCATATGACACCTATGCAAGTAGAAAAACTAAAATATAAAATAAACCCCTATGATAAGCCACCAGCAACTGATTTGACCAGCGTGGTACATTTAATTAATATTCCTTCCATTATAGAAGAGGCAAGTCCAACAGAGAACCCTTTATGAATTGAAATTATGGTGATTCAATGTATGATAGAGTGGAATCGAATGAAGACAGAAAGTTAGAGCTGAATGTTTGGGCTTACGTTTCCCTCTGAACAAAATACATTAGGATATTACTACTATTAGAATTTCATTTCCCTATTCCTATAAGGCTTATTTATGACTACCAATAAAAAAACATCAGCAGCGTGGCCTTCCTTTTTAAGATAATAATAATATATGCCTATTTCACCCGTGAGTGATCGTAAGAGACGACAAAGCGATGAAATACGCATATAACATTTATGCAAGAGAAGGAAAACTTGAAACAAAACCCTATACTAACACGTCTGACCAGCGCGCTATAGTAAGTTAATTGCCCTCATTACGGAGGAGGCCCGAACCCAACAGTGGGACATATATGAGCTGTGATGATGATGATGATGATGATGAATAATAATATATGTATTCATATAATTTAATTAATTGAAGTGGCAAAGAAAAGAGACCTACAACATTAAAAAAAACTTGAGAAAATCTCGTAAATGTCCATACTTTAGGTAGCACTTTGATCATGGCTTTCGTGTAATTCAATACTATCGATATGGGGGGCCAACAATCTCAAATATCCGGATGTTTCATTTAATTCTATGATAATGTAATCAATTTTTTTAGTTGTGGAGTTCAGCTGGTAACTGCTTTGTGAAAAATTTGAATTACGTATATTATATTACGTATTATAAATCATGCTGTCTGCATCAAGCTGTGTGGTCATCATCATCATCTCAGCCCATATATGTCCCACTGTTGGGCTCGGGCCTCCTCCATAATGGAAGGGTAATTGACCTACTATACCACGCAGGTCAGACGTGTTGGTATAGGGTTTTGTTTCGAGTTTTTCTTCTCTCGCATAGATGTTATATACATTTTATATCCCATAGTCCATAGATGTTATATACATTTTATATCCACTTACGATCATCTACGAGTAAGATAAGGGGTGGTGAATTGTGTTCTTACTCCGTCACCACATGGAAAAAAGCTGTGTGGTAACTGCTACGGATATTACTAACCCTTACTTTGCTCGTGGATGTTGTAAAAGACGGCTATGAACCTTATAACGACGAATGTCGTTTGGTCAAGAATTTCATTCCCAAGGAGGGTTGACATCTGGCAGGCGGCTGGTCATAAAAATATTGCCAATAACTTTTATAATATGTACTACGAAAGAAGAGTATATATTGTATCGACCACAAGCATAATAGTTTTATTTCGAGTTTGACTTCTCTAGCACAGATGTTATACATATGCATATTATAGTCCTTTGTTATTACGACAACTACGGGAAGAAAAGGGAGTACGAAATTGTAGTCCTACTCCATTACCCCATAAAAATATTAAAAATACATTAAAAAAGTGACCCTAATCCAATTGAAAATAATAAAGATTCGAAAAATGATTATGACATCAAAGATGTCGTCACAGCTTGACATTTTATTAAAGTTGAAGTTGCTATTTTGAATTAATGATTCTTCATGGAAGCGCCTACGGTATAAATCTCTGTATCTCTGATGATTTCACAAATAATTAATGTAGGAAGTATACCCAGATCAAGGACAATAATTTTTGACATTTGCTTAAAGATTTTTTTTTTAAACTTCAACTTGCACTAAGGAAATCATCCTTGACCACCGACGACAAAGACCGGGTACCAGTGGCCCACTTCACGGTGTGAAAAGGTACATTATGGGGTGGGTTTATGAGATCGCACGCTGTTTCATCTATCGCCCCGGACGGATTTAGCAGGGTGTGACCAGACAATTGTCCGGTCACCCGACGTGAGGCCACCACGTGAGGGCGACGCCCCGACGGCGAAAGCTGTCCGGGCATCGACAAGAGAGGAACCCGCAAGGGTATACCGCCGGGCCGGCCACCGAAGACAAATATCGGGTACCGATGGCCCACTCGCATGGCCTCTTCCGTCGCCCGGGCCGATTTGCCGAGGCGCGCCCACATCCATGGTCCCACCTTGAGAAAAAAAAAAGGGTGTGACTAGACCATAGCCAGCCGTACAAAGTAAATAAAAGAAACTAGCCATTGCATTGCGGGGTCTTTACAAACGTACAATTTACAAGACAAATTACATCCAGACTTAGTACAACACTTTGTGGGTCGTACATTGTCTTGCTTGGGAATATATTGCCTTGCGTTGGAATTGAACCCACGCCACTGGTATGGAAGGTCGGTATATTAACCACTACGCCATCTGTGCAGTCCCATTTATGAGTTAAGATGACGAAAATGATGATTTATTATTATACATCATTCATCATCATTCTCATACTAAGAGTAGTCCCAATTATTTAGGGTCGATACAATATGTACTCTTCTTTCATAGTACATAATTATTACAAATAGTTATCGACAATAGTTTTATAACCGCTGCCTACCAGACTTCAACAAGTGTAATAGAATATATACTCGGCTATAAGAACATACCACTATCTGCACAATCGATTTTTTAATGACTGTACAGGGTGGTCGAGCGGATATAATAGTTTTGTTTATGAAACAAAGGCGAGTGCTATTGATTCATTTGAAATAATCCATTAAGCACCTCTTGCGTCAATCACGGATATAAAAGTCAAATCCATTTTTAGAACGAGACCACACAACCGCTGTTTTCTTTTCCATGCTAATTTTAGTTACTTTAATCTTGTGTTAACAAAAATGTTGTTATATTGTGCTATCAAGATTTCTTCTCAATATATATACCTGCATCTAGAATACAAATACAAGCCCACTTCATCTGGCTTCGGTTTTACATAGAGTTTTACATAATAATAAAACAATATTAATTAATATTTCATCTCGGCTCATATATGTCCTATTGTTGGGCTCAAGCCTGTTCTTAAATGAGAAGGAAATAGACCATAGTAGGACCACGCTTGTCAGATATGTTGATATAGGGTCACTCACGTGGTACTCACGGGTAAGAGTGGTGAGTTGTATTCTTATTCCGTCAAGAATATTAGTATTCGTAAATTGTCATACCTGATTTCGTCACTTAGCCCTTCACCATCCACTGCTGAACGTAAGCCTGTCCCATATACAATTAACATAGCGCGGTAATTGGAATGGTTATTGCCATAATAAGGTTTATTTCTATGTGTTGAGGAGATAATAACACAATTCACCACCCCCTATTTTACCCGTGCGTGATCGTTAAAGACGATTACGGGATAAAATATGCATATAACATCTATACAAAAAAAGGAAAACTCGAAATAAAACTCTATACCAACACGTCCAACCAGCGTAGTATTTCAATTTCCCTCCTGGTGTGGAGGAGATTGCCCCGACGGTGAAAGCTGCCGGGGCATTGACAAGAAAGGATACCCGCGAGGGTAAGCCGCGAGGCGGGCCACCGAAAGCAAAGACTGGGTTCCGGTGGCCCGCTCGCTCGACGTAGAAGAGGTACATGTAAAAAAAAGTGTGGAGAAGGCTCGAGTCTCGATGATGATTGCCATTACCTACGCTTGACTTGGGTTAATTGTTTTAGTTAATGTTATAGGCAAGTGAAAGGTGATGATAATTGTATTATTATTTCATTGCCACATTACACTAAGAATACAAGTTGCCACTCCTTATTTGACCTCCTTACTTGACTATATGTTTAATATATTTATGCTAAATATCTGGATGACCGTCTCTAGCTCAGTTTTTCTTTTGGAAAATATTGAAAATATATTTAATATTGGAAAATGTTGTGACGAAGTTTCAGATTAGGTATATTTAGATACAAATTACCTACATATTAATGAAATATAAATATTTTTAAATCCTCTGATTATTTAAAAAAATATTTAAATAAAAAATAATTGATAAAATAATGGGAAAAATTAAAAAAAGGTAAACCCAAGGACCAGGGCTACCTGAATTAAACTCATTTTTTTTTAACTCTACAATTTTTTTTTCTTAACTTTTTATTATTTTTATTACCCCCCCAATTATTATTACCCCCCCCAAAATAAATATGGATGCACAAAAAGTCACGGCCCCCAGTCACGGCAGTTCCGCTGTTCCACGGGCTCATTTTGGTAGCGGGTCTGTTGGTGGCGGGGCAGGGGGTACTAGGAATCTCCGGCCGCGATCCGGCTACCAAAAAAATCGACCCTTGGCCCTGGTAACACACAACGTTCGGACGCTTAGGACCGACGAGAGGGTCATCGAACTGGAAGAGGAATTGAGCAAAATCCGATGGGACATTGTAGGATTATCAGAAGTGCGAAGAGAGGGGGAGGGCACGATAATCCTCCGGTCTGGAAATTTGCTCTTCTACCGGGAGGGAGATCACCCATCCCAAGGCGGTGTAGGGTTTATCGTTCGTAAGTCTCTCGTAGAGAACGTGGAGAGGATCGAAAGTGTGTCAACAAGGGTAGCGTACCTTATACTCAGAATTACCAAACGGTATTCGTTGAAGGTCATACAGGTTTACGCACCGACTTCGACATACTCCGACGACGTAGTGGAGGCCTTATACGAGGATATCTCGAAAGCCATCCACACGTCCAAAACCCACTTCACGGTAGTTATGGGAGACTTCAACGCAAAACTAGGCAAAAGGACAGACGATGAGTTGATAGTGGGGCAATATGGATTTGGACAGAGAAACCAAAGGGGCCAAAAACTGGCCGACTTTTTGGAGAAGGAAGGCCTCTTCATGATGAATTCCTTCTTCAAGAAACGGCCACAAAGGAAGTGGACCTGGATTGGCCCTGATGGATCCACTAAAAATGAGATAGACTTCATCTTGACGGACAAACGACAAATATTCAATGATGTCTCTGTGATCAGCAGGATTAAAACTGGGAGTGATCACCGCATGGTTCGAGGCACATTGAATCTTCGTACGAAAGTCGAGCGGTCCCGCTTGATGAAGTCTACACTCCGACCTACACCTGTCCAATACCAGAACCCCGATAGCTTTCAACTCGAATTACATAATCGCTTCCAATGCCTGGAAGAGTGCGAATCTTCGAACGATATGAACAACAGGTTCGTGGAAACTGTCCACGCGGTCGGGTCAAAATTCTTTAAGGCCCATCGCGCTACTAGAACAAAAAAGCTTTCTGACCAGACTCTTCAACTCATGGAGAGAAGAAAGGAAATGACGGTACAGTCTTCAGCCGATTGGTCCGAACTCAGGCAGCTTAATAGACAAATCTCTAAATCTATGCGACGCGATATTCGCCGATTCAATACACTGCGTATTGAAGAGGCGATAGAGCGAAATCGAGGCTCCAAAGTGTTCGCACGTGATTTGTCTATTGGGCAGAGCCAAATGACTAAGCTGAAGACCGATGACGGTACTGTCATTTCATCCCAGAGTGAGATCTTGGGAGAGGTCGAAAGGTTCTATGGGCAGTTGTACAAATCACCTGAATCCTGTTGTCAGCTTGGTCCAAGACCCCAGATCCAAGCTAACTCGGCACTATACCGAAGAAATCCCGGACGTCAGCTTGTACGAGATCAGAATGGCTCTAAAACAATTAAAGAACGGAAAGGCACCGGGAGATGACGGAATTACCACAGAGCTCCTGAGGGCAGGCGGCAAGCCAGTTTTAAAAGCTCTACAGAAGCTGTTTAATTCTGTCATTCTCGGGGGCGACGTTCCAGAGTCGTGGACCAGGAGTGTGGTGGTGCTGTTTTTCAAGAAGGGCGATAAAACGCTCTTAAAGAATTACAGACCCATCTCACTCCTGAGCCACGTGTACAAATTGTTTTCAAGAGTCATTACGAACCGACTCGCGCGCAAGCTAGACGACTTCCAGCCGCCCGAACAAGCCGGTTTCCGAAAAGGTTATAGTACCATAGACCACATCCACACGCTACGCCAGATTATACAGAAGACCGAGGAGTATAATCGGCCTCTGTGTCTAGCGTTTGTGGACTATGAGAAAGCCTTTGATTCTGTCGAAACTTGGGCAGTGCTGCAGTCCCTTCAGAGGTGCAAAATTGACTATCGATATATCCAAGTGCTGAAGTGTTTGTATAAAGACGCTACTATGTCAGTCCGCATCCAGGATAAAAGTACGAAACCGATCCAGCTGCAGAAAGGCGTGAGACAGGGAGACGTTATCTCTCCGAAACTGTTCACCACTGCGCTGGAAGATGTCTTCAAGCTCTTAGACTGGACCGGACTCGGCATCAACATCAATGGCGAATACATCACTCACCTTCGATTCGCAGATGATATCGTAGTCATGGCAGAATCCCTGGAGGACCTTAGCACCATGCTCAATGACCTCAGCAAGGTCTCCCAACTAGTAGGGCTGCAAATGAACATGGACAAGACGAAAATCATGTCTAATGCCCATGTCATTTCTGTACCGGTCCTAGTTGGGAATGCGATTCTCGAAGTTGTCGATCACTATGTTTACCTAGGACAAACAGTTCAATTAGGTAGATCCAATTTCGAGAAAGAGGTCAGCCGACGAATCCAACTCGGCTGGGCAGCGTTCGGGAAACTTAGGAGGATCTTCTCGTCTAATATTCCGCAGTGTCTGAAAACAAAGGTTTATAACCAGTGTGTGTTACCAGCGATGACTTACGGCACTGAAACGTGGTCTCTAAATGTCGGCCTCATAACAAGGCTCAAAGTCGCTCAGCGTGCTATGGAGAGGGCTATGCTCGGTATTTCTCTACGTGATAAAATCCGAAATACGGAAATCCGTAGAAGAACGGGTGTAACCGACATAGCCCTAAGGATTAGCACGTTGAAGTGGCAATGGGCAGGCCACATCGCTCGACGAACCGACAACCGTTGGGGAAAAAAGGTTCTCGAGTGGCGACCACAAATCGGACGACGCAGCGTAGGACGACCCCCCACTCGGTGGACTGATGACCTCATCAAGGTCGCAGGAAACCGCTGGATGCAGGTGGCACAGGACCGTTATAGATGGCATTCTCGTGGGGAGGCCTATGTCCAACGGTGGACGTTTACAGGCTGATGGAACTTTTTATTATTTTTTTTTTATTTTAATTATTTTTTTTATAGTTGAAAACCTTGACAAAACAATGTTAAATCGATTTATCACCTCCATCACATTATATAGTCCAATTAGGGAGATTCAATTCCAAGAAAGAGGTCAGTCAACAAATCTAACTCAGCTGGGCAGCGTTCGATAAACTTAAAAGGATCTTCTAGTCCAATATTGAGTGGCGACAAACAAAGGTGGTATTTAGGGCAATTGATTTACGGCACTCCTATATGGTATCTAAATGTTGGTTTCATAAAAACGCTCAAAATCGCTACGCGTGTTATGGAAAGTGCTATGCTTGATAGTTCTCTACGTGCTAAAATCCGGAATACCGTAATCCATAGAAAAACAAGTTATAACCAACACAACCCGAATAATAAGCACGTTAAAGTGACAATGGGCAGGCCACTTCAAACATCGAATCGACAACCGTTGGGGATGAAAGGTTCTTGAGTGGCAAGCATGAAACGGATGATGCAGCGTAGAACGACTTCCCATTACGTGGACTAACAAGATTACGTGGACTGTCGCTGGATGCAGGTGGAACAATACCGCTCTGAATGTCATTCTCGTAAGGAGGTCTATGTCGACGTCTACGTACTAATGAATGTATAGATTATGGCCTCCAAAACCTCCTGCGTACTAAATTACATGGAAATCGGTTTCCAATATTCTGATTATTTAGAAACATACAAATTTATGCAATAAATAAAGCTTGTTTAAAGATAATTGATTAATTTTAGTTGTTGAGACAGCTTAGATATTTTATAATATCTAGACCTTTTTCGTAGCCTTAAAATAAAATTATGAATTTCTACAGCAACAACTCAGTGTTACAGTATACTCGAAGATTTGCCACGAAAATATGATAATTAATGAACAATAACGGCGTGTCTTCTAACTGAGATACAATAGTTTTGTATATAATGAACGAGATAATGTGAGCTAAAAGGTTTTGTAAACAGATATAGTTAAGTAAATTGTGTTGTGTTTTCGGTTTGCGTTTGGTTTAAGTTGCTTTTAGAGAGTAACCGCGTGGAATACATTTGCCTATTGAATGCCTGGATATAATTTGGAATATCATATATTCAATACAGTATAAACATATAACAACCGGCGAGCATGTATGAAGAGAATTATGAATGTTGAGGAAGCGAGTGAAGTATGCAAGGATAGAGTTCTCTGGCACTCTGTTCTCTCTGCCTACTCCACAAAGGATATGTCGTGATGGTATGTATGTATATATAAACATACCTCATGATATTTTTAAGACATTTATTGTACTTTTTAAACTCTCATCATTATCATTCTCCTACTCTTATCCCAATTATTTGGAGTCAATACAATATGTATTCTTCTTTCATAGTACATAATCGTAAAATTTATTGGCAATAGTTTTATGATCGGCCGCCTGCCAGACGTCAACCCTCCTTGGGAATGAAATTGTTGACCAAACGGCATTCATCGTTATAAGGCTCTTAGTCGTCTTTTACGACATCCACTAGCAGAATAAGGGTTATTCGTATCCACTACCACACAGCAGGTACACACTTTTTCAAACCATACATAATTATATTGCCCATTAGCTGTGTGGTGTTACGAATACTACCAATCCTTACTTTACTCGTGGATGTCGTAAAAGACGACTAAGAGCTTTATATCGACCTGGGCCAACTCCATCTGATAACGTTTGGTTAACAATTACATTCCCAAGGAGTCAAATTGGAGTACATATTGCGTCGACCTCAAGTAATTGATATAAGAGAAGTAGAATAATGACATATATTGCCTATTATTCTGTATTAGTCTCCTTCACAGTGGGATGGCAATTAACATACGATTCCATTGAGGTTAGGAAGATTGGTATAGTATTTAAACGTTTCCTATGAATAATTGCGGCCTTCTTAATTACTCCCGGTGAATACCGTGATAAGTATACGGTACTTAACTTCTCTAAATTTATTGGATAGGAACCTGAAAGGGTAGTTTTAAACCACGAGCATGACTTTTTATGAGGTTCCAAACGACTCTTAAACAAAGAAAGTAGGTAGTAAAAAATTAAAACATAATTAAAAGTTTGTAAAAATTTATTAACGCTAATTTGGCAAATCGCTGATATGGCAAATCCATTATAATTTTGGGCAAACAAATTGCACACAACCTAATTACAATTTCTGTGTTGGCTATAAATTAAAATGCGTTCGAGTCCAATACAAAACAGGTTAATGAGTTTCCTAAAATATATTACATTAGAAATTAATTTCACGTCTCATTGATTAAAGGAAGAATTCATTTTCAAAATATAAATGACGCAATTAAGAGCAATCCCTCGGTTCGTTTTAAACTTATAATTAAAAGTAAAATTGGCAGTAAGTACTGTTGGCATTAATATAATATGACAACCATAGACGTGGCTTTTTTTTTTTAATATGCTGACGCTTTTCTTATTTTTTTTTTAAATTCAATTTTTTGTCACCAAAACAAATGATCCACTTTTATCATATAACTTTAGACTAACACTTTTATAGGGTACGAATTTATTACAATCCATGAAGTTTTATAATATTTTAAAGCATTTTATTACTTTTTTCCCCTTTTTTTTACTGCAATAATGTTTTGAAAAAATATATAGAATTTAGCTTTTAGTAAGTATCAGAACCATTGAAAAGATAAAATTAACCTTAAATACTGATAAAATATGTAAAATACATACTAAACATATAAGAAATCATTGGAGACCATATTGAGGCCATGCTGAAAAGTGTATAATGACATTTTTTATGCTAGAAGATCCATAATTCTTAAGTATTTTAACATAGAATGATGTAATTCATCTTCTAGAGTAAAATTCTTAAATCATTCGATTCTATAGCATTTCTAAAGGTTTACATAATTTTTTAATCATCATTTTCCTACTCTTTACTCCCAATTACTTGGGGCGGACGCAATGTGTACTCGTACAAATTGCAAAAGTTATTGGCAGTTATATAACAGTTTTATAACCGGCTACCTGCTTGACGTCAACCCTCCTTGGGAACATAATTGTTGACCAAACAGCTTCAAATGGAGTTAGCCTAGGTCGATATATAGCGCCACCGAAGACAAAGATCGGGTACCGGTGGTCCCCTCGCAAGGCGAAGAGAGGTGTTTGCAGGGTGGGTGAGTTGTGCGCCACCTCTTCCGTCGCCCCGGCCCAATTTGGCGGCGCACGACCGCCTCCATAGCCCAACGCAAAAAAAAAAGGTCGATATATAGCTCGTAGTCGTCTTTTACGAAATTGTCGAGCAAAGTAAGGGTTGGTAGTATTCGTACCACACAGTTTTAATTATTTATAAGTAAATGTGAAAAAAAAAAGAAAAAAAAATATATATATATATAAAAAATATATATATAAGTGTTACTATTATAACAAAATAAAAAGCAGCCGTAGAATTTTACTTGATTAATATTTTATTAATTAGGTCAAATTTTGACAAAGGTGCTTTTGTCCGCTCATTGTGAGAACAAAGCCATTTGTACAGTACCATTATTACTTATTACCTTAGCTTTCTGTAACATAATAGTAGGCTAAGTTAGTCTCAATATAAAATTAAACAATTTTATAATTAATTAGTCGGCGAAAATATACAATTCAATTGTAGATTTTATTTTTTGTTCGTCTTTTCTACAGTACTAACTTAGCTATTAGTGATGGAAAAATATATTTTTTACTGCGTAATTGCGGGTATATACAATATTTCACTATTTTTCTGAGACATTAATAATAACTATCCGTGTGAGGACGGAGTAAGAATACAAATCACCACCCCCTATCCTACTCAAGACAAAGATCGAGTACCGGTGGCCCGCTCGCACGGCGGAGAGAGGAGTTTGCATGGTGGGTTTATGGGGTCACACGCCGCCTCTTCTGTCACCCCAGACCGATTTGGCGGGGCGAGACGCATCCATAGCCCACCGCAAAAAAAAAGGGTGATCGTAAGAGACGACTAAGGGATACAAAACGCATATAACATCAACATTATAGTAGGTTAATTTCCCTCCCATTACTGAGGAGGCCCGAGCCCAACATGGATGGGACATATTATCAGCTGAGGTGATTATGATGATGATTAATAAAACACGTTTTCCATATAATCACGTATTTGGCATACTTCTTTTTCCTGTGAAGATCTATGCCCAACAATGAACATCGATTGGTTTATGAATCATACACTATTGAAATTTATGTAGAAAGCGTAGATGAGATGCTACCTATTTAAATTCTATTGTCAGACTATGGTCTATGAACAGTTATTACGGCCGTCTAGAGTGACAGCAGGTCAAAATTTATTCTATCTATCTAATCTAAAACGGCACCAACAATTTTCTTGAAATTTAGCATGCAGGGATTCCGGGGACGAGTAATCGATCTAGCTAAGTTTAATTTGTTGAAAATATTGTTTTGTCAATACTTTCAGGCGATGAAAAAAATATAATTTTGCGTTGGCTGAGAACTATTAAAATATGAAGGCAAATTTTAGCGCTTTCATTATGACACCTTAATTGGATAATCGAGTAGCCTAATCAAGGCCAGTTCGATCCTGTTTCTCTTTTTTATTAATTTTGACTTTTTTGTTATTATTTAATTATTTTATTATATTTAAATATATCTTCAAAACACACTAAAAAGAAAATACCGAGTGAAAGCTCAGTCATCCAGATATTGAGACACTATATCTCAAAATACGACCTCTTCTTTGCAACTTATAAATATTTTTCAATCCTACTAACTAAACAAGGTGTTGCTTTTTATGGCTTATGATGGAAAACGAGCAAGCAGTGCATAAGTGTTATTGCCGCCAATAGAACTTTGTGATACCAGGAGAATAGTCAGGCTCTTGGTCACTAATGGAAACCGTAAACCCACCCATAAAGTTAGGCTGCCGGTTCTCTCGTTCACCAAATGAAGCGTAACAGCACATTGTCATTGCTTAGATGTTGATTTTCTGTGAGAGTCTAATACTACCCCGGACGGACCGGCCCACAACTGTAGACAGAAAACTGACAAAACTGTGGTACTACTAGCTACTGCTTAACTTATCATAAGGGTCAGCTATTATCAAGTGTTATTTTAGAATTAAAAAGTTAGTAAAACCTCACCAGTAATTAAGATTCCATAATACTTATTTCTCACATCATTTATATACATTACACATCCCAGCAGTTATAACCATATTATTCTTTTTTTATTTGTTATACAATGCTCTGCAACGATACTTCATGAAATTTTCTACTCCGCAACTGGTGAAATAATTTGAACTGGATATGATGCGACCATCCTGCATATGAATTAATGTAACTTGTATTATTTAAGCATTTTATACAACATGCATTGTTTTAATAGCTTTTTATCCACCATAGGTCAATCTAAAATTCTTAACTATATATATATATATATATATATATATATATATAATATCTTACACTAAAGAAATAATCCTTCTATTGTGAGATACTTCACAAATATACAATTAAAGGGTGCAAATTAAATCCGGACTCACAATATCAGTTTATGAATTTGAAATAAAACAATTTTTACTCAAACTATTGAGTTTGTATTTGATTTTTAATTTTCCGACGTCGAACAAATTACAGCGTTCATTGTCCCGGAAGGACTAAGTTGCCACACGTCCAACAAATCATCCTTATTACAGAGTTTTTTTTTACATCTATCCGCTACAATATCTATCTACAGTTCTAAAATACAAATTAATTTCTAGAAATAAAATGTGTAATATTCGCGCAAACATTAGAAATCGGTTTATGAATTGCAAAAAGTATCCCTATGGAAAATGTCTGATATATTCTTATAAAAATATGAGCTATCAGAAAATGTTCTGCATTTATCCACAAAAAACCTCGTAGAAACTTATAAGATCATTTTCTTATAAGGAGTACGTCAAAGAAATGAAGTATATCTTATTAAAACTATCTTAAAATAAACTCACATATACTTATGAAAAGATACATTCTTTTATTAGTCCCCGACAGTATAAAGTCTAATGACTTATTCAATCTTAATCATTTAAAAAAAAACAGTAATTCCTGATAGCAAATTAGTGTTAGTTACAACTGATA
Organism: Lymantria monacha; assembly: GCA_905163515.2. Classification (NCBI taxonomy): domain Eukaryota; kingdom Metazoa; phylum Arthropoda; class Insecta; order Lepidoptera; family Erebidae; genus Lymantria; species Lymantria monacha. Next base: position 25,032,479 of record LR991092.1, read on the forward strand.
GATTCTTATAGAAATCTGTATCAGAAAATGCACATGTTTTTTTTATAATTGCTTTTGATGGCAAACGAGCAGGCAGTACACCCTATCGTAAGTGTTACTGCCGCCCATGGACCTATAGGGACGCAGCCTACAAATACAAACCCCAAACCCACCCCAGTTGGGCTTCCGGCTCTCTCCCACACCGAACCAGGTGTAATAGCACATTGCTATTATTCAGACGGTGATCTTCTGCGAGAGGGTGAAACTACCCTGGACTGACCAACCTGCGGCTGTAGACAGAGAACTGTCAACAGCATGGTCCTACCACAATAGGCACAATGATGATTACAAAAATGGCGTATTAATTACGCCATTTACGGCGATACTGATCTTCCGTGTTCCGGTTTGATTCCCGCGCAGGACAAAACTTTGTGCGATCCGCAGTGTTGTTCTGAGTCTGAGTGTAATTTGTCTACGTTGATTGCATGTTTGTGAACTCCCCCGCAATATAAGGACTATTATGTTAGTGCAAGGTGGTGTCTTCTATAAAAATAAATAAGTAAAAAATCTTATAAAGACTTTTTTAACTGCAAAATTCTAATAATTTTATAATTTTCCGTGTGGTTACGGAGTGAGAATACAATTCACCACCCCCTATCTTACCCTTGGGTGATCCTAAAAGACGACTAAGGGATATAAAAGGCATATGGCATATATGCAAGAGAAGGAAAACTCGAAACAAAACCCTATACCAACACGTCTTACCAGAGTGGTGTAAGTCATTTTCCCTCCCATTATGGAGGAGGCTCGAGCCCAACAATGGGACATATATGAGCTGAAATGATGATGATGATGAAATTCTAATAACCAATTGAATGTATTGTATCAGAATTTATAAAACTTTTCCCTTAAAGATTGTCCCGTGTTCGAATTGAATACACAACACTGATATATTAAGTCGGTATTTTATCCACTACACTATGTGCAGTTCAAATTTGTATAATAAATTCAGCAAACTATTGAAGAGTGATAGTTATACAACGCTAGTATAGATAATACGAAATATAGACGTTGCAAAGTTCCGAGCACTATTGCTCGCTTCATTATGCAATCAAGGTTGGACTACGCCACAGTCACCGCAATTGGCAGATGAATTCGTGATCACACTTTGACAAGTCAACAGGTGTTTAAATTTAAACAGATACAAGGTATTTTGAGATATTGTATTTTATGTATTGTGCATCTAGTAGGTAGGTAGTTACTACAAAAAAGACATCGCTAAATGATTCATTTTGTTTAATGTATAGGATTTTTTTAAAGATTTCTTCTTCAAATTCTTACTTACTTTTGTATTTGTCTCACTTTTACGTAAGCATTGAAGAGTTTTGGACTTGTTTTTTTTTTAGTTTTTATTATCTATTTTTGCTTTATCTTGTATTGCTAAGCCGTCTTATATGTTATTGAATTAAAAGGTAAATAATGTCTTAATGCCACTTAATTCGGTTATTTTATTGGCAAATTGTTTTTTTTTTTAATATTTAGATATTAATATTTTTATTGTGGAGTTTTGGAGTACATTTAGGTACAAATTACATACAAATGACATATGAATATATCACAATGAATATATCCTATCGACATAATCGGATATGAAGTGCTTATTTAAAAATATATAATTGATAAATTAATGAAATAAAATAATTATAAATTATAAAAAGGGGAAAATAATGGAAAAGGGAAACCTAAAAACCTTGATACGGTCATCTGTATTAAGTGACTGGTCCTGTTCCTAACTCAGTGATTTTTATTTTTGATATCAGTGGCTAAATTGCTCTTCATTGCTTGAAAACACGGAGAAATAAAACCTTACTAGATCGATTTATAGCCCCTGCAATTTTCTGCGTACTAAAGTTTATGGAAATCGATGAAGTTGTTGCCGAGATTCTGAATATAGAGAAATATACATCAAGGGATTGTATAAAGGAATACCTTCAAACGAGATAAACTAATAAGATTAGATAAATAATTTGGACTCATTCGTTTTATCATTTTATTATCATCACCACAGCTCATCCACCCACTGCTGCATTCAACCCTCCTCCGCATTAGGAACGAAATTAATCTACTACACCAAGCAGGTCAGAAGGGTTGGTATAAGATTTTATTTTGAGTTTTTCTTCATTTGGATAGATGTTATCTGCAAATAATATCCTTGTCGTCTTTTACGATACCCATAGCCAAGAAAGTAGGTGATTAATTTTATTTGTATTCCGTCACCATAATTTTAGATTTATCATTATTATATATCATCATTCTCCTACTCTTATCCCAATTACTTGGAGTCGATACAATACGTACTCTTATTTCATAGTACATATTGTAAAAGTTATTGGCAATAGTTTTATGACCGGTCGCCTACCAGACGTCAACCCTCCTTGGGAATGTAATTGTTGACCAAACGGCATCAGATGTGGTTGACCCAGGTCGTTATAAGGCTCTTAGTCGTCTTTTACGACATCCACGAGCAAAGTAAGGGTTGGTAGTATTCGTAGCCGCCACCACACAGCTGATAATATATCATTATTATACATATTAAACAAATATTAATATATTTACTAACCACCATGTGAGAATCACGGCCTGAATCTTTCAGATTCCAGAGCGTCTCGAGTCTAGAAGCAATATGCTTATGATTAGGTGGTTTAGGTTCAATTTTTCACAAGAGTACCTACTACCGCTCATCCTCCAGGTCATCACTCAGTAGTTCACTGACATGGAAAGGTAGTGATGATGCTATGTCTCCTTAAAACATCACCGCATTGTGATTTAAAGGTAATAGCACTAATTTATACAAGAATATGATTCATTCCGATAAAGGCAGTAAAGAGTACTACGGGGTATACTTTACTTTCTACTAACTACCGTCTGAAGTCTGTACAACTTTTTCTTCATGTTTTTTATTTGATAAAAGACGACGTTTAACAGACGAGAAGGTTCATAAATATTTTGCATAAATATATACTATATCAGGCTTTTTACGTCTCCCACGGGAACTATTACTTGGCTCCAGTAAAAAAGTTTTTATAGTTTTTTTTTGAAGTATAGTTTATCTTGTCAGTTTCCCGTTAAAGTTTTTATACGTAAGTTCGGAAAATTATTTATTTGACAATTGAAACTAAGGGATGAGGAATGTACTTTTTTTTAATTAGGGACATTTGTACACATATACATATCAGTCCCATCGTATCTCTCGCAATAATTATTATATATTAATATATACATACATACATAGCCTCACGCCTGTTTCCCAGAGGGGTAGGCAGAGACTACGGATTGTCACAAACCACGATCCTGGCATACTTCAATCGCTTCATTCACATTCATAATAGTCTTCATGCATGCTCTACGATTACGCATACTCTTAATAAGACCTCTCGTCAACACATCTCCAACTTGGTGCAGAAAAATTGTGACGTGGTCTTCCCCTTGAATTCGTCCCATTCACGCTTGCTTTATAAATTTGCTTCGTCAACCTCTCGTCACTCATTCTTTCTAAATGATTAATATATATACTTAATAAATATTTCGCGGGTACAGAAAGTCTGTTAATAAGTTATATGTAATTATGTAAATTTTATTTTGTAAATTTACGTGTATGCTCGATATCCCTGTTTCGAAAAAAATCTTGATATTAGAGTCGAATAAGGTACTGAGAGAAATAAATATGAAAGGTCAGGTTTCCTGAGGCAGGATAGATACAACGTGTCTTTTTACCGTATGAAATTCAATATGCTTTAACATTTAGATAATACTAGGACGGTAAATAAAAAAAAAATATTATACCAGTATAAAAACTTTTACAAAATTTACAAAAGAAATTGATGTTATCCATTTGCTCTTATTCATTAGTTGTCTCTTATGGCATACTCTGGAATTGGGTTTTTCATTTCTTTGTGATAAATGGAAAGATCATATATAAGTTTTATAACAAAACTATTTTTTTTTCGCAATAATTAAAAAGTTATACCGATCCGCCGGCAACTCCCGAACGAACCCGAGCGTGTGTGACGTCATAATGTTAGTTTTCACCCACTGTAGCATACGGAGACAATAAGTACAATGTTTTGAGTTTTAAATTGCTTTAACGTTATGACGTCATAAGTATGCTGATGAATCGTGGCGCATTCACAGTCACGTGATTTTTCTTAAAATTTTATCATTATTTAATAGTTTATAATTAATTGAAAAATATTTTTTTTTAAGTTTTTTGCATTAAATATCAATATTATTTAAAAAGTTAAAAAAAAAAAACAAATTCCCGATTGAGGAGTGATGAAATGTATCTTTATACTGTCACCACAACCAAAAGAAAATATTCTGCTGTCTATTTTTCAAAATAAATCATAGTAAAACTATTTTCATTACATTATTTGTAACCTAACTATGCAAATTACAATAGTAGGTATGTATATCTTTGTGTCAATAAGATAGGAAGCTTGAATCCTAGTTTTAAATAGATTACGTACTTTTAAGCTTATGATCTAACTTAACCAATATAGAGGCCAGTATTTCAAGCAAACTATCAAGTGGGATCTTTAGTTCTTGAAAGTTTCTCTTCTACATAGGGCGAATAGGGTTATCAGTGAAACTATATCGCCAATCATAGTCACTACAAATGGAATATTCAAATATTATCAACAACAATATTGTTATATCCTATATGGAATTCATGTGTGAATTTGGTAGTAAATCTATGAATATATTAACTGAAATTGACGTGTTTGGAATATCTTGTATTGTATATTAATATTAGTCTATGAACTTAGTTTCGCTTATAGAAATATAATTTCGATGATTTTTCTTTTATTATTCTATAAATACATCTATCAGTACTTATTTCCTAGCTCATCAATATTATCATCTATCTATTCAAAACATCCACTGCTGGACATATGAGGTAGGGAATACTCCTCATAGGATGGAATAATATGAAAATTGCGTTACATGGCACAAGGGTTATCGCACTTACTTTCATAAGTTTCTCAGGAAAGTACTGTTGAACAAAAATCGATTCGAATGACCCGTTCAATTGGAGGAAAGGTGGCAAGCAAAAATGGCAGATTGTGGCAGGCAATCCATGTCTTTTTATCACTTCTAATTTTTTGCTGTGTTGACACATAGAATATTGACTTTCAAATATAAATCTCACTACAAATTCTCATATTGAACCCTTATACAGTTTTTATGATGCCACGTGGAAACTTGACTGCACAGCTGGTAAAGTGGTCAAGACATCGACCTTCCGTCCCAGTGCCATGGGTTCGATTCTTACGCAAGATATACTTTATGCGATCTAAAAAGCGTTGTTCTGAGTCTGGGTATAATTTGTCTGCGTTAATTATATATTTGTGAAGATCCCCGCAATACAAGGATTATTTCCTTAGTGCAGGGACTACCTTACACTAAGGCAATAATTCTTGTATTGTATTAATATTAGTTTATGAACTTGTATTGTATTAGTCTATGTATTAATTTTAGTCTATGAACTGTCTTTAAACAAAACAAAAGAAAGCTCCTTTATTTCAAAATTAAGTTTTTCGGAATTGAAATATCTTATTTTCTGCTTGAAACATTCCGATATCATAATGATACAATGTCTCAGTGAACAACGCTTATACATTGCGTTATTTTAAATCAGACAAGGGAGATTGTCAGAGTTCATTCAAGCATTATATTATTATATAGCTAGCCGTATTAGCCAGCTTTTTTAGCGTACTTTCATATTTATGCTTGTTTTGAACAACCAAGACTATAACTATATTTTAATACTAAACGAAAAATCTTCATACCCTATTTTTAAGAAAATTGCTTAAACGAAAAATTGCGTAATTTTATACAGCTATAATTTATATGAAAAAGGTATGAAAGAGAGTATCGGTGTAAAGATGCGAAAGGGAATGCTCCGATGGTTCGGACATGTGGAAAGAATGCCGAACGAACGTCTGGTTAAGAAGATATACAATGCGAAAGTGGCAGAATGTAGGTACCGGGGGAGACCGAGACTAACCTTGCTAGACCAGATCGGTCATGTACTGAAGGAAGGTGGAGTCAAGAGTCTCCGAAACCGGCGAGCGTGTATGAAAAGAATTATGAATATTGAGGAAGCGAGTGAAGTATGCAAGGATAGAGTTCTCTGGCACTCTGTACTCTCTGCCTACCCTGCAAGGGATATGGCGTGATGATATGTATGTGTGTAAAAAGTAAAACAAAATCTTAATATTTTTTTTTTTTATATAATATGCTATAAAAATATAGTAAATTAATTAAAATTTACGTTACATGCATTAATTACTCTTGTGCGATCCTCACACAGACATATTCCAAAAAAGCAAAAAAGGCACATATTATATGTGCCACTTTTCGTCTGTAGACAGAGAATTTGACTGCACAGATGGCGTAGTGGTTAAGATACCGACCTTCCGTGCCAGTGCCGCGGGTTCGATTCCCACGCAGAACAATACTTTGTGCGATCCACAAAGTGTTATTCTGAGTCTGGGTGTAATTTGTCTGCGTTAATTGCATGTTTGTAAAGTCCCCCGCAATACAAGGATTATTTCCTTAGTGCAGGGAGGTGTCTTTTAAAAAAAAAAAAAAAAATTGTCCTTAGTGTGGTACTACCATTAACAAAAGTAAGTTCTCGTTTATAAGTGAGTCGTACGAAATTCAAGATATGGGCTGAGAAGTGAAAGATTAAATATGATTTTTAAATTTATAACAGACAAACTAATAATGTCCGTGTGGTGACGGAGTAAGAATACTATTCACCACCCCATATCTTACCCGTGGGTGATCGTACGAGACGACTAAGGGATATAAAACGCGTATAACATCTATGCGAGAGAAGGAAAACTCTAAACAAAACCCTATACCAACACGTCTGACCAGCGCGGTATAGTAGGTTAATTTCCCTCCCGTTACGGAGGAGGCCCGAGCCCAACAGTGGGACGTTTGTGTGCTGTTATGATGATGATGATGATGAACAGACAAACTAATATGACCTGCATGGTGATGGCTTAGGAATCAATTACTATCCCGCAGGAGTCGTACAAGTTGGATGAGGGTTCAGCAAGAAAATGAGTATACTTTACAATACTCTCAAAAAACTTGTAACATCAACAGGGATCGCCAAAGTGCCTAATTAGGATGGTATCATCCCCTCTATATGTTCAACAATAGACCTGGATAGGATAATGAAAAAAAAAACGAATGTTTCCACAGGACAATTTGTATCACATCCGTTAAAAAATAGTATGTCGTGTATTATTGTATTCTGAAACTTGTTGTCCCGCGGCGAAGTCGACAAGCTTATCAGGGTCGCTATTATTTATGTTTTACAACCCTCTTATTGTATAATTTCTGTTCTTTATATATTATAAAATATCTTTTATTCATATTTTGTTTAAATACTGCGCTGTTCTAGTATATTACATACATAGCCTCACGCCTGTTTCCCAGAAGGGTAGGTAGAGACTACGGATTGCCACAAACCACGATCCTGACATACCTTCATCGCTTCATTCACACTCATCACATTCTTCATGCATGCTCTACGGTTACGCGTACTGTTAATCTGACCTTTCGCCAACATATATTTAATTTGATCCAGAAAAGAACGACGTGGTCTTCCCCTTGTAATCGTCCCACTCATACTCACTTTGTATACTTGTTTAGTCAACATTTCTTCACTCATTCTTTCCACGTGTCCAAACCACCTCAGGATACCCTTTTTTTTTAATTTTAAAATCAAAAAAATGACTAACTAACATGCATATATGTTTGATTTAGAACAAAAACGAAATTTACCATACAAAATTAATATTTATCAAAAAAATGAGCATACATTTTCGTACGTAGGTAGGTGTACATCAATTTTATTAATTGAACAATCCTATTAATCCCGATTGTGGAAATGAGATCCGAACAAATGAGTCTCCAATGTATTGGGTTTGACCTAAAAGAATTCTCAACAATAAACACGAATTTTGGAATGAAACATAATAAAGTACGAAATACTCAACCCTGTTACGTGTATCTAAAATTACCCAGCGAAATGTAGATCTATTATATTTCTGCCTTCCATTTCGGGGCTAAAATAGACACAGACAATAAATAAAACATGTATAAATTAATGAAACCTAATCATCTCATGAACCATATTTCTCTTATTATCTTAATAATGTTAAAATTACGCTATTCAAGTATACCGTCATAAATATTTATAATACGCAATATTCATGCGGCTCCACAGTTCATCATGCCTTGATCACCATCATCACCCTGCTCTTATCCCAATTACATGGTGTCTACGGAATACATACCCATCTCCCATCGTACATATTGCAAATAAATTAGCAATAGTTTTACGTCTGCTTGACGTCAATCCTTCTTAGGAATGTAGTTGTTGATGTAGATTGCCTAATCTTACGTAAAGCTCTTATTCGCCTTTTGTAACACAAAAACATAAATAGAATGATTGGTAGCATTATATCAGCAGCTCATTACGTGTCTATTAATAAACACAAACTTTTAAAAACCAAGTAAATTTATGATTGTGGCTTATAGTGTCGATAGATTTTAATGCTAAAAACATTATTTAAAGACAACATCACGCATTAAGGTATAAATCTCTGTGTAATAAAGGACTTTACAAATATATAAATAATGGAAACAAATTTTATCTAACCTCAAAGTAATCTTTAGCGGAGCGTACAATAGATTGTTCTGTGTGACGATCTTACCGACGACGCTTGACTGGGGGAGGCCGAACTTAAACTGCGCCATTATTTGTGCAGTCCTTAAGGACTTAACAAATTATAAAATATAAATTATTTTTAAAGGCAGTTAAACTCATAAAGAACTACTGCTCTTTCATGGTTTTGTTTTCATTTTTCAGTAGTATCCTGCTAATAGTATGCTAATTCTAAAGTCCATGTAGTGACGAAGTAAGAAGATTCACCACTCCTCTTCTTACCCATGTGTGTCGTAAAATACGACTAAAGGATATAATATCTATATAACATTTTTACGAAAGAAGGAAAACTTGAAATAAAACTTTATAATAATCCATCTCACTTAAGTGGTATAGTATCCATCTGATCGTAATTTCCTTCTTATATTGCAGGAGGCTCGAAGCCAACAGTGGGACCTAATATAAGTTGAGATTATGATGATGAATTTTAACGTCAAAACTTAAATTTTGAGTCTTCAAAAAAAAATTGGTAAACATACACGTGATTCATTTATCCGTGTGGTGACGGAGTAAGAATATAATTAGAAAAATCGAAACAAAACCTTATACGTATTATCTCTGACAATTATCGTGATTAAGTGTGTCACTTCCGTGTGGTGACGGAGTAAGAATACTATTCACCACTCCATATCTTACCCGTGGGTGATCGTACGAGACGACTAAGGGATATAAAATGCATATAACATCTATGCGAGAGAAGGAAAACTCGAAACAAAACACTATACCAATACGTCTGACTAGCTCGGTATAGTAGGTTAATTTCTCTCCTGACCACCAAACACAAAGATCGGGTACCGGTGGCCCGCTCGCACGGTGTAGAGAGGCGCTTTGCAGGGTGGGTCTATGGGGCCGCGCACCGCCTCTTCCGTCAACCCGGACTGATTTGACGGGGCGTAACCATCTCTATAGTAAACCGCAAAAAAGAAAAAAAATCCGTCCCATTACGGAGGAGGCCCGAGCCCAACAGTGGGACATTTATGCTGATGATAATGATGATGATTTATGTTTTGATATAAAAAATCTGTAGGTACTTAAATCACTTTGCCATATGTGTAGTTTTTTAATGCATATAGAAAACTAACTTAAATTCCCCGGTAAATTCTATTAGAAATATTTCGTAAGCAGTAAAGATGTATTTTCAAATATAAATTGATGTTTAAATTATCAGAATCATTATAAGTAACCATTTAACACAGTAAATTGTTATTTTGATACAACGAACTCACTCGGTATCTAAGCAACGTAACAGAAATAGCCAATAACTTGACTAAAATGAGTAAACTGCAGCAAATAATATTGAATTTCTGCGAAATCTGAGGCATGCCCGTCTACTCGTAAGTACAAGTATTCAATTAACTTTTTCATCATTTTACTTGTATATAAAATATTTTGTTAAAAATATAAAAGCTTGTATAGTTTTTTTTTTAATTTTTTAATGAAATTTAGCACAAAGGTACATAGTATTTTTTTTGCAATGATCTGATTAAAAATGGTTATCATTTTAGCATAGATGGTGGAATGTTTTAAATCTGATATAAGCATTGAGGTTATGGAATTCATGATAATTATTATCAACATTGATTTGCCTAATTCATCTATTATATATATGACACATACATAGTTGGAATCAAACTTAATTCAGAGTTCCTTTTTTTTTAATTTTTTTTTTATTGCTCTTGGAGGCAAACGAGCAAGCAGCACACCTGATGGTAAGTGTTACTGCCGCCGATGGACCTTTGCAATACTAAGGGTATAGCTAGGCCGCTGCTTCCCAATAATCCCAAACCCACCCAGAAAGTTGGGCTTCCGGCTCTCTCGCTCACTGAAAGAAACACAGCAGCATATTGCCACTGATCAGGCGTTGATCTTTTGCAAGAGTGTGGTACAATCCCGGACGGACCGGCCCGCGGCTGTAGACAGAGAACTGTTAACAGCGTGGTTACCACTAATAAATCCTTAACCCATGGATGGGATTATAAATAACCTATGATCATCTAGTAGTGGTAGATAGCCACACCGTTGAGAGTTTTCTATCTACAACCCGATCCGATCGGGGTCGTACCAGATTCTCGCAGTATATCGAAGGTTGAACAGTAGCTTCGTACGGTGAATGAAGAATGAAAGAGCTCGAAGCTCAATTTTATATGTGGGTTTGAATTGGTAGGCTGCAGCTTGGCGGATATTGTAATAGTCATTAGGTGCGCTACTTGCTCGTAAAAATGGTCAGTCCATCCATCAATCAATCGACGCTTTCTATTGGAGAAACAATTCTAGTGGGGATAAGTTTGTCCTAGAGAATGGATTATCTAAATGATAATACGGAATGGTTATGAGCAGCTCCTCTCTCAGCAATTGCCCTTTTAATGTTTATCTCTTACTCTTGTATTATTTGTATTATCTTAATTGTACAGTGTAGCGTGTTTTGCCTAACGAGTTATGTATTTAGTGATCCAAGCTATCTGTTTCAAATTTATAGATTATGGTGTGGTCATGCTCACTGAAAAGGTCTCTGCTTGCGATAGCTACGTGGAGCGGGTCTCTCCCTTCTCTCCAATGTGGTTGAGGGGCGTGATGGCTGCTCTAATAGTTAACTCGTGATCGGGTGCCGCTTGTGGGATCTGGTCCAGCCATTTTTCTTTCTTTTTTGTTTTATAAATATTCTTAGTTTAATTTTGTATTATACACAAAATTTTAAAAATTAATCTTTACCAAAGAGCACATCACTGGAGCTAACATAAATTAAACATGTAACCAAACTCTTTTGTGAAAAAATATAATAAAAAAAAAAAATGACGAGCCCACTGAGTTTCTTGCCGGATCTTCTCAGTATGTGGCTGCTTTCCGATCCGGTGGTAGATTAATTGAATTTAATTTAAAAAAAAAAATCAATGTAAAATTGACAATATGTAAGTGCCCCTATGGGGCTATGCAAAATAAATGATTTGATTTGATTTGAATACCACATCGGTAGGTTTTATCCCGCCGGCATTCATCGCTGCCCTATAACTTTCATTATTTCGTCAGTCATGGTATTCGTTCAAAATCTGCTTCGGTCCTATACCAGTCAAGAACCTTTGGAGTGGTAGCCTGTATAATATAACTTAGTAACGCCAATAACGAAGTGACGGCTGTGAAAATATTGATTGCCAAACTATATTTTGTTGCAGTTTTCAATATTAATGATTTTTTTCCGACATTCAATTATAAAATGCGTATTATTTTTTTTTATGCAACGCAAAAAAGGCAAGGCTCACGCTGAAATTAGCAGCCCAAAGTAAGCTATGAATAATTTCTATGTCAGCTGACAACTGACAGTTCTCTCAAAAGCATTCGGAGTAATACAGTCGTGAAGATGACAACAGAAACGGGTTTCGTAACGGAAACAAAGTAAAATGAACTGTCAAACCCACCGGCTGATAGTTGTTTTTATTTATCATTTATTTTTGTCAGGGATAATGTTTTTGGTAGATTATACATAATAATATATAGGGTCAAGAGTCTCCGAAACCGGCGAGCGTGTATGAAGAGAATTATGAATGTTAAAGAAGCGAGTGAAGTATGCAAGTATAGAGTTCTCTGGCACTCTGTTCTCTCTGCCTACCCTACAAGGGATATGGCGTGATGATATGTATGTATGTATATATAGGGTTATTTATTCATATAATAGTTATACTGAATTCATTTCCACTTTAGATATAACTTTCGTTTAGTTTCACTTATTTTACCATTTTTCGAAACGAGCGAATGATCTTTGAAAAGGATACGTGTATGATGGAATGTAAATGGTGAGGGAGTGAAACAGGTAATATAGTTTATATAATTGAGTGTTCTGATAATGTAGTAATAGTTGTTGTTCTGTTGAGTGTTCTGATAATGTAGTGTTAGTTAATAGTGTTTTTAATAATTATGATGATGTTAAAAGAAGAGTTAATGCTGGTAATGATGTGAATGGGGCACTGTATGCCTTTATGAGGGGCAGTAATGTGGCCAAAAAGTCACATCAAGCTGTACATATATGTGTGGTAGTAAAAACTGAATTCGGCGGGAAGGAAATAAAACTAGAATAAAGGACTTTTGGCGGGAATCTAAAACGTCATGTGGTGCTCTTGTGTTATATTCGATATTTTAGTGTTTTAACGAGTTATATTAGATATTTTTTATGGTATTTTATGTAATGTGATGTGACTGAATTGCTGAGATGTAGTGAATATCATATGAAAGTGCTTTACAACGTTTTCGTTTTCCATCAAAATTCCCACAAGATACCATTAACAATGTGGCCATAGCACTGTTGATGGCGACATTCAACAGAATGACTAATCTGAAGACACTAAAAACTTGAAGATAATTATAACTCGACACTGGCAACAATGGCTCATTTAAGTAGCTGATTGCCAATACATAAAAATAAGAAGAAGAAGAACTAGAATAAATGCTGTAGAGATGAGAGCTCTTCGTAATAATAAGTGTAAATATGAAAGACAAAATTAAGAATAATATTATAAAAGAACGTTGCGGTGTGAATAAAAAAGTAGTAATAAAGCACATCTTTAAGTTACAAATAGATAATAATTTTTAATATAAAAATAAACGCGGTTTATCGTAAAGACACGCGATAGAAGAACTTTTATGTTAAAAGGAAATAGTTTAATTATATCAATATTTAATCTATTTCAATCACTCACTATCCTATATATATATATATATATATATATATATATATATATATAAAATTATAAAAACAGAAAGAGCGTATGTCTTATCTCTTCTCATGTTTGCGGGAAAAAGGGCTTAAGCGACTGGTAAATCGTGTAAATGAGGACTTTTTCGTCACACAAAAATTTTACAATTTAGAATTTCAAAGACCTCTCATAAAAATATTCAGTTCCAAAAATAATTCTTTTAAGTCTTGAAATTTCTAAAAAAGAAATCATTTATACATTCAGATATTAGTAGTTGGAGTTAGTAAATGATTAAGTAATCTTATCCCTATTACTAGGGGTTGACGCAAGTTGTACTCCTCTTCAATTGTACATATTAAAAACCTTATTAGCAGTAGTTTTATCATCAGCCGCCTGCCTGACAACCTTTTTTCTCAGAATATGGTCTGCAAACATTCCGTCCAATCCTTCCGGGGCGATGGAAGAGCGATGTGGTGTGTGGCTCCATATGCCACCGCGTTCCATCCCCATCGCCATTGGGCCGAACAGAGGCCGAATGCAGAACTTCCCAGGAAATGTAATTGTTGAGAGATAGGAGGCATCAGGTAAAGATGGCCCAAATCGTTACAAAAGCTCTTAGTAGTCTTTTATGACACGATCCATATCTACGAGTGAAGTAAAGGTTGATAATATTCGTAACTACTACCATACAGCAATAAGTGACAATAAGGAACAGCTATTAAAATGTTTAAACAATTTTGCAAAAGTTATTAGACTTGTCAATAAATAAACGTTTAAATTAAATGTTTCAGTTCTTGGACACTTTAAATGTTTACACCGCCTGCAAAGTTTCATCTATTCTATGATCAAAGCGAATACTTTAGGATCTTCTGATCTTAATTGTTAATATTCATTTTGACGTTGATTTAAAACTTATATTTCATTTAGATATTAAGTCAACATTTATTTTCAAAAGTATTTAGATTGTATGTGCAACTAGCTGCTCAACTCAGCTTGGTTTTTTTGATTGCTTTTGGTGGCAAACGAGCCAGCAATACACATGATGGTTAGTATCACTGCTGCCCATGGACCTTTGCAATACCAAGGGTATAGCTAAGCCGCTGCCTACCAATATAAAACCCAAACCCACCCAATTGGGCTGCCAGCTTTCTCGCTCACTAAACAAAGCACAACAGCATATTGCCATTGCTCAGACGTCGATCTCCTGCGAGAGTGTGGTATTGCCCCGGACGAACCGGCCCGCGGCCGTAGACAAACAACTGTCAACAGCGTCCTTCCACTACTAAGTATGTTTGTTAACATTTAAATTTGCTATTAAAATGATGGCTAATAATTGCTGTGTGGTAGTGGCTACGAATACTACCATCCCTTACTTCGCTTGTGGATGTCGTAAAAGACGACTAAGAGCCTTATAATCACCTGGGCCAACTCCATCTGATGTTGTTTGGTCAACAATAACATTCCCAAGGAGGGTTGACGTCTGGCAGGAGGCTAGTCATAAGACTATTGCCAATAACTTTTACAATATGTACTATGAAAGAAGAGTACATATTGTATCGATCCCAGATAATTGGGATAAGAGTAGGAGAATGATGATTAAAATGATGGCTAAAAATATCGTGATTGTATTTCTGTACTTAGCATTTATTGAAATGAAACTATCCTATCATTACCCACGTTGGATGAAGTCTCATACTATATACAAAATTTCATTGCAATCGCTCAAGTAGTTCCAGAGTTTAATGTGAACAAATATTGAAACACGTATAAAATGGTGCCACCGAAATTTTAAAAATCATACGATTTCATTACATAATTAAGGTTTACGTTGTTAGGATAAAATTTTAAATCAAGCATCGTCTTAATTAAACATGTTAATTTCGAAGGCCTTCGGAATTTTAACGCAGTATTGATTTTATTATTCTAATGCCAATTCTATAGTACTATTTAAAAGTCTCTTAAGTATTTTAATAAAGTCTATAGAAAATAAATAAAATGAAAATTACCTATTTATCGATTAATATTAACTGAAAATGGTGAAATATTCTTGAGAATAAAATACTTCACAGAACAGAGTTTACCTTTATAATGTATTGCAAATTATAATTACTTTATTTAAATAAAAAAAAATCATTAATCATCATCATCATCATCATCTCAGCTCATAATATGTCCCACTGTTGGGCTCGAGGCTCCAATGAGAGGGAAATTGACCTACTATACTATACCACGCTGGTCAGACGTGTTGATACAGAGTTTTGTTTTGAGATTTCCTTCTCTTGCATAGATGGTATATGCCTTTTATATCCCTTAGTCGTCTCTTACAATCACGTGATTTGTATTCTTACTCTGTCACCACACGGATAAACCATTAATATTCTTTGTAAAATGATGATGAAGCTATTATACAATAGATTAAATCCTTGTGTAAAAATGAAGAAAACTATATTTAAAGAATAGCAATACTATTCTGAATGTGATTATTCATCATCATCATCATTTCAGCCTATTGCCGTCCACTGCTGAACGTAGGCCTCCTTCATTTTACGCCACAGAGTGCGGTCCTGTGCCGCCTGTATCCAACGACGCCCAGCAACCTTCACTAGGTCGTCTGTCCATCTAGTGGGGGGGCGTCCCACACTGCGTCGTCCGGTACGTGGTCGCCACTCGACCTTTCTTCCCCAGCGGTTGTCGGTTCTTCGAGCGATGTGGCCTGCCCATTGCCACTTCAGCGTGCTAATTCTTCGTGCTATGTCGGTTACACCCGTTCGTCTGCGGATTTCTGTATTTCGGATTCTATCTCGCAGAGAAATCCCGAGCATAGCCCGCTCCATAGCACGCTGAGCGACTTTGAGCCTGGTTATGAGGCCTACATTTAGGGACCACGTTTCCGTGCCGTAAGTCATCACTGGTAACACACACTGGTCATAGACCTGTGTTTTCAAACACTGAGGTATGTTGGATAAGAAGATCTTCTTAAGTTTCCCGAACGCTGCCCAACCGAGTTGGATTCGTCGGCTGACCTCTTTCTCGAAATTGGATCTACCTAACTGGACTGTTTGTCCAAGGTAAACATAATGATCGACAATTTCGAGAATCGCATTGCCAACTAGAACCGGTACAGGAATGACATGGGCATTTGACATGACTTTCGTCTTGTCCATGTTCATTCGTAAACCCACTAGTTGGGATACCCTGCTGAGATCGTTGAGCATGGTGCCCAGGTCCTCCATGGATTCTGCCATGACGACAATATCGTCTGCGAATCGAAGGTGAGTGATGTATTCGCCATTGATGTTGATGCCGAGTCCGGTCCAGTCTAAAAGCTTGAAGACATCTTCCAGTGCAGTGGTGAACAGTTTCGGAGAGATGACGCCTCCCTGTCTCACGCCTTTCTGCAACTGGATCGGTTTCGTACTCTTATCCCGAATACGGACTGACATTGTGGCGTTCCTATACAAACACTTCAGCACTTCGATATAACGATGGTCGATTTGGCACCGCTGAAGGGACTGCAGCACCGCCCAAGTTTCGACTGAATCAAAGGCTTTCTCATAGTCCACAAACGCTATACACAGAGGCCGATTGTACTCCTCGGTCTTCTGGATAATCTGCCGAAGCGTGAGGATATGGTCTATGGTGCTATAGCCTTTTCGGAAGCCAGCTTGTTCGGGCGGCTGGAAGTCATCAAGCTTGCACGTGAGTCGATTGGTATTGACTCTCGAAAACAACTTGTAGACGTGGCTCAAGAGTGAGATGGGTCTGTAGTTCTTTAGAAGAGCTTTGTCGCCCTTCTTGAAGAACAGCACCAC
Organism: Lymantria monacha; assembly: GCA_905163515.2. Taxonomy (NCBI): domain Eukaryota; kingdom Metazoa; phylum Arthropoda; class Insecta; order Lepidoptera; family Erebidae; genus Lymantria; species Lymantria monacha. Next base: position 25,049,761 of record LR991092.1, read on the forward strand.
CACACTCCTGGTCCACGACTCTGGAACGTCGCCCCCGAGGATAACGGAATTAAATAGCTTCTGAAGGGCTTTTAAGACCGGCTTGCCGCCTGCCTTCAGGAGCTCTGCCGTAATTCCGTCATCTCCCGGTGCCTTACCGTTTCTTAGTTGTTCGAGAGCCATTCTGATCTCGCACAAGCTAATGTCCGGGATTTCTTCGGTATAGTGCCGAGTTAGCTTGGATCTGGGATCTTGGACCAAGCCGACAACAGGATTTCGGGATGTTTTATATAACTGTCCATAGAACCTTTCGACCTCTCCCAAGATCTCACTTTGGGATGAAATGACAGTGCCGTCATCGGTCTTCAGCTTAGTCATTTGGCTTTGCCCGATAGACAGATCTTGTGCGAACACTTTTGAGCCACGATTCCGCTCTATCGCTTCTTTAATACGGAGCGTATTAAATTGGCGAATATCGCGACGCACAGACCTGGAGATCTGCCTATTTAGCTGCCTGTGTTCGGACCAATCGGCTGAAGACTGTACTGTCATTTCTTTTCTCCGCTCCATGAGCTTGAGAGTCTGGTCAGAAAGTTTTTTTAGGTCTATTAGCGCGGTGGGCCTTGAAAAATTTCGACCCAACCGCGTGGACAGTTTCCACGAACCTGTTGTTTATATCGTTCGGAGATTCGCACTCGTCTAGACATTCGAAGCGATTGTGTAGTTCGAGTTGAAAGTTTTCGAGGTTCTGGTATTGGACAGGTGTAGGTCGGAGGGTAGACTTCATCAAGCGTGACCGTTCGACTTTTGTGTGGATATTTAATGTGCCTCGTACTATTCGGTGATCGCTCCCAGTTTTAATCCGGCTGATCACTGAGACATCATTAAATATGATATGTCGTTTGTCCGACAAGATGAAGTCTATCTCGTTTTTTGTTGAACCATCGGGGCTAATCCAGGTCCATTTCCTTTGTGGCTGCTTTCTGAAGAAGGAATTCATCATAAAGTGGCTTTCCTTCTCCAGAAATTCAGCCAGTTTCTGACCCCTCTGGTTTCTCTGTCCATATCCATGTTTCCCCACTCTCAACTCATCATCACTCCCTTTGCCTAGTTTCGCGTTAAAGTCTCCCATAACCACCGTGAAGTGGGATTTGGACGCGTGTATGGCTTTCGAAATATCCTCGTAAAAGACCTCCACCTCGTCGTCGGAGTATGCCGAGGTCGGTGCGTATACCTGTATGACCTTCAACGAATACCGTTTGGTAATTCTGAGTATAAGGTATGCTACCCTTACCGACACACTCTCGATCCTCTCCACGTTGCCTACGAGAGACCTGCGAACGATAAACCCTATACCACCTTGGGACGGGTGATCTCCCTCCCGGTAGAAGAGCAAGTTTCCAGAACGTAGGATTATCGTGCCCTCGCCCTCTCTTCGCACTTCTGATAATCCTACAATGTCCCAGCGGATTTTGCTCAATTCCTCTTCCAGCTCGATGACCTTCTCATCGGTCCTGAGTGTCCGAATGTTGTGTGTTACCAGGGCCAAAGGTCGTTTTGATTGGTAGCCGGATGTGATTATTATTCTGAATATTTTATTGAAATTACTGTGATAAATTGATGGTGATTTTTCTGATTTTAAATTTTAATTATTGCAATTATTATAAGTTTTTGGTAATTGCAATACATACATACATACATATCATCACGCCATATCCCTTGGAGGGTAGGCAGAGAGAACAGAGTGCCAGAGAACTCTATCTCTGCATACTTCACTTGCTTCCTCAACATTCATAATTCTCTTCATACACGCTCGCCGGTTTCGGAGACTCTTGACTCCACCTTCCTTCAGTACCTGACCGATCTGGTCTAGGTAGGTTAGTCTTGGTCTCCCTCGGTACCTACATCCTTCCACTTTCGCATTGTATATCTTCTTAACCAGACGTTCGTTCGGCATTCTTTCCACATGTCCGAACCATCGGAGCATTCCCTTTCGCATCTTTACACCAATACTCTCTTTCATACCTACTCGCTCTCTTACGTCGTCGTTACGAATGCGGTCGGTCAGCCTAACTCCACAGATTTTCCGACGAGATCGCATTTCGACCGCGTTAATTTTACTTTCATACTCTTTTCTGCATACCCAACTCTCGCCAACTCTCAACCCAATAATTGCAATAAATTTATAAAAAAAAAAAATAGCAATTAAATTCTAAATTATTTTGAGTTTGATTGTTATTTGTACATATGAGGACTGCATAAAGCATTATCCAGCATATCAATCACATCTATATACAATCAACATTTTTGTTATCTCAGCAACTGCATAACGGCGATTACTATAAACGCCCCGCTCTTATTTTTTATGTTTTATATATAACCTACAATATTTCTTAAAAACAGGCTATCTATAATAATAATAATTTTTAGTATCCAAGTGGTAACACTTGAGATTGGTGTCTTTAAACAAATTCTTCAGCTTTATTTATAGTAATATATCTATATTACTATAAATAAAGCTGAAGAATTTGTTAAGTTAATGTTAACTAGAATATTTATTATACATACTGAATTATATAGATTGAAATCTAGATGAAAACCAAATATGAGACGTATTACAAAAATAAAAAGAAATAATTAAACCCAAACACAAAAGTGATTTAACGCGAACAGTTTTACAATTTACATCCAACGAATTTGTTGCGTACACTAGCATTTAAAAAAAAATACGGTAGCATTTGAACATACAGGAATGCTAGAAAGTTTGAACAACCAGGTACTATCAGTACATCAAAAAATAAAAATCTGAATACATTTTTGTATTTTTACTATAAACATATTTTTAGTTAACGTTAGCTGATGTCACGTTAAGTCAAATTGTATTTATTGCGTGTATATTAGAGTAGTACGGGATTCGATTAAACCACAGATTGTTAGCACGCTAACCATCTAATTAGGTACTTATGTAATATTAAGTTCAAAATTTAATGGTACATTTCTAGGGGTATAATTATATGGCCACCGAAGAGAAAGATCGGGTACCGGTGGCCCGCTCGCACGGCGAAGAGAGGAAATGCTTGTAGGGTGGGTCTATGGAGCTGCGCGCCGCCTCTTCCGTCGCCCCGGACCGAATTGGCGGGGCGCGAGCACATCCATAGTCCACCACAAGAAAAAAAAAGCGGGTATAATTATATGATTACCGATCGTCATGTTCCAGATACAAATTAATCTTTCTTCTCTATAGAACGCAATAATTACAAGCCCTTTTTCCCTATGTATATTTAAAATCAATTAACGTGTAAGCAGATCGTTACTGCAACGAAAAGAGAAGTCAAAATAAAATTCTAAATAAAACCGTCTTCCCAGTTCGATTTAATAGGCTAATTTTCTTCATCTGGAGAAGACCGTTAAGCAGCAGTCGGACTGTTATGGCTTAAGAAATATATATTTAAGGTATTAATTAGATGTATGTACTAAAATATAATTATCAGGTTAAGCTATTATAATTGTCGTAAAAAGAAAACTTTTATTGATGCAAATAATAGAACCTCTATAATGTAGTAACCCTTGCTCATTAGTGGGATGTATATACGCTTAAGGAAACAGACATTAAAAGGAATAAAAACCAAAAAGGTGGTTCAGTCAATGAGAGAACCGGTGGCCCAACTTTCTGTGTGAGTTTGAAGTTTTCACTAGTAAGCAGCGGTCTAGCTGCAATTCTGGTATTACAAAGGTCCGTGGGCTAACACTTTTTATGTGGTGTGCTGCTTGCTCTTTTGCTACCATATTAATCAATAAAAAATAATCTCTATGAGTCTTGAAAATCAAGAAGAGAAACTCGACATATTATGAGTTTACATTCTTTATTTTAGTACTAGAATCTGTCTCGGAACTAACCCTTAGAAATAAACATATGCTTTCGTAGACTCTTTTTTAGAACTTTAAAAGAGCAATAATTCTGCCATACATGATTTTTACGAAACTTTAACCGTTTGCACAGCGCACGCCACAGAAACTCTCAAAAAGAAAATGAAACGCCCGATATTGTAACATACTTCATCAGTGTTCTGCTCCTATTAAACTTAGTGTGATGATATATAGCCTTCTTCGATAAATGGGCTATCCAACAATGAAATATTTTTTCAAATCGGACCTGTAGTTCCTAAGATTAGCGCGTTTAAACAAACAAACTCTTCAGCTTTATAATATTAGTATAGATAAAATTCAACATAGATGTAAATTTATTTAAAATTTACTATTAACAACGACAGTTAACAGTTGGTACGAGAGCTTAAATGTTCGCTTTGATCAAACAACACATATTTGTCACTGTACAATTACTTCGCTCTAATTTTTGGGTATACGGTACCTATATAGCCGACCGAATTGACAGCAATGTAGCGTGGAACATCGTAACCAACGTGTGGGTTACAGATACTATGTGTCTATAATTTCAATGGTTCATTTGGCTATATATGTTTACAGATTCTACACTTCGATAACCTTGCACTTCATTCTAAGCTTTATTGTGATGGGGTAAACAGCTACCCTGTGATTATAAATTAAAACTACAATGTATCGTTAACCCTTACTTTCCCTTGGGGATTAAAAAACTTACTTAGAGTTCATCAGACACATTGCACTAACCTTTTTTTCTTTTTTCTTACGGTGGACTATGGAAACGTCTCGCCCAGCCAAATCGGTCCAGGGCGACAGAAGAGGCGGCGCGTGACCCCCGTGACGCTGTCGAGCATCGCCTTAGCGATGGTCGGTAGCGCCAGGTCGGCACCGATGATCGTGACGAGTTCACGGCGCTGCTCTGCCCAGGCCACACAGACCTCGAGCGTGTGCTGCGCCGTGTCCTCGTCGCAATCGCAGTGGTGGCAGGACGGTGTTCTCTCCCTCCTCAGGACCGTGTGCAGGTACTTGCCGAAGCAACTATGCCCCGTCAAGACCTGCACCAGTCAGAAGGAAAGGACCCCGTGCTGTCGACCCAACCACTCCATCAGCACCGGCTGGAAGGCCTTGATGGTCCGAACACCGAACCGAGGCCTTTCCAGCCGGATTGCCCAACGAACAATAACGTCACGGCGGGCGTCGCCCCGCCAAGCGGCCATCTCACTAAGCAAGACGGTGCCGCCCCCTGCCCGCGTCATCACCGCCTCTAAGTCCCACGGGGGTGTTCCGGCCAACAGGCATGCTGCTTACGTCGCCACCGTGCGGTATCCGCGTATGGCCCTGACCGCCATGGCCCGCTGTGGTCGCCACAGCAGCAGAGCCCTAAGTCGGACGGTCAGGACCCCGCCCACACGGGTGCGCCGTACAGGGCCTTTCGACCGGATCACCCCCGCGTACAGCAATCGGCACGTAGCGCTGGGTCCGCCCACATTCGGCATAAGCCAGGATAGGGCGGACGCCGCGCCGACAAGCCGTGGAGCAAGCCGACGGAAATGCTCCCGGAACCACCATCGCCCGTCGAGCATCAGGCCTCATATCTATCAAGTACTCCATATGGGCCCAGATGCTGATGGGAACCGAATTGACGATGATTGAGGCATCGGTGGGTGACGTCAACGCTTCTTGGGAATGTAATTGTTGATCAAATGGCATCAGATGGCTTGGAAAATCAAAAGTATATATGATTAAATCAATGAAGCATCCTATTACAAGTGTATAATTACATGTATTATTCAAATATTCAACATACACAATTTCATTACAATTGAAGCGAGGGACCTACATACATAACCCACATACATATAAGTAGAACAGTAACGCGCCCTCATTCGAAGAACAATAAATTATGTTCATACTTTCGTACAAAACCCTTCGCTCCTACGTTCATTTGCAAGTGCCCAATAATCAAGTGTTTCGTGTTCATGTGATTGAGTTTCGAGTTACTAAGTCAATCCAAATAACGCCCACGTGCTCTTAGCTTAACAAACATAAGTAAGTTTGTGGTGAACCTTGATTGTACTAAGTTTTCTTTAGGATTTGTTTGTTTTAAAGTGGCTTTATAAATCGCATTAAAAAGTTACAACTCACTTTATGTACTATTTTTAGTTTCTAACCGTCATTAATTTTATACGTTTCAGTACAAATTGGCACGAATTGTTAGAATAATATGGGTCAATTTGAACTGTCTTATTTATTTATCGTGCTATTTCTGTCGCCTATAAAATGATTGAGAATATGGTGTATTATACGCGCTGGCTATGGAAAGTAGTGTAGAATTTTGCTTAGAAATTACCTTCCCTTTCAGTAATATGTATCGAACACTTCCGTCCCTTAATCGCGCTCTTAAGAAATATCTGCAGTGAAAGAAGGTACAGTTACACACCATAATCTTTTAATTCTCTTTAATTTTTTTTTAAAGATTAAACTCGGCACTGATGAAATAATCCTTGTATTGCGGGGAACCTCATAAACATATAATTTAAAAGAGACAAATTACATCCAGGCTCAGAATAACAATTCGTAGATCACACAAAAAATTGTCCTGCGTAAGAATTGAACAAACCGTGCCGGTTTAACCACTTCGTTATCTGTGTAATGAAATTATTTTACTTCCAAAATTTTGGAGTGTTTTATTATTTTTCAGTACACGGAGTAAAAACTTTAGTTTACTACTCCTTTCCTTGTCCGTGGGTGACATCCACAGTAAATAAGGACAAAGAGTTTTAGTACGCAGATAACATATAGATATTGTAAGATAAGTAAAACTCAAAATAAAATTATACCCACTTATCTGACCAGCGTAGTATAAAAGGTTAATGAATAATCAGAATAATCAGAATGTATGTACCTAAACATTATGAAGGATTCTTGAGCCCAGTAGCGGAACGAATGTAATATGAAATGATGATATCGTTTAAGTGATAGTGTTATTTATCTTCTTATATAATACTAGCTTCTGCCCGCGGCTTCGCCCGCATAAAAGGTTACTTTCCTAAAGTTTTTCTTCCCCTATTATTATTTTAACCCTTAAGTGTAAATTTTTACAACATATTAACGTCATATTTATTTGTATCTAATCAACAGCCTAAAAATATGTTTCATGCTTGTCTGGCTTTCAAAATGACGATCCTTCCTTACAACTTTTCATCACCCTTTATAAACCTTTTTTGCATTCAATAGTAGCCTATGTCCTTTATCAGGCTCTAGACTATCTGTATACCAAATTTCATTTAGATCGCTTCAGTAGTTTTGGCGTGAAAGAGCGACAGACAGACAGAGTTACTTTCGCATTGATAATATTAGTAGGGATTAATAATATTTCTTGAAGATAAATTATAGAGAGATTGCTTTTCTTAAATATTTCTAGCAACACATGATATATGTATAAAAATATATATTTACTTTTTAAGAGCAAGTCATTATAGAACCTTAAAGAAAATTTATGAAACTTGATATTACGAGGGCGAGCCCTTGTATAGAACAAGCTAAGGCATAGTTAACTTCTAAAAATAACGAGTAATAAGACCGTAGCAAATTTTCTTTTAAAATTTCTATAGTAATTTGTAACAATTAGTATGTTTTATATATAAAATCATCACCTTGTGTTATATACTTTATGATCATGTACATTATGAGTAGAAAAGTACAGACTAAAAGACTAGTTGATAAGGCAAATAACAAGGAGTCATTAGCCTCAATCAAAAAAAAGTTTCAAGCGCGGATTACTCAATTACAATTATCTAATTATCACAGTCTTATTTGGCTGTCTCAAATTATGACCTTCTTAGGACTATATTATATTTGCCGGGTGGGCCACCGACGTCGACGACAATGGTCGGATTCCGGTGGTCCACTCGCACGGTGTGGAGAGGAACATTACGGAGCGTGTCTATATAGTCGCGCGCCGCTTCATCTATCACCGCGGATGGGTTTAGTCGGGTGTGATCGGACAATAGCCCGCCGCAAAAAAAATGTCTATATGACTTTTATCACCAGCCAGAATATTGTCAAGCAATAGGTTTCAGTAGCCCATTAGTTCTGATCACTCAGAACTAGTAATTTGGTAGTCTATAGTGTACTAAACGGACACTTTAAATAACACAGGATCAAACCAGAGACTACTAAAATAATAAAAAAAGATAGTCTTTTTTATTTTTCATACAAATATATATTGCTTTTTTACAATTAACTATTTTTTCTACTACAATAACTATAATAGGCCAATTCACTGAACTTGACGTAGTAGAGATGTAGCTCGCTCTAGTGTTAATTAAAAAAAAATATTACAATCATTCAAGTTACATTGTTCACTGATATACAGCTTTCTAGTAGCAACAATACATGTGTGATAGTGCTGTTTGTCATTTGGACACATTAACTTTTTTTTTCACTATACCTACAGATTTATAATTTTTAATTGTAAGTCATCACCATTCTCCTACTCTTATCCCAATTAATCGGGGTCGATATAATATGTACTCTTCTTTCATAGTACATATTGTAAAAGTTATTGGCAATAGTTTTATGAGCGGCTGCCTGCCAGACGTTAGCCCTCCTTGGGAATGTAATTGTTGACCAAACGGCATTAGATGGAGTTGGCCTCGGTCGTTATAAAGCTCTTAGTCGTCTTTTACGACATCCACAAGCAAAGTAAGCATCTGCCATTCGGCTGCATCAGGGAGGCGCTCCGGTTCCATGGAGTGCCCCTGTACCTCAGTCGGCTGGTGGCAGACTATTTGGAGGGCCGCAGTATCCTCTGCGCGGGTCCCACAGGGGACATTGTGCGGACGCCCATGTCGTGCGGCGTTCCACAGGGGTCGGTTCTGGGGCCGACTCTGTGGGACATCGGGTACGACTGGGCGTTGAGAGGGAGTCTCCCCCCCGGGCTGAGCTTGGTGTGCTACGCTGACGACACGCTCGTTACAGCCCGGGGCAGGACACTCGAAGAGGCGGCGAGCCTGGCCACTCTCGGCACCGAGGAGATGGTCAGGCGGATCGAGGCGCTGGGGCTCAGGGTGGCCCTAAACAAGACGGAGGCCCTACTTTTCCATGGGCCCCGTGTGAGGCTGCCCATCGGCGCCTCGATAGTGGTAAACTCCATCCACATCAGCATCCAGGCCCATATGAGGTACTTGGGTCTGGTGCTCGACGGGCGATGGTGGTTCCGGGAGCATTTCCGACAGATTGCTCCCCGGCTTGTCGGCGCGGCGTCCGCCCTTTCTCGACTCATGCCGAATGTGGGCGGACCCAGTTTTGAGGCCCGACGGCTGTATGCGGGGGTCATCCGCTCGATGGCCATGTACGGCGCACCCGTGTGGGCGAGGGCTCTGAACGCCCAGCTCAGGGCGGTTCTGTGGAGGCCACAGAGAGCCATGGCGGTCAGAGCCATTCGCGGGTACCGCACGGTGTCGACAGAGGCGGCGTGCCTGTTGGCCGGGACACCCCCGTGGGACCTAGAGGCGGAGATGCTCTCCGACCTCTACCGGCGGGTTATCACAGCGCGCGAGGAAGGTGGCTCCCCATCGTTGAGCGAGATAGCCACCTGGCGCGTGGATGCCCGCCGAGACGTCATCGCCCGTTGGGCTACGCGGCTGGAGAGGCCTAGGCACGGTGTGGAGACCGTTGAGGCCCTCCGGCCCGTATTGATAGAGTGGATGGAGCGGCGGCACGGAGTCCTCACCTTTCGGCTGGTGCAGGTATTGACGGGGCACGGGTGTTTCGGGTTGTACCTGCACAGGGTCGTGTATAGGGAGTGGACTCCGGCCTGCCACCACTGCAGGAGTGACGAGGACACGGCGCAACACACGCTGGAGGTGTGTCCGGGATGGGAGCGGCAGCGCCGTGACCTCGTCGCTGTCATCGGTGCCGACCTGACGCTGCCGGCCGTCGCGAGAGCGATGGTCGACAGCATCAGGAACTGGGACGCGGTCGCCGCCTTCTGCGAGGCTGTCATCTCGCAGAAGGAAGCGGCGGAACGGGCAAGGGAGGATTCCCGCGCCCCGGGCCGCCGCCAGCGGCCGGGGCGGCGCAGGCGCGAATACCTGCGCCTGATGCCGTCCTAACCGAGGCTTCGGGTGATCGGACCGGGGAATTGTCCGGTCACCCGACGTGAGGCCACCGCGTGAGGGCGACGCCCCGACGGCGAAATCTGTCGGGGCGTCGACGAGAGGAACCCGCGAGGGTGAACCGCCGGGCGGGCCACCGAAGTTAAAAATCGGGTCCCGGTGACCCGCTCGCACGGCGAAGAGAGAGGAGTTTTTACGGTGGGTCTATGGGGTCACGCGCCGCCTTTTCCGTCACCCCGGACCGATTTGGCGGGGCGAGACTAATCCATAGTCCACCAAAAAAGAAAAAAAAAAGCAAAGTAAGCATTGGTAGCATTCGTAGCCGCTACAACGCAACTAAACTTTTAATTGTAAGAGTATATTGTGATAATTTACTTCAAAATTAAGAATTATATTCTTTTGAAATAAAACTATTTTTTCGGATGTTGTCAAGTTTGTAATTGTTTTTTATCACCCGACATTTCAAACAGTTTACAGCATCTATATTCACAAGAGGACGTTGTAATTTGACCTGATTGTAAAGGCAACTGTAATAGGACAATGAACGCTGTAGTGTTCGATACGTTGAGAAATAAAAAGACAGACACGAACGTGATAGAATCTATAAAAATAGTTTTATTTCAAATGTGTAATGAAATTGCATAAAAAATGTTAATCTAATTAATAACTAATAATGTAGCGGGTAGATAAAATTCTCTATAATAACGATGACTTGTTAGATGTGAACGTTTTAGGCCCGTCACAATGAAGACAGTAAACCACTCGAAGCGGCGGGATAGTAAAAATAAAAATCTAATGTTCGCAGAAATTTCAAATATGTATAGGGTTTTCTCAGAGTTGCAATAAATAAAGAATAATATTATTTTGTTATTAAAAAATAATAACGAACTTATAACTTTCAAAAACACATTAATTATTATTTAATTAGTATACATGATATATCACAATTTTCGTGCACTTATCCCAATTACTTTGGGTCGATACTTTTGGTCGCAATATGTACTCCTTTATCGTACATTTTGCAAAATTTGTTTGCAATAGTTTTATGATCGGCTACCTGTCTGACATCAATTCTCCTTGGGAATGTTATTATTGATCAAATGGCATCAGATGTAGTTTGCCCAGTTTGATATTTCTTGGTCACCTTTTACGACATCCGTGAGCAAAGTAAGGGTAAGTATTCATAGCCGCTACCACACAGAACTCAAATAAGATATACATATATTGTACTTTTTTGTATGATTACATTAATAATTTGCAGTGTAGTGACGGTGAATTAATACTATTCACCAACTCCGCTCTTGCCCGTGGGTGTCGTACAAAACAACTAAGAGATATGTAGAATATAGATACAAATCAATGCTAGAGAAAGAAAACTCAAGATAAAAATTTATTCCAACCCATATGATTACCATTGTAAGTTAACTAACCTCTATTAATCAATAGCGTGTATTTTTCTTGATCTCCCTTTCTCTCTCGCTCTTTCTCACTCGCTCTCTCCCTCCTCTCGCTCCATGGCTATATGCGTTATGCGAAATCGCCCTATCTTATTCTCTCTCAATCTTTCTCGCTAGCCCTCTCCCACCTTTCACTCCATGGCACTGTGCGTGATGCGACGGTCGCTCTATCTCACTCTCTCTCTCGACTTTCTGACTCGTTTGCTCCCCACTCTCGCTCCATGGCTATGTACTTCATGCTATCGCCTTTTCTCAATCTCTCTCAATCGCTCTCTTCCTCTTCTTGGACAAAAACGTCCCGCATATTCGTGTCACTAATAATACGTTTCATCTGAAAAAGTTTTACCCTCATGCGCGCAAGAAGTTTCACTTCAAAAAAAGTCTAGCAATAGTTTCGTGTAATTTTATATTAAGAATATAACGTTTCTTCTTTGTGGTATCCTCTTCGTGGTATTAAGTGATATAATTTAATTAAATATAAAAGAAAACAAACCCACTTATGCCAAACGTTGTGGACAGTGTGGTATAGCACTCTAATTTTGTTACCACGGTATGGTTAATATTGTTCGAAGACCCATATGACGAACTGAGCAATACCTTTACGTATTAAAATATTCACATCTAGCTGAAAAATATAGTAGTGGCAGTGTAAAATATTAACACCAATCCGTCCCTTTCATGTCTTTGCTTTGGTTTAAGCGCAAGATGCTTAAGATTTAACTTTAATAGTCCACCCATTGTAGATTAATATCTCTATTTAGACTAAAAAACATCAAGATACTACATATTTGGGGATACAGACTAATCCGATTTTAATAATAATTGTTGTTATTTTATAGGTATCTACACGAAAATGTTACTTTAAACGGTTCTGTACCTCTTCTCTGGAGAAAATAAAGAACTATTTTTACATATTCTATTGCATTTATATTTGTTTTTTAATTTCCCAACATTTCAAACATTTTACAGGGTTCATGGTCGCGGGAGAACTAAGATGGCTCACGTCCAACAAGTCATTGATATTACAGAGATTTAAATATCTGTAGTAACTATAATTACAGAAATTTAAATCTCTGTAATAACGATGACTTATTGGACGTGAGATACCTTATTCCTCCCGTGACCATGATCACTGTAAAGTGTTCGAAACATCAAGTAATTAAAAATCAAATACAAGAGGTGCGAAATCGCGACGCGCAAAGAGCATAAATCCAAACGTTGGCACGTCCACTTTGCTACCAACGACGACCCAATCCGAGGTCTGTTCCCTACAGGCCCTTGGCGATGTCGCTTAGCTTACCTCAATCGGGTTGAGAGCGCTCAACGCTCACCCATAGTCCGCGTAAAGCCGCCAAAGCCATCTATGACTAACAGCTAAACACACACACAAAAAAAAATCAAAAATCTTTACAAAAATAATACGTAAATAGCTTTCACTCTCTAAAGCACGCAAAGCTAATTTGAATTTCTGTAACACGTGTATATTAAAACTATTTGTAATAATATCTGTTTATATAATTTCATTATAACAATAAGGAAGGCATAACTTCTAACATAATTAATTTCAATTTGTGAATGCTTTATATTTGCGCGTTAAATATTCAAGTTAGAGGAGTCTCTGTCGGCAGAAATTTATTTATAAAGGTGAAATCGACATTTTGATTGTACGGTCAGCAAAATGGTTTAAGTGATTGACTCAACATTTCTATTTATCCAAAACCATTTCTATTTCTATAGAAAATTGTACTTGATAACATTTTACTCGACAATGCAAATAAAAAAAATCTGTGCATGAATTGCTCAAAATAGCTTTTCTGAAAACTGCTTAATATTTTTAGCTGTGTGGTAGCGGCTACGAATACTACAAACCCTTACTTTGTTTGTGGATGTCGTAAAAGACGACTAAGCGCCTTATAACGACCTGGGTCAACTCCATCTGATAACGTTTGGTCAACAATTACATTTCCAAAGAGGGTTGACGTCTGGCAGGCGGCCGATCATAAAACTATTGCCTATAACTTTTACAATATGTACTATGAAAGAGGAGTACATAATGTATCGACCCCAAGTAATTGGGATAAGAGTAGGAGAATGTTGGTGGTGTGTATGTATCAGAAAAGTTGTGTGGATAGTTATAAATCTGATATTGTAGGCCTTTGTATTTTGCAAGAGATCACAACCTCTGTCTTTCTTTCTGGTAACGAAGAAAAAACTAATAATCTTACTCAGATAACATTACAACTGAAAAGGTAATTTTAAAACAAAACTCCAAACCCTTAGGCCTGTGTAAAGAGGTCTATGGGATCACGCGTCGCCTCTTCCGTTATCCCGGACTGATTTGGAGGGGCGAGACGCATCCATAGCCCACTGCAAAAAAAAAAGAAGGGCCTGTGTAAAGAGGATTAATTTCCTTCCCATTGCAAAAGACACCTATGCTTAATGGTAGTATGTGCTGAGAAGACATTTCTATTTTGTAATGAATGATGGATTACCGACGATCTTATTGTGTATGTTTCTTTTTATGTTAACAAATATTCATAAGTAAATAAAAACCTGAAAGTTATTCTATTGCTAACAAAGTGTATTATAACTATAGGGGCAAATGTGTAACACCTATTCCAGAGAATAAATCCTTCTCACAGAGACTTTAAACATTAACGACCATAGAGTAGACGCGGATACAGAATAAATACCTCAACTAAAAATTTACAAAAAAGAAATTATTTTCTGTTCCTTAATCAAAGTTAAAAAAAAAAAGTTAAATTATATGGGGAAGTAGGAAAAATTGTGTACTCTAGAGGAAAAGAAAAGTAACGTTATTTGATGGGAACCGATAATTGAAAAGTAAATTTTGAAGTCATTTTTACTTTTTTATTAGTAATAAGTCTCACATTATACAGCATTTATATTGATAGTATTTTATGTAATTATTATAGAAAGAATTGATTTGATTGATGAATGAGAGGCACTATCTTTCTCACACACATTACACATTCATTTCGTCATCATACGTGACATACTAAGGGTGTGTAAATAGTGTGTATATAGAACTTATTTTAATAGTAGATATACTAGCGGTCCGTCTTCACTATGATTTCGACAGTTCTGGACTCCGTATTTTAACTTGTGATTTACATTTACAATGTATATCTTTTATTCCGTGTTGTTACGGAGTAAGAATACAATTTACCACTCTATCTTACCCATGGGTGATCGTAAGAGACGACTAAGGGATATAAAATGCATATAACATCTATGCAAGAGAAGGAAAACTCGAAACAAAACCCTATACCAAAACGTCTGACCAGCGTGGTATAGTAGGGTAATTTCCCTCCCATTACGGAGGAGGCCCGAGCCCAACAGTGGGACATATATGGGCTGTGATAATGATAATGATCATATCTTTTAAATTTTTGACTTTTCTCCCCTATGATATGCATTTATTATACATATAAACTATGCTCTTGAATCATTTTGTATATTGGCGAAAATCGCATTCAAATCTGTTGCGCAGTTTAAAATATTTAAGGGCTTTGGTTTATACAAAGATATATAAAATATACAACTAATTGCGGACGATGAAGCAATCTCTATACTTAAAAATCAAAAAATCAATCTTATAAAGTACGCGATAAGTTACCCCAATCCATTCAATATGATTTAATAGTATTATCCTATTTGATGCTTGCGGTCTTAAATGATTTGTTATATAGAAAATACCTATTTCATAGTTTATTTACAGGTGACTTCCTCCAGCCTACTAAACCTTGTGGTTAAATGTGAACATGCCAAAGGATAGTTAGAACAAAGATACAAAGGTAAGCCAAAACATGGCATTACACTGTAAACTTGTAACTTCATGAGCAAACATTTGCTGGGTATGACCCGTAAAATATACGGCACGTTTTGCTTACATTTGTGTTCACAAACTCATTACCATTATCGCTGGGTGGTCTAGCTAGATATCAGCTACCTTCAGTGTGTATTTAATTTATTTAAAAGTATAAACAGTAACAATGAAACTATAATAACGCGTAAAGGTTGTAAATACGTTACAAAGTTTCGAGACCGAATTGACAAGGGGTACTATCCCAGAAACCTCCACGCGGTGTACCCTGGGTGCGGGCGGCGGTCCCCAGTTCTTCTGTTGTACTGTCGTCCGTAGCGAATATCTGCGCGATTTCGCTCCTTACTCTACTACAGTCGTAGTAGAGGGTATAGGATGCGAAACATTGGGACGGGCTCAGTCACTCATTCATTTGAGGGCTGGGCAGGCACATGCCACCGCCCACACATCGTAAACCTGATTCTTTGCTTGTCTTAGTTTCAGGAGCGAGGGTCTTGGCTTAACCGCCCGGACCGCGAGGAAGACAACCTCTATAAAGAGTTCGAAGTAACATTCGGACTCGGAAATCACCCAGAATCTTAAGTTCTGGCGTGCGGCGAGAAGATGCATGGCAGATGGGTTGTTCTGTCGTTAGCACGCTCCAGCCAGGGTACCGGCTGACCCCCTGGTTGGTAAATGTAGGCTTGCCCGGGTAAAGGGATCTCTGCCCGGGTCGACGTATTGTATCTCCCATAATCGTGGGATCAATAATGGATGCTGAAAAATTAATTAAAAAAAACGACGGGGATTGTAGCGATCCTCACCCCAAGGCCCGGTCAAGCCGATCAAAAACTGACCAAGACGACGCCTCGTCCTCAGGACTTGAGGCGTCTGCCGAGGGCCCGGCACAAACCGTGGAGGCCCAGAAGAAGAAGAGGAGGTCGCCTCGAAAGTCTCGGGGCAACGGCCTGAGCCACAAAAGGCGGCTGGAGGAGCGGCGGGCGCGCAGGGAGGCTGCCGCCGCTGAAGAGAAGAAGGACGGTAGACTCGCAGCAGAGCCGTCGACGGACGAGGGCGACAGCGATGTCGCAGAGCCGTCCGAAGACGAGGGCGGCGGATCTACCGTCAGAATGGACGAGGGCGGTGATATTCCCGCAGGGCCGTCCAAAGAGGAAAGCGGGTCGGCTGGTGAAGGCCCCACTAGGTCGTCGGCGCGTCTAGCAGCAAAGACGCCGCCGGCAACCGCGACTAAGAAGGAGGAGGCCCTCCCCTCGCAGGTGCGAAAGCGCCCCCTGAGTAAGGGAGGCAGCTCGAGCGCCGAAACCGAGGGGAGCGCGGCCAACATGCCTCCACCTAAGATCATGGCCTCCCGAAGAGGGCGAGGGACCTCGGCTGTAGAAAGGGCGGCGGCGGTCGCTGTCCGCGCCGGTGACGCCACGGATCTGCAGGCCGAAAATGTCCGCCTTAGAGGCGAGATGTCAGGCCTGCGGACCCGAAACAGGAACCTGGGCGACATGCTGGCGGAGATGCGTCGGGCAAACCGCCAGTTGCTGATCGACGTGGCCGACCTCAAGGCGCAGGTGGCGCTGTTCGTGTCGCCTGCGCCAGCCGCGCCACCAGCCAAGACCGGCTACTCAGCGGCCGCTGCGGCGCCAAAGCCGCCTCGCGCTGCGGCGCCGACGACGTTGGGTGATGGCGTCACCGTCACACCCGTCCCCGCGGCGAGGAAGACGCCTGCCGCCGCGAAGCGCGCGCCGCCGGCTGACGCTGGCGCAGTCGCCGCGGCGAGACTCCCTGTCCCGGTGGTGAGGTTGACGCCTCTCCCCGCGGACCGCTTGCCGCCGGCTAGCGCCCTTG
Source organism: Lymantria monacha (assembly GCA_905163515.2). Classification (NCBI taxonomy): domain Eukaryota; kingdom Metazoa; phylum Arthropoda; class Insecta; order Lepidoptera; family Erebidae; genus Lymantria; species Lymantria monacha. The sequence continues at coordinate 25,066,902 of LR991092.1, forward strand.
CGGCGGCAAAGCCGCCAGGCGCCGTAGAACGGGCCCCTGAGGAGGCTCAGCCGACCCCGTTTGAGGTGGGAGGCATATCGGACGAGGCCCTCGCCAAAATCATCGGCGCAGTGGGCAAGCTCGTCGATGCGCGCTTCGCCGTTCTGGAGGCGAGGTTGCCTCCAGAACCACGTGTCCGACCACCTCTCGCCGCGGACAAGCGGCCGCATGTGGCACCAGCCCCCGCCCCGCTGCCTTGTCAGGGTGGCCGCGTGGGGAGCTACGCCGCGGCCGCGGCCGGGCCTAAGCCCAAAGGCCCCGGCCCAGCTCCGAAGGGACCCGCCCTGAGGAGGAAGACGGCTCCGGCTCCTGCCGGACCGCTGAAGTCGCCCGCAATAACACCGCCGGCGACGACCAGCGAGGCTGCGACGAGACCTTCCGCGTCTGGCACGACTGCCGTACCCGAACAGGGTTGGCAGGTGGCCGAGCGCGACAGAAGGAGTCGCGGCCAAAGAAGGAGAGCGGAGGCCAAGCGCGCCGCTGAGGTCCCCGCTCCACAGGCAGGAGCCGGACGGAAGAAGAGACCGCGCAAGGGGCTCAAGTCGCCGAAGACGGCCGCAGTGGTGATCACTGTGCTGCCCGAGGCGGCCGAGAAGGGCCTTAGCTACGAGGCCGTCTTGAGGAAGGCCCGGCGGGAGCTAGACGTCTCCGATATTGGAGGCGTCGAAGCCAGGACCCGCAAGGCCCGGACGGGGGCTCGAATTCTCGAGTTCCCAGGGGCCGAGGGCGCCAAGACGGCCGACAGCGTGGCCGAGAAGCTGCGAGGTTTATTCGCCGTGGAGGGTGGCATCAAGATCGCCAGGCCCGTCAAGTGCGCCGAAATGCGCATTTCGGGTTTGGACGATTCTGTTAAAATTGATAGCTTAATACATCAAATGAAACCTATAGCGCTATCTAGTTATAATAATGTAAATCAATGATGTAAACCAATAATATTCATTCTCTGTCTTTGTTTGAGAAGTTCATTCTTTTTCTGTTTTAAAATATGAATAAACGTTCAGTTGTTAGCCATCGCTTCGCTCAAGGTGTTTTATTGAACATTATAATAGGTTATGGGCCCAGAAATAATTCAGAGTCAGTTTTTTTGTAAAGTTATAGTTTTCAATTAGTTAGCGTAGGAATAGTGTAAAGTGGACTATTGCGTCAATAAGAATTCTAGATATACCAGTGTTGCACGTGGTTCCACAGACACCGCGTGCGCCGTGATCGGTATAAACATGGCTTCCAGTTCGAACTCGTTTATTGCAAATGTGCCGAAACTTAAAGGTCGAGACAATTATAGTGAGTGGGCGTTTGCTGCCGAAAACCTATTAGTACTCGAAGGAAAGCTAAATTTTATCAAAACTGAAGGAGTTGGAGCCGCCATTGCGGAGGACGCCATGACGAAAGCAAAATTAATTTTAACCATCGATCCGTCGTTATATGTACACATTAAGGGCGCTGAGACTACTAAAGAACTATGGCAGAAATTACAACAAATGTTTGATGACTCGGGTTTCTCGAGAAGGATCATGTTATTGAGGAATTTAATATCAATACGTCTCGAGACTTCAGATTCCATGACAAGTTACATTACTCAAATTATTGAAGCGGGGCAGAAATTATCAAGAACTGGTTTTTTGGTGAATGATGAGTGGATTGGCTGTTTAATGTTGGCGGGATTGCCGGAAAAGTATTTTCCAATGCTGATGGCTATAGAACATTCCGGAATCGCCATTACGGCGGATGTTGTAAAATCAAAATTATTAGACATGTCTGGGAATGAAGATTCAACGGAAATTACTGCGTTATACACTAGAGGGCGCCACCATGTCAATCAAAGATCGAAGTCGTTCAATAAAACTGTAAACTCATTCCAAGATGGCGTAATGTCGAACCAGTCGAATGTCAACAAAAAGAAAGTTATCAAGTGCTATCGTTGTAAACAGATCGGGCACTATAAAAATAAGTGTACACAAGTTCAAGATACAAAAACGAATAATTCTAATGCGTTTTCTGCAGTATTCTTAAGCGGAAACTTTAGAAAGAATGATTGGTATTTGGACTCTGGTGCGAGTGCGCATATAACTTCAAATGTAAACAATATTCGAAACATATCGGAAAACACGAGCATAAAGGAAATCTCAGCAGCAAATAAAGAAATGATGCCTGTGATATGTTCGGGTGATGTCGATATTGTTACAATCACGTCGAAATCCAAATATTGTATCACAGTAAAGGACGTGTTGTGTGTACCTAGTATCGCTACAAACTTGTTATCAGTGAGTAAATTGATTGAAAATGGTAACAGAGTGGACTTTCAGAAATATTGTTGCTATATCTATAACAGGAAAAATCAACTGGTTGGAGAGGCCAGATTAGTTGATGGTGTTTATAAACTTAATGTGGAAAACAAAAATGGCTGCTTATTTACGACAACTGACAGCGTGAACAGCGAACTGTGGCATCGAAGAATGGGCCACTTAAATAGTAGTGACCTTAATAAAATGAAAGAAGGTGCAGTTGTGGGTTTAGACTTCAAGGACAAAGCTGTCATTGATAAAAATACATGTGTAGTGTGCTGTCAAGGGAAGCAGTCACGATTACCATTTAACCATGTGGGCACGAGAAGCAGTGAAGTACTGAATATCATTCATGCAGACGTGTGCGGACCCATGGAGGTGACTTCAGTTGGTGGCTGCAAGTATTTCCTGATTTTTGTTGATGACTACACACGTATGACCTTTGTTTATTTTTTGAAAGCCAAGAACCAAGTATTTAAATATTTTAAGGAATTCAAAGCTTTAGTTGAAAATCAACTAAATAAGAAAATAAAAATATTTAGAACTGATAATGGTCTTGAATTCTGTAATGCATTGTTTGACAGTTACTTGACTGAAGCTGGTATAGTCCATCAAAGGACTAACACATATACCCCAGAACAGAATGCAATAAGTGAGCGCATGAACCGAACCTTGGTTGAAAGGGCTCGCTGCATGTTGTTTGATGCTGGACTAGACAAAAGATTTTGGGCTGAGGCCGTAAACACAGCAGTTTATCTTAGAAATAGGTCACCAGCATCGGGATTACAGAACATGACACCGTTTGAGCTCTGGACCAATAATAAGCCAGATCTTAGTCACATACGGATTTTTGGGAGTCAGGTCATGGTGCATATTCCAAAACAAAAAAGACTTAAGTGGGACACTAAATCTAAACCACATATTCTGGTTGGTTATGCTGAAAATGTCAAAGGATATAGGATTTACGACCCTAATAAGAAATGTATCTCTGTGAGTAGGGATGTCATAATCCAAGAAAACTTGAAGGATAATATAAATGTCAAGATATCAGTTTCAGTGGGGGAAACCTCAGAAACGCAAGAAATTAAGAGTGAAACAGATGAGTCTGTTGATATAGTCACTGGTACAGAACCTAAAGAAGATACTGACCAGATGGGTAATACTAATCAGACTGATAACTCTATATTGCAGAATGTAGATGAGGTTCCAACCCCAGAAGAACGAAAGAGGACGAGGAGACCACCACAGCGTTTTGGAATCTCAAACTTGTGCATGCAGTCTAATACTGAGAATCAAAGTGATCCAGTTAATATCCAACAAGCTCTACGAGGCCCTGACAATAACAGGTGGATTGATGCAATGGAAGAGGAACTTAAGGCATTTGAAGAGAATAATGCCTGGGTAGTAGTGAGTGAAGTGCCTCAAGGTAAAACTTTGGTTCAGTGTAAATGGGTTTATAAAAGGAAATTTGATAGTGACAAAAGTGTTAGATATCGTGCTCGTCTAGTGGCAAAGGGCTTCACCCAGAAACCAGGAATTGACTATGATGAGACGTTCTCACCTGTAGTGCGTCACAGTACTTTAAGATTATTATTTGCACTTTCTGTACAATTTGATATGAATGTTATTCACTTAGATGTCAAAACTGCATTTTTGAATGGTGTTTTGAAGGAAGTTATTTATATGGCTTATCCACAAGTTGATTTAGATAGTAACAATAACAGAAAAATTGTTAAATTAAATAAAGCTATTTACGGCTTAAAGCAATCGTCAAGATCATGGTATGAAAAAGTTGATCAGTGTTTGACAGAATTAGGCTTTAAAAGAAGTCATATAGAGCCATGTGTGTTCACAAAATTTTATGATAATGTTAAAACAATTATTGCTTTGTATGTGGACGATTTCTTTGTGTATTCAAATTGTAAAGTAGAGACAAATAATTTAATTTCTGTATTGAGTTCTAAATTTAAAATTAAAAATCTTGGACAGGTGAAGCAGTGTTTGGGAATGAGAGTAAATATTGATAATAAGAATAATACTTGTACCTTAGATCAGGAACAATACATTGATCAACTGTTAATTAAATTCAACATGTTAAATTGTAAAGAGGCTAGTACACCTATGGAGGTTAAACTAAATATTGATAAAAATGATAATGTTAATGATACTAACATACCATATCAGCAGCTAATAGGTAGTTTGATGTATTTATCTGTTTTAACCAGGCCTGACATAGCTTTTAGTGTTAGTTTTTTAAGTCAATTTAATTCTAGACACAATAGCACTCATTGGGATTATGCTAAACGTATTCTCAGGTATTTAAAGAGAACAAAGGATTATTGCATAAGGTATGTAAAAGGAAACTCTGAGTTATTAGGATTTTCTGATGCTGACTGGGCTAATAATAGTATTGATCGCAAATCATACACAGGATATTGTTTTATGATGTCAGGGGGTGTTATATCGTGGGAAAGCAGAAAACAAAGGACAGTGGCTCTTTCCAGTATGGAGGCCGAATACATGTCAATGGCAGAGGCATGCAAAGAATCTATGTATTTGAGAGTATTGTTATCTGAAGTCAATAAACAAGATGTATATCCTATTACCTTATACAATGATAGCCAGAGTGCTCAAAAATTTATTGTTAATCATGCTTTACATAGAAAAAGTAAACATATAGACATTCGTTATCATTTTGTAAGAGATGCTGTCAGTAATAATGTTATAAATATTAAATATATGTGTACTAATGATATGCCAGCTGATGTCTTTACAAAGGCACTTGGTGCAACAAAGCATTACCATTGTATAGAAGCTTTGGGACTTGTTAATTTGTAAAAAATCACTGTTTCATGGTTTCATGTGATGTAGTGGGGGTGTTAAAATTGATAGCTTAATACATCAAATGAAACCTATAGCGCTATCTAGTTATAATAATGTAAATCAATGATGTAAACCAATAATATTCATTCTCTGTCTTTGTTTGAGAAGTTCATTCTTTTTCTGTTTTAAAATATGAATAAACGTTCAGTTGTTAGCCATCGCTTCGCTCAAGGTGTTTTATTGAACATTATAATACGGTGACGGTGACGGTGGAAGACATCCGGGAGGCTATTGCCTCGAAAACCGGGTGTCCCATAGACACCGTCCGGGTCGGTGCCATTCGTCCCGGTCCGGGTGGCGTAGGTGCTGCCTGGGCGCAGTGCCCGGTGGAGTCGGTCAGGCAACTGGCCGGCTCAGGCAGGCTCCTCGTGGGCTGGAGCTCGGCGCGGGTAACCGTGCTTGAGCACCGGCCCGCGAGGTGCTACAAGTGCATGGCGGTCGGACACACTCGACCGACGTGCACTAATTGCTTCGACTGCGGCGGATTGTGTTTCCGCTGCGGTCAGACCGGGCACGTGGCGGCATCTTGCGCCGCCCCGCCCCACTGCCCCGCGTGTGCGGCGGGCAATAAGCCCGCCAAGCACCGCATGGGCTCTGGGGCGTGCAAACCTCCAGCTTCGGCCCCAAAGGCGCGGGGCGGCCCTACGACCACGGCCGCTCCCGCTCCTAGCGCGGTCCGATCGCCCGCTGGCGAGGAGGTCATGGACACAACCCGATAATGGGTACACCAGCCATGCACCTCCTCCTGCAGGCCAACACCAACCACTCCGCCGGAGCGCAGGATCTCCTCCCGCACCCATAAGACTGTCAACAGTGAGGCCAAACAACATCCAAGAATTTTTTATTTTTAAAATGTTAATACAATCACATTGTCAATTCGGTCTTTTTTTTTTTTTTTTTTTTTTTTTTTGGTGGACTATGGATTAGCCTCGCCCCGCCAAATCGGCCCGGGGTGAAAGAGAAGGCGGCGCGTGACCCCATAGACCCACCGTAAAACTCCTCTCTCTTCGCCGTGCGAGCGGGTCACCGGGACCCGATTTTTAACTTCGGTGGCCCGCCCGGCGGTTCACCCTCGCGGGTTCCTCTCGTCGACGCCCCGACAGATTTCGCCGTCGGGGCGTCGCCCTCACGCGGTGGCCTCACGTCGGGTGACCGGACAATTCCCCGGTCCGATCACCCGAAGCCTCGGTTAGGGCGGCATCAGGCGCAGGTATTCGCGCCTGCGCCGCCCCGGCCGCTGGCGGCGGCCCGGGGCGCGGGAATCCTCCCTTGCCCGTTCCGCCGCTTCCTTCTGCGAGATGACAGCCTCGCAGAAGGCGGCGACCGCGTCCCAGTTCCTGATGCTGTCGACCATCGCCCTCGCGACGGCCGGCAGCGTCAGGTCGGCACCGATGACAGCGACGAGGTCACGGCGCTGCCGCTCCCATCCCGGACACACCTCCAGCGTGTGTTGCGCCGTGTCCTCGTCACTCCTGCAGTGGTGGCAGGCCGGAGTCCACTCCCTATACACGACCCTGTGCAGGTACAACCCGAAACACCCGTGCCCCGTCAATACCTGCACCAGCCGAAAGGTGAGGACTCCGTGCCGCCGCTCCATCCACTCTATCAATACGGGCCGGAGGGCCTCAACGGTCTCCACACCGTGCCTAGGCCTCTCCAGCCGCGTAGCCCAACGGGCGATGACGTCTCGGCGGGCATCCACGCGCCAGGTGGCTATCTCGCTCAACGATGGGGAGCCACCTTCCTCGCGCGCTGTGATAACCCGCCGGTAGAGGTCGGAGAGCATCTCCGCCTCTAGGTCCCACGGGGGTGTCCCGGCCAACAGGCACGCCGCCTCTGTCGACACCGTGCGGTACCCGCGAATGGCTCTGACCGCCATGGCTCTCTGTGGCCTCCACAGAACCGCCCTGAGCTGGGCGTTCAGAGCCCTCGCCCACACGGGTGCGCCGTACATGGCCATCGAGCGGATGACCCCCGCATACAGCCGTCGGCCCTCGAAACTGGGTCCGCCCACGTTCGGCATGAGTCGAGAAAGGGCGGACGCCGCGCCGACAAGCCGGGGAGCAATCTGTCGGAAATGCTCCCGGAACCACCATCGCCCGTCGAGCACCAGACCCAAGTACCTCATATGGGCCTGGATGCTGATGTGGATGGAGTTTACCACTATCGAGGCGCCGATGGGTAGCCTCACACGGGGCCCATGGAAAAGTAGGGCCTCCGTCTTGTTTAGGGCCACCCTGAGCCCCAGCGCCTCGATCCGCCTGACCATCTCCTCGGTGCCGAGAGTGGCCAGGCTCGCCGCCTCTTCGAGTGTCCTGCCCCGGGCTGTGACGAGCGTGTCGTCAGCGTAGCACACCAAGCTCAGCCCGGGGGGGAGACTCCCTCTCAACGCCCAGTCGTACCCGATGTCCCACAGGGTCGGCCCCAGAACCGACCCCTGTGGAACGCCGCACGACATGGGCGTCCGCACAATGTCCCCTGCGGGACCCGCGCAGAGGATACTGCGGCCCTCCAAATAGTCTGCCACCAGCCGCCTGAGGTACAGGGGCACTCCATGGAACCGGAGCGCCTCCCTGATGCAGCCGAATGGCAGACTATTGAATGCGTTGGCGATGTCCAACGACACCGCCAACAGCACTCCCTTCCCGGCGACGGCCTCCGCGGCCGCCTGCCTCAGGCGTAATAGGGCCCCGATGGTCGAACGCCCCCTCCGAAACCCATACTGAGCGTCCGACAGATCGGGCCCCACCTCCTCCAGGTGTCGGACGATGCGGGCAGCGAGCACACGCTCCAGCAGCTTACCCACATCGTCGAGGAGCACGATGGGCCTGTAGGCCGACGGCAAATCCGGGGACCGTCCCGGCTTTGGCAGGAGAACCAACCTCCCTTCCTTCCAGCACTCAGGGAACCGTCCAGACGTCAGACAGGCGTTGAACAGCTGCCTGAGGCGAGGCTCGAAGTGCTCGAGGAGCGACGTCAGCACCCGGACTGGAATTCCGTCCGGGCCGGGGGCCGTGGTGGCGGAACGAATCTTCGCCACGGCCGCCCCCACTTCCGACTCCGTCACGGGCGGAACACTCTCGTCGTCGTCGGCCTCCCGGTCCTGATCTGGCGGAGCCATGACCGGGGGCGTGTGTTCCGACTGCCGTGGAAACAGCTCCTCGACCACCCTACGAAGGAAGTCGGGCTGGAGGGTCTCGGTGAGGGGGGGGGCCCGCGCGCGAAGCTTGTTCAGCGCCGCGCGATATGGGCGACCCCAGGGGTCACGGTCGAGACCGTCCAGCATCTCCTGCCAACTCGCGCCCTTGGCGGCTCGGATGGCCAGCCGAAAGGCAGTCCGCGCACTGCGGTACGCCTCGTACAGCTGGCCCTCCCGCTCGACGTCGCGGTGACGCCGCCGGCTGCGGGTGTAGGACCTTCGGGCACTGATACACGCCGCACGAAGGTCCGCCAGTCTTGGGGACCACCAGTAGACCCCCTGCCTCGGAGGCGGACGCCGCCGCACTCTGGGCATGGCCGCATCGCAGATCTGCGTTAACGCACTGCGAATGCGGACAGCCTCAGCGTCCACTCCGTCTGCTGGGGGTGGTGAGGACAGCCACGTACTGACAATGGCCGCCTCCGCCAGTAGATCCCTGTCAAGACGACCCACAGCCCACCGCGGAAACGCGGGAGCTCCGTCCGCCCTGTGACCCCTACCGGGTTCCCGGGGGGAGACCTCCATCCGGATGTACCGGTGGTCCGACAGGGTCTCCGCCTCCTCCAGGACACTCCAGTTCCTCACCCGTGGCGCGACAGCGGGGCTAGCGAACGACAAGTCCACTATCGACCCGCCCTGCCGCCGCACACACGTGTTCACCGAGCCTCTGTTCAGAACACAGAGGCCCAGTGAAGCCGCCCACTCGTTGACCGCCCGCCCGCGGTCGTCCGTCATAGGGGAGCCCCACGCCGTGGATTTGGCGTTGAAGTCCCCCAGAACCAGGACGAGGCCCGGTGCCAGTCGCCGTATCGAGGCCTCCAAGGTGGTGAGTGAGGCCCCGAAATCGTCCATCCTCCTAGTGGGGGAGAGGTATACGCTGTAGAGCGTGACCCCTCCCCACTCCGCCGCGACAAATTCCTCGCCCCTATCCAAAAGGGACAAGGACGGGAAGTGCCGCTGCGTTGAGACGACGATTGCCGCAGTACCGTTTCGACTGACCACCCAATTGGGGCGATCAGGCACGGCGTACGGTTCCGCGACTACGGCTGCACCAATCGACCACTCCGCCATGGATTGCAGGAGGAGATCCTGCGCTCCGGCGGAGTGGTTGGTGTTGGCCTGCAGGAGGAGGTGCATGGCTGGTGTACCCATTATCGGGTTGTGTCCATGACCTCCTCGCCAGCGGGCGATCGGACCGCGCTAGGAGCGGGAGCGGCCGTGGTCGTAGGGCCGCCCCGCGCCTTTGGGGCCGAAGCTGGAGGTTTGCACGCCCCACTGCCCCGCGTGTGCGGCGGGCAATAAGCCCGCCAAGCACCGCATGGGCTCTGGGGCGTGCAAACCTCCAGCTTCGGCCCCAAAGGCGCGGGGCGGCCCTACGACCACGGCCGCTCCCGCTCCTAGCGCGGTCCGATCGCCCGCTGGCGAGGAGGTCATGGACACAACCCGATAATGGGTACACCAGCCATGCACCTCCTCCTGCAGGCCAACACCAACCACTCCGCCGGAGCGCAGGATCTCCTCCTGCAATCCATGGCGGAGTGGTCGATTGGTGCAGCCGTAGTCGCGGAACCGTACGCCGTGCCTGATCGCCCCAATTGGGTGGTCAGTCGAAACGGTACTGCGGCAATCGTCGTCTCAACGCAGCGGCACTTCCCGTCCTTGTCCCTTTTGGATAGGGGCGAGGAATTTGTCGCGGCGGAGTGGGGAGGGGTCACGCTCTACAGCGTATACCTCTCCCCCACTAGGAGGATGGACGATTTCGGGGCCTCACTCACCACCTTGGAGGCCTCGATACGGCGACTGGCACCGGGCCTCGTCCTGGTTCTGGGGGACTTCAACGCCAAATCCACGGCGTGGGGCTCCCCTATGACGGACGACCGCGGGCGGGCGGTCAACGAGTGGGCGGCTTCACTGGGCCTCTGTGTTCTGAACAGAGGCTCGGTGAACACGTGTGTGCGGCGGCAGGGCGGGTCGATAGTGGACTTGTCGTTCGCTAGCCCCGCTGTCGCGCCACGGGTGAGGAACTGGAGTGTCCTGGAGGAGGCGGAGACCCTGTCGGACCACCGGTACATCCGGATGGAGGTCTCCCCCCGGGAACCCGGTAGGGGTCACAGGGCGGACGGAGCTCCCGCGTTTCCGCGGTGGGCTGTGGGTCGTCTTGACAGGGATCTACTGGCGGAGGCGGCCATTGTCAGTACGTGGCTGTCCTCACCACCCCCAGCAGACGGAGTGGACGCTGAGGCTGTCCGCATTCGCAGTGCGTTAACGCAGATCTGCGATGCGGCCATGCCCAGAGTGCGGCGGCGTCCGCCTCCGAGGCAGGGGGTCTACTGGTGGTCCCCAAGACTGGCGGACCTTCGTGCGGCGTGTATCAGTGCCCGAAGGTCCTACACCCGCAGCCGGCGGCGTCACCGCGACGTCGAGCGGGAGGGCCAGCTGTACGAGGCGTACCGCAGTGCGCGGACTGCCTTTCGGCTGGCCATCCGAGCCGCCAAGGGCGCGAGTTGGCAGGAGATGCTGGACGGTCTCGACCGTGACCCCTGGGGTCGCCCATATCGCGCGGCGCTGAACAAGCTTCGCGCGCGGGCCCCCCCCCTCACCGAGACCCTCCAGCCCGACTTCCTTCGTAGGGTGGTCGAGGAGCTGTTTCCACGGCAGTCGGAACACACGCCCCCGGTCATGGCTCCGCCAGATCAGGACCGGGAGGCCGACGACGACGAGAGTGTTCCGCCCGTGACGGAGTCGGAAGTGGGGGCGGCCGTGGCGAAGATTCGTTCCGCCACCACGGCCCCCGGCCCGGACGGAATTCCAGTCCGGGTGCTGACGTCGCTCCTCGAGCACTTCGAGCCTCGCCTCAGGCAGCTGTTCAACGCCTGTCTGACGTCTGGACGGTTCCCTGAGTGCTGGAAGGAAGGGAGGTTGGTTCTCCTGCCAAAGCCGGGACGGTCCCCGGATTTGCCGTCGGCCTACAGGCCCATCGTGCTCCTCGACGATGTGGGTAAGCTGCTGGAGCGTGTGCTCGCTGCCCGCATCGTCCGACACCTGGAGGAGGTGGGGCCCGATCTGTCGGACGCTCAGTATGGGTTTCGGAGGGGGCGTTCGACCATCGGGGCCCTATTACGCCTGAGGCAGGCGGCCGCGGAGGCCGTCGCCGGGAAGGGAGTGCTGTTGGCGGTGTCGTTGGACATCGCCAACGCATTCAATAGTCTGCCATTCGGCTGCATCAGGGAGGCGCTCCGGTTCCATGGAGTGCCCCTGTACCTCAGGCGGCTGGTGGCAGACTATTTGGAGGGCCGCAGTATCCTCTGCGCGGGTCCCGCAGGGGACATTGTGCGGACGCCCATGTCGTGCGGCGTTCCACAGGGGTCGGTTCTGGGGCCGACCCTGTGGGACATCGGGTACGACTGGGCGTTGAGAGGGAGTCTCCCCCCCGGGCTGAGCTTGGTGTGCTACGCTGACGACACGCTCGTCACAGCCCGGGGCAGGACACTCGAAGAGGCGGCGAGCCTGGCCACTCTCGGCACCGAGGAGATGGTCAGGCGGATCGAGGCGCTGGGGCTCAGGGTGGCCCTAAACAAGACGGAGGCCCTACTTTTCCATGGGCCCCGTGTGAGGCTACCCATCGGCGCCTCGATAGTGGTAAACTCCATCCACATCAGCATCCAGGCCCATATGAGGTACTTGGGTCTGGTGCTCGACGGGCGATGGTGGTTCCGGGAGCATTTCCGACAGATTGCTCCCCGGCTTGTCGGCGCGGCGTCCGCCCTTTCTCGACTCATGCCGAACGTGGGCGGACCCAGTTTCGAGGGCCGACGGCTGTATGCGGGGGTCATCCGCTCGATGGCCATGTACGGCGCACCCGTGTGGGCGAGGGCTCTGAACGCCCAGCTCAGGGCGGTTCTGTGGAGGCCACAGAGAGCCATGGCGGTCAGAGCCATTCGCGGGTACCGCACGGTGTCGACAGAGGCGGCGTGCCTGTTGGCCGGGACACCCCCGTGGGACCTAGAGGCGGAGATGCTCTCCGACCTCTACCGGCGGGTTATCACAGCGCGCGAGGAAGGTGGCTCCCCATCGTTGAGCGAGATAGCCACCTGGCGCGTGGATGCCCGCCGAGACGTCATCGCCCGTTGGGCTACGCGGCTGGAGAGGCCTAGGCACGGTGTGGAGACCGTTGAGGCCCTCCGGCCCGTATTGATAGAGTGGATGGAGCGGCGGCACGGAGTCCTCACCTTTCGGCTGGTGCAGGTATTGACGGGGCACGGGTGTTTCGGGTTGTACCTGCACAGGGTCGTGTATAGGGAGTGGACTCCGGCCTGCCACCACTGCAGGAGTGACGAGGACACGGCGCAACACACGCTGGAGGTGTGTCCGGGATGGGAGCGGCAGCGCCGTGACCTCGTCGCTGTCATCGGTGCCGACCTGACGCTGCCGGCCGTCGCGAGGGCGATGGTCGACAGCATCAGGAACTGGGACGCGGTCGCCGCCTTCTGCGAGGCTGTCATCTCGCAGAAGGAAGCGGCGGAACGGGCAAGGGAGGATTCCCGCGCCCCGGGCCGCCGCCAGCGGCCGGGGCGGCGCAGGCGCGAATACCTGCGCCTGATGCCGCCCTAACCGAGGCTTCGGGTGATCGGACCGGGGAATTGTCCGGTCACCCGACGTGAGGCCACCGCGTGAGGGCGACGCCCCGACGGCGAAATCTGTCGGGGCGTCGACGAGAGGAACCCGCGAGGGTGAACCGCCGGGCGGGCCACCGAAGTTAAAAATCGGGTCCCGGTGACCCGCTCGCACGGCGAAGAGAGAGGAGTTTTACGGTGGGTCTATGGGGTCACGCGCCGCCTTCTCTTTCACCCCGGGCCGATTTGGCGGGGCGAGGCTAATCCATAGTCCACCAAAAAAAAAAAAAAAAAAAAAAAAAAAGACCGAATTGACAATGTGATTGTATTAACATTTTAAAAATAAAAAATTCTTGGATGTTGTTTGGCCTCACTGTTGACAGTCTTATGGGTGCAAGCGCGGGCCGGTTCGTCCGGTTTATTACCACACCCTCGCAGAAAATCGACGTCTGATCAGTAGCAATATGCTATTGCGCTTCGTTCGGTGACCGAAAGAGCTGGCAGCCCAACTTGGGTAGGTTTTGGATGGTATGCAGTCATCTATCTATACCCCTATATTGCAAAGGTCTATGGACTGGTTGTAAAATTTACCATCAGATTTACTGCTTGTTCATTTGGCACCATAAATCAAATTCTTTTTTATTACAATTAAGTATAAGTCTCGAGTAGAAATGATAAGTTTGGATCAGAGATGATTATTTCTTCTCTTCTAGATAGATTGGTAATCATTTCATTTTAGATAATGAAGTGAGCTAAGTAGAATATTATATAGTGATTTATATAAGGATATATTGAATTCTAATCGTATTACGACATTTGGCAAAATTATCTCATTTTTGTACATAACATAGGGGGGTATATTTAATTCAAACAAATGGTTTGTATTTGTAAATTTAGTTGTAAGATCTTAGCAAGAAAATTGATTATCATTCTTCTACTCTTATCCCAACTACTTGGGGTCAGTACAATATGTACTCTTCTTTCATAGTACATATTGTAAAAGTTATTGGCGATAGTTTTATGACCGACCGTCTGACAAACGTCAACCCTCTTTGGGAATGTAATTGTTGACCAAACGGCATCAGGTGGAGTTGGCCCCGGTCATTATAAGGGTCTTATTTGTCTTTTACGACATCCACGAGCTAAGTAAGGATTGCTAGTATTCGTAGCCGCTACCATACAGCTAATAAAGTAAGAAAATTATTAACAAAAATAAAATGGAAATAAGAGGAGGTTCCTCTTAAGGAAGATGGTATATCGTATGAAAGATTAACCAACTATGTTAGCTAGAGTACTTAGTAAGAGTTAGAATTTGCGTCAGGATAATCTAATTGCATAGCGGTAATAAAAGTACGTGTATGGAAATTGGATCACTGATATTCTCATAAGTTGTTCAAGCAATTCATTGGAAATATGCACCAACGAACAATAAATTATATCAACAATTATTAATTGACATTATTTTACTACAAATAATTCTCTGCTAGTGAATGTCGTCAAAGACGACTAAGAGCTTTATATCGACCTAGGTCAAGTCTACCTAATGGCGTTTGGTCAAGAATTACATTCCCAAGGAACCCTCCTTGGGACACAGGACTCGGACTTGAAGTCGGTCGATCATGAAACTATTACCAATAACTTTTGCAATATATTCGTACATATTGCCTCAACCCCATTAAATTGATATAAGATCACGAGAATGATGATGATGCATTAAACTTCATTAAATTAAAATGTGTTTTCACATCTTTTTACAAAATCTGGTCGAATATTATTTTTTCAAATCAGCGATTAATTTATACAAAATCAAATTATTACGACTCGTCAATATCCTGCTCTTATTCCAATTACTTAAGCTCGACATAATATGTACTTCCATCTTGAATACTTCAAAAGTTATTGGCAATAGTGTCATAACCAGCCGCATGCCTAATGTCAACCCTCCTTGAGAATGTAATTTTTGACCAGACAGCATCACATGGAGTTAGCCCAAGTGGATATAAAACTCTTAGTATTCTTTTATGATCCACGAGGAACGTAAGGGTTGGTAGTATTCGTAGCCTACATACTTACAGCAAACTAATAAGACTACGATCATAAAATGGTAAAACCTTATCAGACAAAAGCGTACATGTTATTTTTCCTTTAAGAACACGATATATAAAAAACTAAATGGATCACATACGTGTCCCTAAACCAGAAAAGTTATTATGTCATTTAAAATGCGTCTTTGTTAAAAGTTACCAACTATTTGAATTGCATTTATCTTGACATCTTTCCCTTAAAGTTTTTTATAATCTTGGTTTCTGACTCCACCCTAATTGGCTTTGGCGAGTCTATTTATAGGCGCCTACAATATATGATTGTTAATATTGTTATATCTATCGAACATCTAAAGGAACGTTAATAGGCCCCCAAGAAGCAACATTAAACTGTTTAGGGCAACATTATAAAAGTCAAACGTCCCATTAACCGCTAAATATGTCTGCAGCTGTATTCTTTATGCTTTTCAACGGAAACACTATAAATCAGTCGTTAGGGGCAGTTTCTACTATTGGCCATGTTAGTCGTAAAAATGTTTTGATGGGCCGCATAGTATGAGTGCATACATTTCGAAACCATAAATGTTGGTACATGGTCTCCCAGTACTTTTTTTTTTGTTTCCAACATCGTAAAACTATCTCTAAGTAATTTCTTAGAACTCTTGACTTCAAAAGATTATGTATTTGATTCGGATATCCTTTTTGGAGTCACTAAAATTGCTTTTGTTAACATTTTAAAATAAATATATAACAAAAAGGTCCCAGTTAAAGGGTACAATGGTGTACCCAATTATTTTGAAAGTAATCAGAAACATTTCATTCATAATTAGTCAGACAAAGAAAAAGAACAAATTTGATAGCAAGTTTGGGTTCATTTACATTGCTTGTAAATTGTGTAACAGGTAGGTAAGCTCTTTAAAAAGATTTTATTTTACAAAATTATGAATCTTTTTGTTAAGATTACCAATAGTTTAAGATTAATTATCCAGGCGAATTAGGACCTTATAGAAACAAAGTGACTCTGTATTATTTTATGTTCCTAGTTAGTTTAAGATGATTCATATAGACATAATGACATCAGATAATAAAATAGATCTTTAAGTTTATTTAAACTTTATATTACATTCGTCATCATCTCAGCTCATAATATATTCCACAGTTGGGCTTAAGCCTCCTTCGTAATGGGAGAGAAATTTACCTACTATATCACGCTGGTTAGACGTGTTGGTATAGGGTTTTGTTTCGAGTTTACCTTCTCTTCCATAGACATAACATCTGTTATACGCCTTTTGTATCCCTTAGTTGTCTTAAACGATCACCCACGGATAATACAGGGGGTAGTAATTTGTATTCTTACTCCGTCACCACACGGATAATTAGGATCTAAGGTATTTATAAATCTTTATAATGTATTAAACTACAAGATCTTATTATATTGCTGGTTGAAAACATTTTTTATATCCATCCATCCATCCATCAGCCCGTAAACGTCCACTGTTGGACATAGGCCTCCCCACGAGAATGCCATATGCTATGGTCCTGTGCCATCTGCATCCAACGGTTTCCTGCGAGCTTGATGAGGTCATCAGTCCACCGATTTTTATTTTTAACTTAATTTTTTTTATATACTAACATTTATTCTACTAGTAAAAAGTAAAAGCAATGGTATAACGTATGAATAAGACTCAACGCATATGTAAGACATTACGAGGTGCATCTGGAGCACGGTTGGGCGAAATAAACCGACGAACGAAATGCTATATCTGAACATATAATACCAGTGGCCAGCCCAAATATATGGAGAACGAATACACAGCGGTTGATACTATCCATACTCTTCTACTTTCTTCCTGAAAGACTCAGCTGGTTGGTTTAACGACAACTCGCCAGCAAATAAAATATGCAATACCTGCATTTTGTAACTCAAAGATGTTTATAAATCGTAAGAAGAAATTGCATTATATCTAAAATTCGTTCTACTATTGAGAATTGCCTGCCAGTGAAATCCAGTATTATTTCGATAGACCAGAGATCCGGGCCACCGATATAAAGACCGGGTTCCGGTGGCCCACTCGCATGGCGTGGTTCATTGCAAGGCGAGTGTATGGGGTAGCGCGCCGCGTGCTGCGCGCACGTCGGCCCGGACGGATTTAGCGCGGTGTGACCAGAGCATAGCCCGGCGCAACAAAAAAAGACCAGAGATCGGAAATCAGTATTTTATGATCAGCAATTTTGTGTTTATAACATATACGCAATATTGATACATAAAATTCTATGTCATTCCGAATTAAATGGCATTATATTTATCCATCTTCCTAATTTTATTTCAATTTAGATGGAATCTTGTTACTATAATTTCTTTATATGCAGATATAATTGATAGTGGTAGGACCACGTTGTTGACAGTTCTCTGTCAACAGCCGCGGGACGATCCGTCCGGGGTAGTACCACACTCTCGCAGAAGATCGACGTATGAGTAATAGCAATGTGTTATTGCACTTCGTTCGGTGAGCGAGAGAGCTGGCAGCCCGACTGGGTGGGTTTGGAGATGGTAATGGTAGGCAGCGGCCTAGCTATAACTTTGGTATAGCAGAGGTCCATGGGCAGTAGTGACACTTACCATCATATGTGCTGCCTGCTTGTTTACCACCAACAAAAAAAAGATAGAATAAGTGCAGAATATGTTGATTAGATTTTTGGTTAAGTTTTAGTACAAACCATTTATCATATCAATTCATGAAAGTTTGTAGAAGGTCAGTGCAAAACTCTTAGTAAAATTTTAAAATACTCACGAACGCACTGAGCTATATTCATATATGCTGCAATGCGACATCGTTTGTATAAATACATTGAACTAAGGTTACTTATCAACAATATTCAGGCAGGTAAATATATTCCTATATTAACTAAATTTAAACTTCAGGTAACCATAATGAGTAAGAGCTTACACTCTCTCGCTTTTATGTATCGTACAAGCGACACAGAAATTATTTGTACAGTCCTAAACTTTGCCTCAGTATAAGCATATAGTTCGACGTCGACACCTCGCTGACCTATTTCCCTTGACTGATTTCTGCTACTTACAAGTGGAATACGGCGTGGGTAACTCTATAGTGTGATTTATGCGGATTTTGTTTATTAGGTCTCCCTTAACAGTAATTTTCGTAGCTTTTTTTTTATTATAATGAAGATTATTTTTATTATATTAGAGAGCGAGTAGGTATGAAAGAGAGTATTGTTGTAAAGATGCGAAAGTGAATGCGCCGATGGTTCGGACATGGTGGAAGAATGCCGAACAAACGTCTGGTTAAGAAGATATACAATGCGAAAGTGTAAGGATTTAGGTACCGGGGAAGACCGAGACTAACCTACCTAGACCAGATTGGTCACGTACTGAAGGAAGGTGGAGTCAAGAGTCTCCGAAACAGGCGAGCGTGTATGAAGAGAATTATGAATGTTGAGGAAGCGAGTGAAGTATGCAAGGATAGAGTTCTCTGGAACTTTGTTCTCTCTGCCTTCCCTGCAAGGGATATTACGTGATGATATGTATGTATAATGAAGATAACACTTGCATGTCCTTTTAGAAAATTAATAAATTAAGTTTATTATAATATAAGTACCTACACGTAAAACATGTGCGCAAAGTTATTCAAAGAGGTATATTAATTAATTCAAAATATATGTTCATTACAGCGGAAACTATCATGTTAACATTCAGATAAATTACCAATAGCTTAGATCCTTAGACTGTGCCCGCGGGACTAGTCACGTTAAGGATTCGATACCAGTAGCCGGCCAAATGGCGATGGGGAGGAAAAACGGTGGGTTATGGGACCACGCACCGTCATTCTGTCACCCTGGATGGAACGGACGGCGTGAGTCCAGACCAAAGCCTGCTAAAAAAAGACCAACTGTAATAATATATGTCCGTCTGTGCACCATTTACTATCCGACTCATATATCTCCATAGGAGAATCATGGTGTAAACTTCATATTTGGCAGATGGGTTCACCATCACAGATGGTATAATAACTTCCTAAGAAGCATACTGCTCTCATCTCAGCTGGTTTTTAAATGTGCAACTGAAAAATAAATGTTGACGTCATATGAAATTCTCAATCCGTCATCATTATTATCTTACTCTTATCCCAATTGCTTGGAGTCAATACAATATGTACTCTTCTTCATAGTACATATTGTAAAAGTTATTGGCAATAGTTAATTAATTTATGACCGGCCGCCGGCCTGACGTCAACCCTCCTTGAGAATGCAATTGTTGACCATATGGCATCGTTTGGCCCAGTTCGTTATAAGGCCCTTTATCGTCTTTTACGACATCCAAGAGCAAAGTAAGGGTTGGTAGTATTCGTAGCCGGTACCACACAGCTAAAACCTCAACCATTCGCTCAACCCGTCATTACACTAGTAATTAATTATGTATTCAGAACCATATTAAGTATAAAGTCGCGAAATAAAACAAAATAGAACAAATTTATTATATAAAGCAATTAAAATAACTAAAATGTTAATTATTAAAATTATTATTTTTACAATTATTACTTCTGTTTCCAAGTTATATAAACAATTATATTCTACGAATAAAGTAACTCAAACTCGGTATACTAAAATGTTTATACAATAGAACAAGGCATATTGGAACATCAAATAAGGATGAAATAAATGGTTAGAAGAAATGTATAAAGTGAATTAAATTTTCTAAACACTTGTGAACAAACGCGTAATGTGTTTACAAATTATATATACCAAGAGATTTAAAGTATAAATATATCATGTCAAAACATATTCTCAGTAATACTTTTAGTAATTTAAGTTTAAGAATGTTCTTAGAATAGTTATAATAAAAAATTAAATAATTACTTAAATATAGAAATGTTAAGATGTTACCAATATTTGATTAGTCCTACTAAATCACAGGTTAGGTATATTATATTTCAACAATCACAAGCTATATTTTATTTATGGGAAGAATAAATACCCGAGAGAAGGAAAACTCAAAACAAAAACCTATACCAACACGTCTGACCAGCGTGGTATAGTAAGTCAATTACCTTCCCATTAAGGAGAAGGCTCGAGTCCAACAGTGGGACATATATGAACTGAGATGATGATGATGATGAAATAACCCTTGCTGGGAATAGTAAGCTTAACCATCCATCCATCCAATCATCAGCCCGTAAACGTCCACTGATGGACATAGGCCTCCCTACGAGAATGCAATTTGCAACGGTCCTGTGCTACCTTTATCCAACGGTTTTCTGCGACCTTGATAATGTCATCAGTCCACCTAGTGGGGGGTCGTCCTACGCTGTGTCGTTCGATTCGCGGTCGCCACTCGAGAACCTTTCTTCTCTAACGGTTGTCGGTTCATCGAGCGATGTAGCCATGAAGCTTAACCATTAATTAATTAATTATTTAATTATTTTGCAATATAAATTTATTTGAATAAAAAGTTCGATTGGAGTTTGAAACAGTGCTATGTAGCGTGGCATTTATCACCGCCGTTGTGACGTCGAAGGTGACCACGGGGTCAGTAAAAAGTGCGGGGAGGGCGCTCAGCTGTTATGCACCTCCAACGCACTCGCGAAAACTCACCAATCAATCTCCAAAACGCATATGCATACTTTTTATTGTAATTATTTGCCTATTTTAATATACAAAATTTATATTGAGCGAGTCACTATTTATTTCTATGTTCCATTACCGAACACCATTTATATTTAAAAGATTTTTAAGTGCAATTTCAGAATCAAATAGTGCGTGTTGTATTATCTCGCACTATGAGGACTAAGGAACCAATCAAGGCCACAAGGAGAATTAGGGTTAATGTTTGTGAAACTACACGCTGTAGCGTTATCTCAAAGAGAAACAGGCCTAGTAATGGGCTATGAAAACAATCGCCTGATTGTTATACAAATTGGACCGTTGTTATAGAATTAAAGTTGTTCTAGAATTTGGATTTCAGGAGTCTTATGTAACGGGGATACCATACTTCCATGCTTTTTTTACTTTGTGAATTCTTAGTCATAAAGGCTATTTTGCAATACAGCCATATATTACCTTCTCTGTTAAATAAACCAGAAATAATAATGTAATATAAGTGCAAAAAATAACTAACAATCCTAACTATCCTTATTAATATTATAAATGCGAAAGTAACTCTGTCTGTTTGTCGCTCTTTCACGCCAAAACTACTGAGCCGATCTAAATGAAATTTTGTACACAAATAGTCTAGAGCCTGACAAAGGACATAGGTTACTTTTTAATGCAAAAAAGGGTTGTAAAGGGAGATGAAACGTTGTAAGAAATTATCGTCATATTTAAAGCCAGAAGCTTGAAACTTATTTTTAGACTATTGATTAGATATAAATAAATATGACATTAATACTTCGGAAAAATATTACCCTTAAGGGGTAAATAAAAATAGGGGGTGAAAAACTTTGAAGCTAGTTTATTATATAAACAATTTTGTAATATCAGACTTGTGCGTTGTAGGCTTAAATTCGAGACTTAACAGTTCCTAGATCCTTTTAGTAAGTTACTTTAGATATTTTGTTTAATACCTATAACATTCAATAACGTACAAATATCCCTTTCCTAAAATATCGAAATCAGCGGTTGAATGCAAAGATTATTTAAAAATTGCATACATACATATCATCACGCCATATCCCTTGCAGGGTAGGCAGAGAGAACAGAGTGCCAGAGAACTCTATCCTTTTTTAAATTACTGAAATTTAGCACTTAATATGCTTAATTATTTATAAAATCCGATTACGAAATGAAAAATGATGTCGCAAGCGGGATTCGAACCCGCGTCTATTGGGATTCCGGCCCAATCGTGCTGCCACTGCACCACCGCGACTAATTGTAGGACATGCAAATTTCATTTCGTATTGTATTTACGTCTTAAGGTGACGGTGTGCTATCTACCCGACAATGTTTACACATTGTTATAGGCTTAATACTTCAAACTTTACAGTTAGAATTGTATTAAACGATGACACAACCTTGTTATTTAAATTACTGAAATTTAGCACTTAATATGCTTAATTATTTATAAAATCCGATTACGAAATGAATCCCGCTTGCGACATCATTTTTGATTTCGTAATCGGATTTTATAAATAATTAAGCATATTAAGTGCTAAATTTCAGTAATTTAAATAACAAGGTTGTGTCATCGTTTAATACAATTCTAACTGTAAAGTTTGAAGTATTAAGCCTATAACAATGTGTAAACATTGTCGGGTAGATAGCATACCGTCACCTTAAGACGTAAATATAATACGGAGTGAAATTTGCATGTCCTACAATTAGTCGCGGTGGTGCAGTGGCAGCACGATTGGGCCGGAATCCCAATAGACGCGGGTTCGAATCCCGCTTGCGACATCATTTTTCATTTCGTAATCGGATTTTATAAACTCTATCCTTGCATACTTCACTCGCTTCCTCAACATTCATAATTCTCTTCATACACGCTCGCTGGTTTCAGAGACTCTTGACTCCACCTTCATTCAGAACGTGACCAATCTGGTCTAGGTAGGTGAGTCTCGGTCTCCCCGGTACCTACATCCTTCCATTTTCACATTGTATATCTTCTTAACCAGACGTTCGTTATTTAAAAATTAACATATTTTATTCTATTACATTCACTGTATTACCGATGTGGGAACGAAATAAGAATACAAATCATTACCTCATCCTTTACTGTAGATATTCACCACTAAATGATGAAAGCATATGCCATCGTTAAAGATAAGGAAAACTCGAAGTAAAACTCACAATGATCAATCATTCATATATCTTACACGTGGAGTAAAATATACTATGTCAAGATTACTATGAAACTCAATAGAAAATTGACTAACTATTCAAACACTTATAAGTCGAGACGGATAGTTTTATAAAAACCCGATTACGAAGCGAAAAATGATGTCACAAGTGTAACCGTAAGAGACGACTAAGGGATATACAACGCATATAACATCTATGCAAGAGAAGAAAAACTCGAAACAAAACCTTATACCAACACGTCTGACCAGCGTGGTATTAGTAGGTTAATTTCCCTCCCATTACGGAGGAGGCCTGAGCCCAACAGTGGGACATATATGGGCTGTGATGATGATGATGAGACGTATTTGTGGTAAGACCACGTTGTTGACAGTTTCCTATCTACAGCCATGGGCCGGTCCTTCCGGGGTAGTACCACACTCTCGCAGAAGATCGACGTCTGAGTAATGACAAAGTGCTGTTGCTCTTCGTTCGGTGAGCGAGAGAGCTGGAAGCGCAACTGGATAGGTTTGGGGTTTATATTGGTAGACAGCGACCTAGCTATACCCCTGGTATTGTAAAAGTCCATGGGCGGCAGTAACATTTACAATCAGATGTGCTGCTTGCTCGTTTGCCACCATAAGCTATAAAAAAAAACATATCCTGTAGTAAAGTAATTTGCTCATATTTCTTAGTTATCTTTTATAACACGTAAACTAAAAGCTTATCCGTGTGGTGACGGAGTAAGAATACAATTCACCACCCCCTATCCTGCCCTTGGGTGATTGTAAGAGGTATGACTAAGGGATATAAAACGCATATAACATCTATGCAAGAGAAAGAAAACTCGAAACAAAACCCTATACCAACACGTCTGACCAGCGTGGTATAGTAGGTTAATTTCCCTCCCATTACGGAGGGACTCGAGCCCAACAGCGGGACATATATGGGCTGTGATGATGATGAAAATAAAACCAGGGCAGATTAATGGTATCATTATTCATCACCATTATACCATAATCTTTTTTTTTAAATGTACCTATATGACGAGAACTCTCGACAAGTGTAATAGTCATAGTTACGTATATAATAATTACGTTATTATTAGTATATGCTATATAATCAACATAGATCCACTAGAATTTGAAATGCCAGCTACTCCTGGTAGTATCATCAATTAAACTGTCATCATCATCATCATTATTTCAGCCCATCGCCGTCCACTGCTGGACGTGGGCCTTCCTCATGGTACGCCACAGAGTGCGGTCCTGTGCCGTTTGCATCCATCAACGCCCAGCAACTTTCACTAAATTGTCTGTCCACCTAGTAGGGGCGCGTGCTACAGTACGTCGTCCGGTACGTGTTCGCCAGTCTAGAACCTTTTTTCCCCAGGGTTGTCGCTTCTTTGAGCGATGTGGCCTACCCATTGCCACTTCAGCGTGCTAATTCTTCGTGCTATGTCGGTTACACCTGTTCTTCTGCAAATTTTCGTATTACGGATTCTATCACGCAGAGAAATCCCGAGCTTAGCTTGTTGCATAGCACGCTGAGCGACTTTGAGCTTGATTATGAGGCCTACATTTAGGGACCAAAACTAAACTAACTAAACTTTAAGTAAACAAAAATCAAGTACGTATACATCGTTTTACCAAAGTGATTTCAACTATATAACGGTGAGGATACAGCTCATCAATTTTTCAAGGTTCACAAAAAGCAACCCTTTGTTTTAACATTGCTCCGTATGACAGGGTATATAAATATTTAAATAGCTAATAAGGAAGGAGTAGGCATCGTCTCAAGGATTTTAAAAAGGGTTTTTTTTTCAGTATTCAAACGCTAAAATATGGCAAAAATACATAAATGTGAAATGAGAGAAAACAACAAAGCTAGCATAAATTAATAAACACCTTAAAGGGTATTATTTGTAAATTTGTTGTAATTAATGGCATTAATTTAATTTTTTGGCTTTCGTTTATTACTGAGGAAGGTTGTTTCACGCTAATTGATTCGTTTTTGGTATACTTTTAATTTTATTCTTAATAATAATTATTATGAAATGATTCATTTTAATTACTACGTCTACGCGTGCATGTGAGCAAAACCAAAATAATGGTCTTTGAAAGAGATAAAACCAGAACAGATGTAAGAGTAACAATAGGTAATGATGTACTAGAGCAAGTGGATGAATTTGTATATCTTGGATGTGGATTTAGCCGAGATGGAAGGTACACCACTGATATAGAGCGAAGAGTGAATGCGGGAAATAGAGTGAACGGAGCGTTGGGGCAACTTCTCGGCAGCCACCACCTCAGCCAGAAGGCACGTGTAGCAATACATAACGCAGTGCTTGTCCCAACATTACAGTATGGAAGCGAGAGTTGGGTATGCAGAAAAGAGTATGATAGTAAAATTAATGCGGTCGAAATGCGATCTCTGCGGAAAATCTGTGGAGTTAGGCTGACCGACCGCATTCGTAACGACGACGTAAGAGAGCGAGTAGGTATGAAAGAGAGTATTGGTGTAAAGATGCGAAAGGGAATGCTCCGATGGTTCGGACATGTGGAAAGAATGCCGAACGAACGCCTGGTTAAGAAGATATACAATGCGAAAGTGGAAAGATGTAGGTACCGAGGGAGACCGAGACTAACCTACCTAGACCAGATCGGTCATGTACTGAAGGAAGGTGGAGTCAAGAGTCTCCGAAACCGGCGAGCGTGTATGAAGAGAATTATGAATGTTGAGGAAGCGAGTGAAGTATGCAGAGATAGAGTTCTCTGGCACTCTGTTCTCTCTGCCTACCCTGCAAGGGATATGGCGTGATGATATGTATGTATGTATGTGTCATTTTAATTATAAGATATAATAGAAGAATAAATTACAATAGAACAGAATAAAATATAAAAAATACTGATGTGCTGTAGCGGTTACGAATATTAGCAACCTTTACTTGCCATTTTTAGTAAGGTATAAGTAATATAGTACGGTATTTATTTTGTTCTTCTATCATCATCATCATTCTCCAGCTCTTCTCTCAATTACTTAGCGTCGACGCAAAATGTACTTGTACATATTGTAAAAGTTATCGTCAATACCCTTCTTGGGAATGTAATTGTTGACCAAACGGCATCAGATGGAGTTGGCCCAGGTCGTTATAAGTCTCTTAGTCGTCTTTTACGACATCCACGAGCAAAGTTAGGGTTGATAGTATTCTTAGCCGCTACCACACAGCAAAAGACAGACATGCATATATTTTTAAATTATAATCGTATATTTATTACAAAAATGGTAATGTTCGATCAAAATAGTGTGTCTTGCTTTTCTTTATTTCTTTTCACCTGACGTCACATTTACTAATATTTTTAATAAACTTAGCGATATATGTTAACGGAAATTTACCTGTTATGCCAATAGTATTGAAAGAATAAAGTATAAAACAAAATGAATAAACTTTTTAAATTAACCACAATATTCATCCCCTATTGTCGATCGGATGACAATATAACTATATCTAAAAATAAAGTGTTTCTCTAACCTACGTCATATAACAAGTACGGTACAGTTGGCGTTCTCATGTGACAAAGATGGATGGCGCGCTAACCGTGTCTTCATCAACTTCAACTCTCATTATGTACGCCCATAAGCATGCATCCGAACAGATGCTCACTGTTCCATCTATTTTTAAAAATAAACATTTTTAAGAACAAGATTATAAGTGCCCGTGCGTTTTTTTTTATTTTGAGTAATGAATCTTGGAAACGGTTTGGGAATTGTTTTAAATTTTTTAAACTAATAGCGATGATAATTGAATTTTGTATTCTGTGCATTTCGTTATTGTATAAAAAGAAAAAGTTATTTGACACTTGAATTTTAATTTTTTATTAACCTAGTCGTGAAGTTTCTTTAGATTTCGCTTGGGTTGAAAATTATGTAGGTTACTTAAAGTCCTTGGATTGCACAGCGACGTTCAGCGGTTTTCATTAGTACCACGGACAAATAAGGAGTAACAATACATTAAAATATAGTCAAATAAAACACATTATATGCCTAATTGAATTCCAACTAAAATTTCACTTTTTTTTAAAGATGCGGCGCGGAACTTCACAAACGTAGAATTAACGGACATAAATTAAACCTAGATTGAAGATAATCATTGCAGATAGTATTTTTTTTTCTTATTGCTTATGGTGACAAACGAGCAAGCAGCACACCTGATGGTAAGTGTCTCTCCCGCCCATGGACCCTTTGCAATATTAAGGGTTTAGCTTAGGCCGCTGCCTACCAATAAGATCCCCAAACCCATCCAGTTGGGTTTCCAGCTTTTTCGCTTACCGAACGAAGCGCAATAACACATTGCCATTACTCAGACATCGGTCTTCTGCGAGTGTGGTACCACCCCGAACGGACCGGCCCGCGGCTGTAGACAGAGAATTGTCAACAGCGTGGTTATACCACTATTAAATTATAATTATTACTTGTTCTGAGTTGAAATCAATTCTTCTATTGTCGTTATAAAGGTATTTACATAGAATTATATATAAGTATTTACATAGTTGTTTACAAATTGCATCCAGACTCAGAATAATAATATTTGGATTACATAAAGTATAGTTTTATATGGGAATCTCAAACCCACGACACCTGGCACGTTAGTTCGGTATCTCAACCAATACGCCATCTGCACAGTCAATATTCTTGTTAATACATTCAGCATTTGAACTCATTATAAATGAAGCTTCAGTTTTAGAGGACTGATTCTTTGTCTGCTTCTAAGAGAGTGATATTTTTAACAATTTGTAACAGCAATTTGTGGATAGTACAAGGTATTGTCCTTCATGGTTATCAAATACGAGACATTTGGAACGATAGGTCAGTATTTTTATCACTACGCTATGTGTGTAATCAAGTTTGTCTGCTACATGTCAACTCTATTTAACCTTTCATGGATAGAAGTATAAAGAGACAAAATATTTACTTTCTTTACCTAATAAACACTAATAAACTTGCTTTGTGTCAGCGGCTACGAATACTACCAACCCTTGCTTTGCTCGAGGATTTCGTAAAAGACTACTAAGAGCCTTATAACTACTTAGGCCAACTCCATCTAATGCTATTTGGTCAAAAATTGCATTCCCAAGGAGGGTTGACGTCTGGCAGGCGGCTGGTTATAAAACTATTGCCAATATCTTTATAATATGTACTATGAAATAAGAGTAACATATTGTATCGACCCCAAGTAATTGGGATAAGAGTAGGAGAATGAGGATGACCTAATAAACACTAACTGTTTTCAGCGTGACTAAAGTATTTATAGAGTTTCGGTGTACTCTATTTTTTTTTATCATAACTCTTGCTATTTACATCATTCAGAGTATTTGTTGTAATGCCATTTTCTCCCGTCACGTATCTTATGAAGAAATATATCGCTGGATTTTTATATTTATGAACATTTAGACTCTCAGGCACGTACTATTTAAATAAAATATCTTCGAAGTTGTTTAAGCGATTTTCGGTATATCTTCTGATTTATATATTTTAACTATAGAACAAATAAAATAGTTATTGCGCAGCGTGAAAAAATATTCTGCTATATGTATTTAGTTGGCCGTGTGATGATGGAGTCAGAATACAATTCACCATCACTCTATATTGCCCGTGGGTAATGTCAGAGACGCCTGAGGGATTACAATATGCCATTTTTTTATTGCTTATGGTAGCAAACGAGCAAGCAACACACCTGATGGTGAGTGTCACTGCCACCCATGGACCTTTGCAATACCAAGGGCAATAGCAATAGCTTAGGCCGCTGCCTACCAATAAAATCCCTAAACCCACCGGGTTGGGCTTCCGGCTCTCTCACACACCGAACGAAGCGCAATACCATATTGCCATTACTCAGACGTCGATCTTCTACGAGAGTGTGGTACTACCCCGGACGGATGGCTGTAGACATAGAATTGTCAACAGCGTGGTCTTACCACTTTTTAATTTTTGCTCTTCTTATTGTTTATCTGAGAAGGAAAACTCGAAACAAAACCCTATACCAATACGTCTGACCAACGCGGTATAGTAGGTTAATTTCCCTCCCAATACGGAGGAGGCCCGAGCTCAACAGTGGGACATATATGAGCTGTGATGATGATGATGTTGATGATCGTTTATCTTAAATTACACCGACCCAGCGTTTAGATATGGATGGATATATGAATTTTATTTTACTAATCAGGTGTGTAAAAATCGTAAGGCGATTAATTGGTAAAGCGATTAAATAAATAAGAGGGTATACATAATACAGCATTTTAAATGCTAAATGCAAATAAATCTTACTAATTTAATTAATTTTGTTAGTAACGTACGTAAATCATATTAATTTAACGGAACAAATGGCGCAGTGATTAACGTATATAAGATACAACTTGTCGTGCCAAGTATTGTGGTTTCGATTCATATGTAATAACTCTATATTTAAATTTTCACTAATTATTAAATAATTAACGAATAGACATATAAATGTTTGTAAAGTCCCCTGCAATGCAAGGATTTGTCCCTTAGTGCTGGTTATTGTTTTAAATAATATTTTTCAAAACGCCGTTTACGTCGCGAATCATTAAAGAGATATCATTATCAATAATTATTTTATCATTACTTTATTTCCTCAGTGCGGGTTTCCAAGTTAATTTAAAAAATAATAATATACGCTACATTCTAACATTTTCATTTAATCAAACTAGCTTAAATATTTAATATAACACAAAACTTCCATATGATATTTTCATGTTTCTACTCTAGTCTAACATAGCAGAGATACCCGACGAGGAATGTATGCACAATAACCATTAAATTCTAAGTTTTTGAATAACAAGAAAATCTTAATTCCGCCAAAAGGCAGTTCTGTGGTGCTTTATGAGAGCTATTTTGGGGTATGCTGTCAAACCATAGTTTGCTGGAGCAAATCATATTTTATTTTTACCTGCAAAGGTAGTACCGGGTTAGTAGTTAGGTACCGGGGGAGACCGACACTAACCTACCTAGACCAGATTGGTCACGTACTGAAGGAAGGTGGAGTCAAGAATCTCCGAAACCGGCGAGCGTGTATGAAGAGAATTATGAATGTTGAGGAAGCGAGTGATGCAAGGATAGAGTTCTCTGGCACTCTGTTCACTCTGCAAGGGATACGGCGTGATGATATGTATGTAAAAAAATAATACACAACACGCAGTATAGCATTGCTAATATAACAGTGGCGACAATAATATCTATTGTATTACGAAAAAAAAATGCTATTTTGCGCTTATGTACTGAAGGAAGGTGGAGTCAAGAGTCTCCGAAACCGGCGAGCGTGTATGAAGAGAATTATGAATGTTGAGGAAGCGAGTGAAGTATGCAGAGATAGAGTTCTCTGGCACTCTGTTCTCTCTGCCTACCCTGCAAGGGATATGGCATGATGATATGTATGTATGTATGTATGTACTATATTATCTTTTTATTTAACCTTAATCTCTTGTTTGATAATCTTAGGTTTACTTATTTCATTTATTTCCGTGATATTTACTGACATATGAGTCCGCCCCAGACGTCCATTTGACGGCCGTCACGTGCGCCATATTACGCCTCTCGTCGAGTATGAAATACGAGCTTATTCTCTAAAAATAGATCGCATCCCCTTAATGACCCGTTGTTTCGCTCCTACATTAACGTTCATTCCTCGAGTTGAATTTTTGTAAATGTTTGAGATGCTTTAAAGATTTTGATACAAACGATGATTATTTAAAAAAACAATACGGTAACTATATTTTGTTTTAATTTGAAGACCAATAATTAAAAACCGTGTATATCAAGCCATAAATACATTCAGCCAGTACAGATCTGTTGACGTAATAATAAATAATAAAATCATCTTAATGCATGTGATAATAGCTTAAGAAAAGTGTACACATAGTTATAAAAAAAATCGGCCAAGTGCGAGTTGAACTCGCGCACCAAGTGTTCCGTAAAACTAAAAAAATCAATTTTGTTGTAAGGGAGCCAGCTCTTTAAATATATTTTTCATTTTATTTTTAGTATTTGTTGTTATAGCGGCCATAGAAATACATCATCTGTGAAATTTTAAATGTCTAGCTAACACCGTTCTTGAGATACAGCCTCTTGAGGTACCGAGGAACACCGTTCTTGAGGTGACAGACAGACGGACGGACAGCGAAGTCTCAGTAATAGGGTCCCGTTTTTTACCCTTTGGGTACGGAACCCTTAAAAGAGCTTTATGTAGCTGGTGGTCGCTGATGGAAGATAAATTGGTGTCTGACAGATTTTGTTGGTTCATCAAATTGAATTTTTGAAACAAGATTGGAGCTGTGAATTCTGTCTGATATTATATTTAACAAAAATATTATATGAACTAAATACTACCAATAGCAATAAATGAAATTGGTACATGTGTTTAAGTTTTTTTTTTTAAATTTGTAATTATGTTTATTTTATATTAGTTGTAGCGGTTACGAATACTACTAACCCTTGCACATGGATGTCGTAAAAAACGACTAAGAGGTTTACATCAAACCAGGTCTACTGCACTTGATGTCGTTTAGTCTAAAATTGCATTTCCAAGGAGGGTTAACCTCAGGCAAGCGGCTGATCATAAAACTAGTGCCAATAACTGTTGCAATTTGTGTGAGAAGTGCATATTGCGTCGACTCCAAATAATTGGAATAAGAGCAGAATACTGATGATGATGATATTTAATGTATTTCTATCGTATTTTTCTATACGAGAGATATTTATATGTTATTGCATTCCAGGCATAACTTTTCTGCCACCGAAGACAAAGATCGGGTACCGGTGGTCCGCTCGCACGGCGAAGAGAGGTGTTTGCAGGGTGGGTCCATGGGGTTGCGCGCTACCTCTTCCGTCGCCCCGGGCCGATTTTCCGGGGCGCGACCACATCCATGGTCCCCACCTTGCGAAAAAAAAAAAAAAAGAAAAAAAAAAAAGGCATAACTTTTCTATTCAAATTCATGTACGTACTTATGATGTATAATGAATTTTTAAAGTTATTAAATCTTTAAAACAAAATTATACTTACATAATAATTAAACCTTTGTAGCCTTTTTATTTAAAGAATATATGTATCCCTGAAAGAAAAGTTTGGCATGATGACATAATAACTTTTAGATTTTTAATTCCTCCCTTTTAAACTCCCTTTTAAACTTATACATAATAAACTGTGGATATTATAATTTACCTGTTTTAGGTAATTGCTTTGCATTTATTGGACCCAAATAAACCTTATTGCCAGTGTAGTAATATCTCAACCTATTTAAGAAAGTACAATGCTAGCGTATCTATGGAAGAAAACTTTTATATTAACTGCATAGATGGCGTAGTGGTTAAGATGCTGACTTTCCGTGCCAGTGCTGCGGTTTCGATTCCCACGCAGAACAATACTTTGTTCTATCCACAAAGTGTTGTTCTGAATCTGGGTATAATCTGTCTGCGTTAATGGCATATTTATAAAATCATCCGTAATACAAGAATTATTTCCTTAGACTATATAGTAGTGTCACCGAAGACAAAGATCGGGTACCGGTGGCCTGCTCGCACGGCGAAGAAGAGGTGCTTGCAGAGTGGGTTAATGGGGTTGCGCGCCGCCTCTTCCGTCGCCCCGGACTGATTTGGCGGGGTGCGACGTGCATAGCCCACCGCAAAAAAAAAAAAAAAGGGTAGTGTTTTAAGTAAATAATAAAAAAATATCTTCTGGCAATCATTTTTATATTTCTCAGACGATATAAAAGTTTTGTCAGAAAATGTGATACCTTTTTTTTTTTAGCACCTCTTCTTCGCCGTGCGAGCGGGCCACCGGTACCCGATCTTTGTGTTTGGTGGCCCGCTCGGCGGTATGCCCTCTCGGACTCCTCTCCTGTCGACGCCCCGATAGCTTTCGCCGTCGAGGCGTCGTCCTCACGCGGTGGCCTCACGTCGGGTGACCGGACAATTACCCGGTCCGATCACCCGAAGCCTCGGTTAGGGCGGCATCAGACGCCGATCAGAAAATGTGATACCTGTAACTTAAATAAACTAACTTTTTGAATACCTTGACCAGTATTTTTTTATATCATATACATTGATGATTATACCAGACATTTAAACCTATCACTCAAAGTTGAAACTACTAGTAATACTTACATTGATTGAATTAGAACTGATATATTTTAAATTAAAATATGCATCTGTATGTAAAATAGAATGTTTTGTAATACGTAAGACTCAACTTTATTTTTTATACAAAACAG
This sequence comes from Lymantria monacha, assembly GCA_905163515.2. Lineage (NCBI taxonomy): Eukaryota > Metazoa > Arthropoda > Insecta > Lepidoptera > Erebidae > Lymantria > Lymantria monacha. Next base: position 25,100,034 of record LR991092.1, read on the forward strand.
AACAGGACCAATACTCATAAACCCTAATCCCGGAGCTTTATTATCTTGCACGTGTGGGGGCACCTCTATAAAGATAACGTAAACAACACTCTAGATTTATTGTATATTATAAATTTATATTAAGCATGGTGCTTCCAAATAATTGCTGTTGTATTAAATCCTGGTTAATATACTGCTTAAGATTTTTTTTATAACATTACCACTGTGATGTTGGAATATCTGGCAGTACACGAATACTACTCCAAGCGCGTTTAGAAAAAAAAATACAGCTATGTATGTTATTTAAATTAAGAGCATGCAGTGGCTTATCAACTCGCTGCTCGATCTTTCATTTATGTATGTTATTTAAATTAAGTGTATGCAGTGACTTATCAACTCGCTGTTCGATCTTTCATTTACGTATGTTATTTAAATTAAGAGCATGCAGTGGCTTATCAACTCGCTGTTCGATCTTTCATTTACGTGTGTTATTTAAATTAAGAGCATGCACTGGCTTATTAACTCACTGTTCGATATTTCATTTGTGTATGTTATTTAAATTAAGAGCATGCAGTGGCTTATCAACTCGCTGTTCGATCTTTCTTTTTCATTCGAAACGCAATACTTTTAAATAACTCCATTCAAATTATACACAATGAAATGGGATTTAAACGATACAGCTGTCTTATCATTCAAATTTTTCATTCCCCGTGACATTCACCTAATTTGGTTACCCTCTGTTTTGTGTTTTGCCTCGTGGCCTCTTTTGTTGACCCATTTATTTATTTCCTTTATGTTGTAAATAATCTATGTTGTTGAAAAACAAAAGTTTTAAGATTACGCTTTTTGATAGTAGCTAAAAGCTTCAAACATTATCATCACCATCATCATCATCATCATCATCATGGTCATCATTCTGCATTTATGCAATATGTAATCTTCTGTCATCTTACATATTGAAAAAGCTTTGGCAATAATTTTATGACTGGGCTGCCTGAAGTCAACCGTCCTTGGAAACGTAATCGATGACCAGAAGGCATCAGGGTTGACCTGGGTTAATATAAAACTCATAGTCGTCTGTTATGGCACTCATCATTTTCATCATTTCAGCCCACATATGTCTTAATTTTTGGGCTCGTGCCTCCTCCGCAATGGGAGGGCAATTGACATACTATACCACGCTGGTCAGACGTGTTGGTATAGGGTTTTGTTTTGAATTTTCCTTCCCTTGCACAGATGCCATATGCATATTATGTCCTTTTTTTATATGTTTTTAGCTGTTAGCCGCAGATGGCTTTGACAGCTTTGCGCGGACCATGGGTGAGCGCTGAGGGCTCTCAACCCGAGTATATTATGTCCCTTAATCGTCTTTTACGATACCCACGGACAAGAGACGGGTGGTGATTTGTATTCTTACTCCGTCACCACACGGAAACGGCATCCATAAGCATGGTAGTATTTGTAGCTTCTATCACGTCGTATGACAATCAGTGTGTGGCTCATATTATCTTCTCATTTTTATAGGAGACGTGTGCTATCTATCAGACAATGATTACACATTGTACCGATTTAATACTCCAATCTTGCAGTTAGAATTGTACGACTCTATTATCCAAATTATTGTGTTTTAGCATTTCACATGCTAGGTTATTTATAAAAACATGTTTACGAGCGAAAAATGATCGTGTTATCGTTTAATATAATATAATTCTAATTGTAAAGTTAGATGACCAAATCGGTACAATGTGTATTCATTGTCTGGTAGATGGCACACGTCTTCCATAAAAAACGACAAATTAATATGGATCGAAAATTGATTTTCATACTCACACTTGTCTACACACACTATGTAGACACATAGTAGGACGATTGGAACAAATTTCCAATAGGCGTGGGTTCGAGTCCCATGTCTGATAATAATTTTTCGCTCGTAAAGATGTTTTTATAGATATTTATTCTTGTACTTTATCTATTTCGTTTATATACTGCTCATATCACATGTTTGCGTTCTTTGAGTCTTTTGTGGTTTACAAATATACTTTCTTAGCTTAGTTTTAAAGCCATTAATAAATTATAAGCTCCTTATCGGCGCGTCGGCGTTGGCACGGGGTGGGTATATTATTAGCATTTGGAGGTTTCTTTTTTTTTTTGTTTTCGGTAACGCAGTGGCTAAAAAATGCATTTTTCGCATTTCCGACCAGGCGGGGTATGTGGGACTCGCAGGCCCTGAAGGGGTCACTGAATACCCACTAAAAAAAAATCCAAGTGCGAGCTGTTAGCCGATGTGGCTTTTACAGCTGAACCGGACTATGGGCGAGCCTTATAGGCTCTCAACCCGAATACATTTGGATGCCACTTAGTTTGAATGAATGATTTGAATGAAGCAAATTCTTATCTCTAGCTTTAAAAATTTACTTTCACAGTAAGACAAAAAGCCGATGCGGGTAGAATACCTACGGATATACATTCTACTTTTTGATAAGTAGTTTGAAGTGTCCTTATATCAACTTATTCTCTTGTATTCTCTAGTGACATCGCCGTTCTAAATTTGAAGATTGCATAATTTAAAAGATAACTTTTGTAGGGCTTTTGGCGGGAATCTAAAACGTCATGTTGTGCTCTTGTATTATATTCGATAGCTTAGTGTTTTAACGTGTTATATTAGATAATTTTTATGGTGTTTTATGTAATATGATGTGACAGAACAGCTGGGATGTAGTGAATATCATATAAAAGTGCTTTACAACGTTTTCGTTTTCCATCAAAATTCCTACAACATACCATTAACAGTGTCACCATAGCAGTGTTGATGGCGACAATTCGACTGACTGACAGACAATGACTAACTTGAAGAGATTAAGAACGTGAAGATAATTATAACTCGACACTGGCAAAAATGGCTCGTATAAGTAGCTGATTGCCAATACATAAAAAGAAGAAGAAGAAGAAGCTGCAACTTAACTTTGACATTGGCTTAAGTATAAACAGAGCCACAACAAAAAAAAAAAAAAAAAAAACTTTTGTAGAGTTTAAGAACCTACAGAGATGGAAATATCTTTTATAAGAATTAATTTAGTATAACTGTCCATTGTAAATATATAATTTAAATATATTAATGATTCGCCGTTTCGGCTGTAATGTTTCCCAAGTTATCTTTCTTTGCAGCTTTTTATTATTAAACTATTAAGTTTAACAAGATTACTGCACATTATCTTTGTGTGGTTCTTCATGCGTAATTAGCCAAGATGGCAGGCATTTTGCCGACTCATTTCACCTTTGTGTTTCTATTTTATCTATTGAAGATTACTGTTGCATTAAGGTCTCCAAAAAGGAATAAAGACTATTTATTCTCTTGACGATTTCCTCTCAGATTTTCAACTGCTACAGAAAATTAAGCAGTACACGAGAACACATTCCATTCGTAAATTGAAACTTTTTAAAATATTTACGCTACTACGTACTTATAGACATATATATTTTATGTATTCAAGACGGAATTTATTGCAATAAAGTTTTATAAAATTTCTTGCAATATATTTTCCAAGAGACGTAGTTAAGTCCAAAAATACTCATAAAAATTCTCAATATTCATAAAAAAAAATAAAACAAGAAATATTATAAAAATATGAATTATTGTGTAAAAAATTAACGCCATATGTAACAGGATCAATACTTGTATATAATTGCTTTCAACTGCACTGGAATATTGGAATATGGATTTTATAGTTTTTAATTTTGTAAACATTCAAACTAAGAGCAGCGATGCTTTTATCATAAGCCAGTATTGGGGATTACGTTGCAAGTATTTTTGAACTGAAAATCCGTAGAATATTGTATTATGTATTAAAATTAACCGTTTAGCGATTGAACATTATAAAAAAAGTATTTTATGAATTACAAATTTTAATGAACTACATAATTTTTCTTTATGATTTTAATATTTGGTCAGTCATTACGTACGGTAGCGGTCATGGTTAGAATTAATCTATATTGTTCGTGGGTGTTATAAAAGACCACTAAGAACTCTACACCGACCTGAACCAATACCAAACATTTCTGGTGGGCCACTGAAGAAAAAGACCGCGTACCAGTGACCCACCCACACGGCGTCGAGAGGTATATTGTAGGGCGGGTCTACGGGGTCTTGCGCCGCTTTTCCTGTCACCCCGGACGGAATAGTGGGGTTTGACGTGCCGTAGCCCGCCGCCAAAAAAAAAAAGGGCCTCATCCAAAATGCTATGACAAGAATTCTGAAAATGAAGAACCTGAAATCTTATTGAAACCTATTAAAAGCTTTTTATTCGCTAGTCGCTAGTATTAGAGAATACACCTCATTTGAAGAGATGCTTAAACAAAGTAAGAAGCTTTATATAGTGAACATGTGACACTGATTTTAAATGAGAAAGTCATTTAAACCCGTTTTACGGAATATACCACGTTTAAGTAATTTATCCGTAGATCCATACTTAAGTCCATCAATACCTAGTTGTGGCCAAGGCTTGTATAGTACTTCGATCAAATAATGCGCGGCAATCAAAACTAAGTAAAACTGCATACATGACTAGAAATGAACAACATGTTTGATGCGCCAAAGGATTAATTTGTTTTTTTTCATTATCAAACAGATTTCTTATTCATGCTAGTTCGAAATTTAAATAAATCTCTGCTAAGTTGACTATTTGGTTGCCATGTTTTGGAGTAACAAATCGTTCCATTTTTAAAATACACGATAGATATCAATTTACATGTATATTTCTTTGACCGCTAAAATACGACAGATATGGGTGTTCTTACGTTTTTTTTGCCGGCCGCTGCTCACATGTATTTGGCCAGTACAGAAATTTCGATTTATCTCGAAGAAGGTTGTCCAAATAATAGTCAAATTTCCAAGCATTTTTGAGAAAATCATTTTATCGTAATTCATTAGGGATAAAATAAACGGTTCTTAAACGGAGAAGAAAACATCTAACTAAAGAGTTTGTAAAATAAAAACCGAAATTATTTTCGCAATTATTTTCTCGAAAATGTCTAACCAAAACCAACGTAATATCTTACCATATTCATAACAGTTATGATAATATTCACACATAACAGTATTCAAAAGGAGTGCGCAGTACTGTTTTAGTAGTCTATATTACCCTCAAATTGTTATTTGGCTAATACGAATTCAATTAGTGATATTACATCTAAAATTGTAGGCTCGCTACGAATCTTGTGTTGACTATGCCTAAATGGAACGTTTGTAATTATATCTACAGAAACGCGATTCTGCTAATTCAAAGAATATTGTAACAAAATTTTGTGAAAGTTATTTTGCAAAAAGGATTTGGACTATTTTCGTATACATCGTAGAATATAATGATGTTTTCTTGGTCGTATTGTTATAATCTGTTTACTATTGGCCCCGGGCAGAGAGTTAATAAGACTTTCTTTGAATATTTATTTCTAGTTTATAAGCTTAGGCCCAACCTACATATTATAAAACTTTTGTATTGACTAAACTGTTGATTTGGTTTTTGTATTTATAGAAAATTCTACAGCACTATATCATCTCAACATCGTCTCAGCTCATATGTATCCCACTGTTGGGCTCGAGCCTCCTCCATAATGCGAGGGAAATTGGCCAATTATACCACGCTGGTGAGATGTGTTGGTATAGGGTTTTGTTTCGAATTTTCCTTCTCTTGCATAAATGTTATATGCGTTTTATATCCCTTAGTCGTCTCTTACGATCGCCCATGGGTAAGATGTCATAGCTGTGTGGTAGCGGCTACGAATACTATCAACACTTACTTTGCTCGTGGATGTCGTAAAAGACGTCTAAGAACTTTTGCAATATGTACTATGAAAGAAGAGTACATATTGTATCGACCCCAAGTAATGTATAAGAGTAGGAGAATGATGAGGTGCGCAAAAATCATGCATTGTTTTCTAAATTGTTGTCCTTCGAGACAAGGTGCTACAATCAATTAATAAGATTAGGTTTTAGTTTGCTTTTTATTTTACAAAATGATTGTAGAGAGTAGAGTAGAGACCTACTACCAAAAAACCGTTTGATCGATAGTTGGTCAAAATTTTAATCGAATAGTAATCGTTGCAACTTAATGAATTTTTATCGAGCAACTATTGAGTTGAAATAAATGAAATTTAGCATTTAATATGCTTGATTATTTATAAAAACTTGATTACGAGCAAAAAAAATAATTGTCACACATGGGATTCGAACGCACACCTATTGGAAATTCGTTGCAATCATGCTACCACTTACACCAACATGAACTGTTGTATGACGTTCAGTCATCGCATCGTATTATATTTTCATTTTTCATTGTTATTCAATTTGAATAACAGGGTCGTGTCATCGTTTAATACACTTCTAGCTGCAAAGTTAGAGTATTAAGTCTGTACAATGTGTAAACAATGTCGGGTAGATGGCACACGTCTTCTTAAAGACGAAAATATAATACGATGCGAAGATTAAATGTCATACAACAGCTCAAGTTGGTGTAAGTGGTAGCACGATTGGAACAGATTTCCAATAGGTGTGGGTTCGAATCCCATGCGTGACAATCATTTTTCGCTCGTAATCAAGTTTTTATATACTATTGAGTTGTTAGTAGGTATGTGTTCATTGTAAACTATTTGACAATATAAAAGTTATATGTATGATCTACACTGTCGATATAATTTATATTATAAAGCATATATTTTTCGGTATCTTTTATATTGTGGTATAAGACTTCTACCCAGTGAATTACGATAGCCGCTATTCCTATTTAATTGAAAACTTTTTCTCTAAATATAATTTTTTTTTAATAATGTCTGTGCATTCAAGTAAATTTAAAAACACTTCTCACAGAATAAATAAAATGTCGAGCAACCAAGAAACATATTTAAATATTTCTAAAAAGAACCTGTCAAGTACCATTTGTAAAATAAAATTTCGGTAGCATTTTGAATATTGATAAATCGTTGCGGCAAGGTGTCCCACGAGGTCTCATGTTATTTTTCATTTTGTATTTTGAATACACAACCGAGTACCTAAGGAAAATACATATGATGGCTGATGTAGAACGCTATACTTATTTATACGGAAATATCTATCACATTGCTATATCTGCGTTAATATGCTTTTTTAAAATATAACGGTTATTTCCTTAGAACAGAATATTTTCTTAAATAAAATCATACAACAGCTAAAAGCTATAATTATTTTAGTAATAGCTGCATGTCTTAATGCGTCTAAGTTATTATGAATAATAAGATAGATAAATAGCTACAAATTTCTTAGATTTTTACTTCAAAATTACTTTTTTTTTCTATTGCTTTTGGCAATAAACGAGCAAGCAACACACCTGATGGTAAGTGTCACTGCCGCCCATGGACCTTTGCAGCACCAGAGGTACAGCTTAGGCCGCTGCCTACCAATATAAACCCCAAACCCACCCAATTGGACTATCGCGACGCGCAAAAATCATAAATCCAAACGTGGGCAACAGTCAGTGACTTTTCCAACGACGACAACCCAAGCCGAGGTCCATTCCTCACAGGGGGAGCCCTTTGGCGATGTCGCTTAGCTTACCTCAATCGGGTTGAGAGCCCTCAGCGCTCATCCATGGTCCGCGTAAAGCTGTCAAAGCCATCTGCGGCTAACAGCTAAAAACACTCAAAAACAAAAAAGGACTGCCGGCGCTCTCGCTCACCGAACGAAGCGCAATAGCACATTGCCATTATTCTGACGTCGATCTTCTGCGAGAGTGTGGTACTACCCCGGACGGACCGGCCCGCGGCTGTAAACAGCGAAATGTCAACAGCGTGGTCCTACCACTACTTATTACATTACGTCGAATTTTGGGTCAAAGAAGTAAATAATGTTGTGATTTCCCATACAATATTTCAGAAAAGTATTAGCAATACTGTTTTGTTGTTTACAGTTATGTCAGGTTAACGAGTACAGGTTCGCCTAATACTATAAGAATTGAAAATTGTATTTAAAACCAAAGAAAGTGTTGTAAAATATGTGTGCCTCTGATTAAACTCTCGTTTTTGTTTATTAGGTATAAAACAAGTTATGATCAAAATGTATGTTAAAGCAAACAAAACCATAGGCATAACTAATTTTAAGATAAAGATATTTTTTATTTTAATGATTTAATTTCTAAACTGATATTTACGTCGGTTGCGTAAAAGAACAATTTCTTCAAAATACTACGCTATTCAACGATTTGATTAAATTGAATTTGAAACAGAATCATAATCCTCACCAGCCATGTAGATGTAGGTAATACGTCAAACACAGGTTCAAATCTTATACGAGACTAACACAATGTTTCACTGTACAGATAGCGTAATGGTTAAGATACTGATACCTTATGTGCCAGCGTCGTAGGCTCGATTCCTACGCAGGATAATACTTTGTGCGATCCACAAGTTTGGGTGTGATTTGTCTACATTAATTATATGTATGTAAAGTTCCCCGCAATACAAGGATTATTTCCTTGATTCAGGGTGGTGTTTTTAATAAAATAAATGTCGCAACACTTTTTTATATGGGTAATTTTTTAGCATATTTGTTAGTTATTCAATTATAATAACGACTTAACATTGAAATGTGTTACGACGCTTTCCCGCGAAAGTCTTAATAGGTAACTATACAATGATTAGAGTAGTATACAAAAGCGCTATTTTGGAAAAATCATAGCACCAGTTACGTACTCCAGCACTTCTGTCAAGCGTGGTGATTTCGGCACTAAAACTGTAATATTGTTGACAGACAGGCATTCTTCCAAACATTTATTACATAATAAATTTTAATATTTACGCGAATATTACACATTTGAAATAAAACTACTTTTGCTCTATCGCATTTGTATTTGATTTTTAATTTCCCGACGTTTCGAACACTTTTTAGTGATCATGGTCACGGAGGACTGAGGTGTAAGACACCTCGTCCAATATGTGATTGTTATTACAGAAATTTATTTACATCTACCCTATAAGATATTAAATTTTGACCCACATTTTAATACAAAATTAATACAAATTCATTGCTAGTACAAAAAGAAAATGTTTCTATATATAAAATTTATGTTGTTTATGATTTGTTATTACTAAAGTATTTAATTTATGATAATTATTATTGTGGGAATTTTACAAAACTAACAAAGCTTTTTTTATTACATTATTTCATTACCCGATTGCGCGTTAATTCTATGACAATAGAATAAATAGGACTGACCATATTAATTTTGTTCACAGAACTTCTTTTGGGCACACTTCGAACACACCAAAAAGCAGCTTGTGATGAAGAAATGGTAACGCTAATGTGTCCACGAGGAACTACCATCAGCATACAAATTGCCCAATACGGGGCTTCAACAACACAAGGTTCCTGCGCATCTGACCTTACAGAGTATCAACCGGTCGCTGTAGAAGTAATTGGCGATACATCTTGCATATGGCCAAGTGCTTTACAGGTTAGAAATAATTTAATCTACAGTAAATGTAAACATTCCGTGTGGTAACGGACTAAGAATACAATTTACCACCCCCTCTCTTACCCGTGGCTGTTCGTACGAGACGACTAAGGGATATAAAACGCATATAACATCTATGCGAAAGAAGGAAAACTCAAAACAAAACCTATAGGGTTTTGTAACCTTTTGATTCGGCAGAGCCAAAAATTTGAATTTATAAAAGTTTAAAGCTTTTAAAGAGGCACATTTTTTTTGCCATCAATTATTTATGCCTAATCCTCGTTAATTAATTCAGAACCATTTTTAAATGTTTTCTTTATAAAATATTTTTTTGCGTATAAAGCTAAAGAGAATTCACATTCAAAGAGCCGCATGTGGACTGCGAGCAGCAGGTTGCCGACACATGCCCTATACCAAAACGTCTGACCAGCGTGATATAGTAGGTCAATTACCCTTCCATTATTGAGGAGGCCCGAGCCCAACAGTGGGACATTTATGGGCAGTAATAATAATGATGAATGTCCGTGTTATGACGGAGTAAGAATAAAATGCTTATTACTCCTATTCCGTCGTCGTATACGTACTGAGGTGATGATGAAATGTAGAAAAAGGTTTTAATGTTCAAATCCCTCAGATTAATTGGTTCTCAGTCTTCTATTACAAACAGTCCTTCACAACAGGGGTAATAAACTCATCGCCAATTTTAGTTTTATGAGTTTCCAAGTTTATGCTGCTGCTAATTCTTTGCGTGATTATTTACCTTTTGTGAACCTCCCACACAAAAATAAGGTTGTCATAGATTGTGTTCTTGTCACTATGCGGTATATCAACGGACTGACATTTAATCATTAAAAATATTGTTCTTTTACAAGCAAACTAAATTATGTACCTTAAAAACTGAAACTTCATTTATAACCATATATATATAGTTCATATACTGAATGTATTAAATATATGCTGTGTGATAGCAGCTACGAATACTACCAACCCTTCCTTTGCTCGTGGATGTCGTAAAAGACGACTAAGAGTCTTATAACGACTTGGGCCAACTCCATCTGATGCCGTTTGGTCAACAATTACATTTCCAAGGAGGGTTGACATCTGGCAGGCGACCGGTCATAAAACTATTGCCAAAAACTTTTACAATATGTACTATGAGAGAAGAGTACATTTTGTATCGGCCCCAAGCAATTGAGATAAGAGTAGGAGAATGATGATGTACTGAATGTATTAAAAATATTATTGACTGCACAGCTTGGTAACTACATGGAAATAATAAAAGCAATATTTTTCGTCTTCTTTTCGTGTCCCACGTCTGGTCCTCTTCCATAAGGATCTACAGTAAAACGCTAACCAGCCGGATTATCATAGAATTTTGTGTCAAATTTTCTTTCTCTTGCATTGTTATTATCTTTATATCGTATCGTTTATTTATCTTATACAATACCGACGACAGAAAAGAGGGTACCGTCTTACATTCTTTTTGCACCCCTAAAGGATATAAATTAAAAAATAATGATCTTTTTTTCTTTTATTCATTTTTTTTCACAATGTACACATTTTAACACAACACATACAACAAAGCTGCTGGTGAAGATAAAATATCAAATAAAATGATCAAAGAAGCTAGTCGAGGATCGGGCAGCTCAATGTTAATGGTTTTTAATCGTTGTATATCTGAAGGTATTTTTCCTCGGTCATGGCGTCGCGGATATATACGGATAATTCCTAAAGGCGGTGATAAGCCACCAGATGACCCGAAATCATATCGACCAATCACTTTATTGCCCTCACTAGGCAAACTCTTAGAACGGCTAATTGTTCCTCGTTTATTGCCGGGTGGACCAACATTCAACCATAAACAATTCGGTTTCACTCGCGGTAAATCAACTATCGACGCAGCCATTGCGGTGAGAAAAGTTATTAATACATCCGCTTTTAAATACGTGCTAGGCGTTTTCCTGGATATCTCAGGCGTCTTCGACAACGCCTGGTGGCCAATGCTACTTCTTAAATTAAAGACTCGTGGGTGCTATAGGAACATCTACCTAATTATACAGTCATACTTTTCACAAAGCTCGACTAAACTGAAACTTGGTCACCATGCTGTGTCGAAGCCACTGACGATGGGCTGCCCCCAAGGTTCGGTGCTAAGTCCATATCTATGGAATTTAGGTTTTGACGATTTCCTCGAATTACCTCTGCCGAAACACTGTCAATTGATCGGCTATGCCGACGACGGTCTTCTACTCGTAGAATCCAACACTAGAGACGGTTTAGAGAAATTAGCAGAAATTTGTCTCAATAATATACTCGAATGGGGCACACGAAATCGGCTTACATTTGCCCCACAAAAAACGTATCACCTTTTATTAAAAGGAAATTTACAATCGTTGCCGCGTATAAAATTCAATAATATGACAGTCAAAAAGAAAGATTCAGTTTGCTATCTTGGTCTACTCTTAGAAAAAAATTTTTCTTTTGTCGAGCATATTAAAACTGTAGGTGAAAAAGCGAAACGAAATTTCTATGCGCTTACTAGAATATCAACGTCTACCTGGGGCCTTCGTTTTAATACACTGAAAACTATATATATGGCCACATATTTGGGGTGTATTTGTTACGCTGCACCCGTTTGGGCTGATAGGGCTACCATAGGGGCAGCTCGCCTTAAATTATTACAAAGCCAACGATTGGCCTTAATATTCTTGTGTAAAGCCTACAGGACGGTCAGTACCGAGGCTTTGCCGGTACTCGCGGGTGTACTTCCGGTTGATTTGGAGATTCAGAGACGGGCATCAATGTATTACACGACAAGGGAAAATATGAACACAGATTTCCTTCTACCGCGCGACCGTAATAAAATCGCTCGATTGTTTGCACCGCAGTCCGTTGTCTATGAAAAACTTTTAATTGAATGGCAAGAAAGATGGGATTCATCATCGAAGGGCCGTCACCTCTATCTATTTTTCCCATGCGTCCGCGAGCGCCTAGAGAGAGTGTGGCTGGAGGTTGACCATTTTGTAGCTCAATTTCTAACTGGACATGGCAACTTTAAAAGTAAATTATTTTCTTTTAAACTCGTACCTTCACCACTATGTCAATGTTCTACAAATAACCGCGAGTATGAACAATCAGCACATCACATTCTCTGGGAGTGCGATCTCTGGCGTAACGAGCGCGACCTTATGTTAGACAGTTTGCAAGTAACATCTAGAGTAGTATACTACACGGATCTTGTAGCAACTCGAGAAAATTTCCGTGCGTTTAGGCGTTTCTGCCATACCTACTACTGCAACCAATCTTAAGGCTCACATATAGGCCCCGTTAAGTTATCCCATATCCGTGGTGCCGTACTGCTGCGCTTATCGTAGCTGTACAACCCTTTACTTATTGGATGACTAGTCAATATTGCTTTCTGTCTCCCGCTTTGCCTGGGAGGGAAGTGGAATCACTCTTTTCCAACTCCTCCTCTTTAACTTTTCTAATTAAATTTGTTGCGGGTTCCAAGACAATTAAAATCATTTCCCGGGACTGCCTGAGAGTCAAACCTCGGTGTCATTTATAGTGACCATTGTGGATCCTGGCTTACAGGAGTTACAATGGTGGGAATGTGCGGTGGGATTAGTCCCAAAAAAAAAAAAAAAAAAAAATGTACACATTTTAAATAATATACACATCCTCTGCCAAACTGGAATACAGTTTATCGGCAGTATAAGTAAGCTGAGAGAAGGAAAACTCGAAACAAAACCCTATACCAACACATCTGACCAGTGCGGTATAGTAGGTTAATTTACCTCCCATTACGGAGGAGGCCCGAGCCCAACAGTGGGACAATTATGGGCTGTGATGATGATGACGATAAGTGAACTTGATCTATAGATAAGTAAGCTGTGTGGTAGCGGCTAGAATACTACCAACCCTTACTTTGCTCGTGGATGTCGTAAAAAACGACTCAGAGCCTTATAACGACCTGAGCCAACACCATCTGATGCCGCTTGGTCAACAATTACATTCTCATGGGGGGTTGACGTCTGGCAGGCGGCCGGTCATAGAACTATTGCAAATAATTTTTACAATATGTACTATGAAAGAAGAGTACATATTGTATCAACCCCAAGTGGTTGAGATAAGAGTAGGAGAATGATAATGATGAATGATGATTTGATGACCTCTTTGAATACCTAATTCCAATTTTTTTTAAATATCTAGTGCTTAAGGTCAATATATACATCAGATGATGTCGTAATTTCAGCACGCGTAGTTTATTAGAAACTGTCTTTGTCAGCTAATTTTCTATAGGTAATCAACCCTAATCTGTTAGAAAACCCTCTTCATTTTACTTATTATGTAAGATTTATTACTTAGTAGACATTTATCTTTCGTTGGAAGCGAAGTTATTTTGTTGACAGTTTGACAGCAATGAAAGACTTTTGGTCATGTTGCTTAGGTACTCAGATTTTGATACTATTCTATTAACTATGCAGTCACGAGATTAAATTGAACGGTTTTTTTTTTTTTTTTATTGCTTATAATGGCAAGCAAGCAAGTAGCTGCTTACCGGACACGGGGTCTTCGGTAAGTACCTGCACAGAATTGGGAGAGAAGAGGCCCCAGGGTGCCATGAGTGTGGCGCGCCAGTGGACGATGCGCGCCACACGTTGGAGGTATGCCCCGCCTGGGGGCCCCAGCGCCACGTCTTGTCGGTGGTTGTTGGAGGGGACCTGTCGCTGTCAAACGTCATCTCAAAGATGCTCGACAGTGACAGGTGCTGGTCGTCGATGGCCTCCTTTTGTGAGGAGGTCACTTCTATAAAGGAGGCCGCGGAGCGACAACGCGAGGCACTTGCGTCCGCAGACTCGCTCCGCCGGCGGCGGCCAGGGAGGAGGAGGCGCCGATATGCGCAACTCCTCCCACCGCCATGAATGATGACAGGGCGTGGCCCGACGGCCAAGCGTTGGGGTGCCGGGGATTGAATGTCAGTAGACGATCTCTCCGGTACCCCGTAAAAGCGCGGAAGGGGCTGCTGTGGTTTTAGTGGGTATTCCGATCGGGTTTAGCTAGTCGGCGAGTCCTACACTCCCCCTTCGTCTGTCACCGGCGAGGGGCAGCGCGTAAATTCGTTTCCACAGCGTAAACAAAAAAAAAAAAAAAAGCAAGCAAGTAGCACACCTGGTGGTAACTGTTACTGCCGCTCCTGGACATTTGCAATACTAATCCGTTGTCTATCAAATAAAACCCATCCAGAAAGTTGAGCTTCCGGCTTTTGCCCACTGAATGTAGCGCAGCAGAACCTTGCCACTACTCAGACATTGATTTTCTGTGTATGTTACTATATCAGACGTGCCGGCCCGTAGACAGAAAACTGTCAACAAAGTGGTCCTACTAATAAACTTCTACGATAATGTCTAATTTTGGACAATTTAACGACTATCCGATATTTCATCATCATTATTAAATATCCCAGATCTATTGTTGGACGTAGATCACGAAAGGGAAGTATGCTATAAAGGCCACGCTTGGGATGCGGGTTGACAATCCTAGTCAGTATTATTTATAAGGAGGCATATGACTAAGGAGCCTTTCCGTGTGTTAACGGAGTACGAATACAATTCACCACCCCCTATCTTACCCGTAGGTGATCGTACGAGACGACTAAGGGAAATAAAACGCATATAACATCATCGCAAAACCCTATTTACCCTACTAACACGTCTGACCAGCGTGGTATATAGTAGATCAATTGCCCTCCCATTATGGAGGAGGCTCGAGCTCAACAGTGGGACGTGTATCAGCTGTGATGATGATGAAGAAGGTATATAACATCTATGCAAGAGAAGAAAATCTTGCAATAAAATCAGATACAAACATGTCTTAACCAGTGTAGTATAGTAAGGTCAACCGCTATTGTGGAGAATGCTCGAGCACATCAGTATGACGTACGAGTATGTATATAGGCTAGATGACGGTGATGATAATGATACGGACACCAAAATATACACATTGAGTCAAAATCGTTAAGTATGGAGAACAGAAACAGTCACCATATAGTATTACGCCATCAGCATCGTTCTCCTACTGTTATTCCAATTGCTTGGGATCGATACAATATGTACTCTTCTTTCTTAGTACCTACATATTGCAAAAGTTATTGGTAGTAGTTTTATGATCAACCGCCTGCCAGACGTCAACCGTCCTTGGGAATGTAATAGTTGACCAAACTGCATCAGATGGGATGATAAGGGTTGGTAGTATTCGTAGCCGCTACCACACAGCATATTTTATTACGCCATTTTTACGAAAATGTATGTATTATATCTGGCTTTTGCGGGAGTGTGATCAGGCAGAATTAGGCAGTGGAGCACATCACGTTAGCCTGATTCAGCCCGCATCCAACATAATTAGGGTGAGGGGAACTACTCGAAGTCACCAGGACATCGTTGAGGTTTTCATTCATATACCCGAAAGTATAATGCAGTAAGGGAATCTACGATCGGCTATGAGATCTTATTTTACCCTGTCGATCTAGACAGTTAGATAAGTTACATCCGAACCATAACTTCCGAAATTAAAGTTATACAACCATTATGATAATTGAAGTCTTTGTGCTGATACTAATAATTTATTTATAGAAAAACTGAATATTTATGACTTATAAATTGAACTCGAGTCTAATAAATAGCCGCAAATTTTTAAGGGACTTTTTTTATTGAATAATTTCAATTTTCATTACTATTATTTAAGAGTACGTCTTTCAGAAGTGCTCATATATAAAAGAGAGATTAGGCTAAGATCGAAAAGCTTTGAATAATTTAAGATATGAGAAATGTCTGTTATTAAGTGATACAGATAAAATAATCCCGCTTTACCAATATCAGTATCGGTTGACTTGCGGCGATAAGACGGAAGTTACTCCAAGAATGTCGGAAATTTAATCTCAATATGCTCCCCTCGTTGAGAAAAGATGTATGTAGCTGTTTTAATCGACTTACGACTAAGACTGAATCCATTGAGATTTTGCTCAACATATTTGAAAATTGATTTAAGCATTTTACTCTTTTATTATTTTTACTCATTTTACTCTTTACTTAAGTTAATATATTCTATTCTCATTTTTTTTTGTTCCATGTGGTGACGCACTAAAAATATAATTTACCACCACCTATCTTACCCTTTTTTTTTTTTTTTTTTTGTTGGACTATGGATTAGTCTCGCCCCGCCAAATCGGTCCGGGGTGACGGAAAAGGCGGCGCGTGACCCCATAGACCCACCGTAAAAACTCCTCTCTCTTCGCCGTGCGAGCGGGTCACCGGGACCCGATTTTTAACTTCGGTGGCCCGCCCGGCGGTTCACCCTCGCGGGTTCCTCTCGTCGACGCCCCGACAGATTTCGCCGTCGGGGCGTCGCCCTCACGCGGTGGCCTCACGTCGGGTGACCGGACAATTCCCCGGTCCGATCACCCGAAGCCTCGGTTAGGGCGGCATCAGGCGCAGGTATTCGCGCCTGCGCCGCCCCGGCCGCTGGCGGCGGCCCGGGGCACGGGAATCCTCCCTTGCCCGTTCCGCCGCTTCCTTCTGCGAGATGACAGCCTCGCAGAAGGCGGCGACCGCGTCCCAGTTCCTGATGCTGTCGACCATCGCTCTCGCGACGGCCGGCAGCGTCAGGTCGGCACCGATGACAGCGACGAGGTCACGGCGCTGCCGCTCCCATCCCGGACACACCTCCAGCGTGTGTTGCGCCGTGTCCTCGTCACTCCTGCAGTGGTGGCAGGCCGGAGTCCACTCCCTATACACGACCCTGTGCAGGTACAACCCGAAACACCCGTGCCCCGTCAATACCTGCACCAGCCGAAAGGTGAGGACTCCGTGCCGCCGCTCCATCCACTCTATCAATACGGGCCGGAGGGCCTCAACGGTCTCCACACCATGCCTAGGCCTCTCCAGCCGCGTAGCCCAACGGGCGATGACGTCTCGGCGGGCATCCACGCGCCAGGTGGCTATCTCGCTCAACGATGGGGAGCCACCTTCCTCGCGCGCTGTGATAACCCGCCGGTAGAGGTCGGAGAGCATCTCCGCCTCTAGGTCCCACGGGGGTGTCCCGGCCAACAGGCACGCCGCCTCTGTCGACACCGTGCGGTACCCGCGAATGGCTCTGACCGCCATGGCTCTCTGTGGCCTCCACAGAACCGCCCTGAGCTGGGCGTTCAGAGCCCTCGCCCACACGGGTGCGCCGTACATGGCCATCGAGCGGATGACCCCCGCATACAGCCGTCGGGCCTCAAAACTGGGTCCGCCCACATTCGGCATGAGTCGAGAAAGGGCGGACGCCGCGCCGACAAGCCGGGGAGCAATCTGTCGGAAATGCTCCCGGAACCACCATCGCCCGTCGAGCACCAGACCCAAGTACCTCATATGGGCCTGGATGTTGATGTGGATGGAGTTTACCACTATCGAGGCGCCGATGGGCAGCCTCACACGGGGCCCATGGAAAAGTAGGGCCTCCGTCTTGTTTAGGGCCACCCTGAGCCCCAGCGCCTCGATCCGCCTGACCATCTCCTCGGTGCCGAGAGTGGCCAGGCTCGCCGCCTCTTCGAGTGTCCTGCCCCGGGCTGTGACGAGCGTGTCGTCAGCGTAGCACACTAAGCTCAGCCCGGGGGGGAGACTCCCTCTCAACGCCCAGTCGTACCCGATGTCCCACAGAGTTGGCCCCAGAACCGACCCCTGTGGAACGCCGCACGACATGGGCGTCCGCACAATGTCCCCTGCGGGACCCGCGCAGAGGATACTGCGGCCCTCCAAATAGTCTGCCACCAGCCGCCTGAGGTACAGGGGCACTCCATGGAACCGGAGCGCCTCCCTGATGCAGCCGAATGGCAGACTATTGAATGCGTTGGCGATGTCCAACGACACCGCCAACAGCACTCCCTTCCCGGCGACGGCCTCCGCGGCCGCCTGCCTCAGGCGTAATAGGGCCCCGATGGTCGAACGCCCCCTCCGAAACCCATACTGAGCGTCCGACAGATCGGGCCCCACCTCCTCCAGGTGTCGGACGATGCGGGCAGCGAGCACACGCTCCAGCAGCTTACCCACATCGTCGAGGAGCACGATGGGCCTGTAGGCCGACGGCAAATCCGGGGACCGTCCCGGCTTTGGCAGGAGAACCAACCTCCCTTCCTTCCAGCACTCAGGGAACCGTCCAGACGTCAGACAGGCGTTGAACAGCTGCCTGAGGCGAGGCTCGAAGTGCTCGAGGAGCGACGTCAGCACCCGGACTGGAATTCCGTCCGGGCCGGGGGCCGTGGTGGCGGAACGAATCTTCGCCACGGCCGCCCCCACTTCCGACTCCGTCACGGGCGGAACACTCTCGTCGTCGTCGGCCTCCCGGTCCTGATCTGGCGGAGCCATGACCGGGGGCGTGTGTTCCGACTGCCGTGGAAACAGCTCCTCGACCACCCTACGAAGGAAGTCGGGCTGGAGGGTCTCGGTGAGGGGGGGGGGCCGCGCGCGAAGCTTGTTCAGCGCCGTGCGATATGGGCGACCCCAGGGGTCACGGTCGAGACCGTCCAGCATCTCCTGCCAACTCGCGCCCTTGGCGGCACGGATGGCCAGCCGAAAGGCAGTCCGCGCACTGCGGTACGCCTCGTACAGCTGGCCCTCCCGCTCGACGTCGCGGTGACGCCGCCGGCTGCGGGTGTAGGACCTTTGGGCACTGATACACGCCGCACGAAGGTCCGCCAGTCTTGGGGACCACCAGTAGACCCCCTGCCTCGGAGGTGGACTTCGCCGCACTCTGGGCATGGCCGCATCGCAGATCTGCGTTAACGCACTGCGAATGCGGACAGCCTCAGCGTCCACTCCGTCCGCTGGGGGTGGTGAGGACAGCCACGTGCTGACAATGGCCGCCTCCGCCAGTAGATCCCTGTCAAGACGACCCACAGCCCACCGTGGAAACGCGGGAGCTCCGTCCGCCCTGTGACCCCTACCGGGTTCCCGGGGGGAGACCTCCATCCGGATGTACCGGTGGTCCGACAGGGTCTCCGCCTCCTCCAGGACACTCCAGTTCCTCACCCGTGGCGCGACAGCGGGGCTAGCGAACGACAAGTCCACTATCGACCCGCCCTGCCGCCGCACACACGTGTTCACCGAGCCTCTGTTCAGAACACAGAGGCCCAGTGAAGCCGCCCACTCGTTGACCGCCCGCCCGCGGTCGTCCGTCATAGGGGACCCCCACGCCGTGGATTTGGCGTTAAAGTCCCCCAGAACCAGGACGAGGCCCGGTGCCAGTCGCCGTATCGAGGCCTCCAAGGTGGTGAGTGAGGCCCCGAAATCGTCCATCCTCCTAGTGGGGGAGAGGTATACGCTGTAGAGCGTGACCCCTCCCCACTCCGCCGCGACAAATTCCTCGCCCCTATCCAAAAGGGACAAGGACGGGAAGTGCCGCTGCGTTGAGACGACGATTGCCGCGGTACCGTTTCGACTGACCACCCAATTGGGGCGATCAGGCACGGCGTACGGTTCCGCGACTACGGCTGCACCAATCAACCACTCCGCCATGGATTGCAGGAGGAGATCCTGCGCTCCGGCGGAGTGGTTGGTGTTGGCCTGCAGGAGGAGGTGCATGGCTGTTGTACCCATTATCGGGTTATGTCCATGACCTCCTCGCCAGCGGGCGATCGGACCGCGCTAGGAGCGGGAGCGGCCGTGGTCGTAGGGCCGCCCCGCGCCTTTGGGGCCGAAGCTGGAGGCTTGCACGCCCCAGAGCCCATGCGGTGCTTGGCGGGCTTATTGCCCGCCGCACACGCGGGGCAGTGGGGCGGGGCGGCGCAAGATGCCGCCACGTGCCCGGTCTGACCGCAGCGGAAACACAATCCGCCGCAGTCGAAGCAATTAGTGCACGTCGGTCGAGTGTGTCCGACCGCCATGCACTTGTAGCACCTCGCAGGCCGGTGCTCAAGCACGGTTACCCGCGCCGAGCTCCAGCCCACGAGGAGCCTGCCTGAGCCGGCCAGTTGCCTGACCGACTCCACCGGGCACTGCGCCCAGGCAGCACCTACGCCACCCGGACCGGGACGAATGGCACCGACCCGGACGGTGTCTATGGGACACCCGGTTTTCGAGGCAATAGCCTCCCGGATGTCTTCCACCGTCACTGAATCGTCCAAACCCGAAATGCGCATTTCGGCGCACTTGACGGGCCTGGCGATCTTGATGCCACCCTCCCCGGCGAACAAACCTCTCAGCTTCTCGGCCACGCTGTCGGCCGTCTTGGCGCCCTCGGCCCCTGGGAACTCGAGAATTCGAGCCCCCGTCCGGGCCTTGCGGGTCCTGGCTTCGACGCCTCCAATATCGGAGACGTCTAGCTCCCGCCGGGCCTTCCTCAAGACGGCCTCGTAGCTGAGGCCCTTCTCGGCCGCCTCGGGCAGCACAGTGATCACCACTGCGGCCGTCTTCGGCGACTTGAGCCCCTTGCGCGGTCTCTTCTTCTGTCCGGCTCCTGCCTGAGGAGCGGGGACCTCAGCGGCGCGCTTGGCCTCCGCTCTCCTCCTTTGGCCGCGACTCCTTCTGTCGCGTTCGGCTACCTGCCAACCCTTTTCGGGTACGGCAGTCGTGCCAGACGCGGAAGGCCTCGTCGCGGCCTCGCTGGTCGTCGCCGGCGGTGTTGTTGCGGGCGACTTCAGCGGTCCGGCAGGGGCCGGAGCCGTCTTCCTCCTCAGGGCGGGTCCCTTCGGAGCTGGGCCGGGGCCTTTGGGCTTAGGCTCGGCCGCGGCCGCGGCGTAGCTCCCCACGCGGCCACCCTGACAAGGCAGCGGGGCGGGGGCTGGTGCCACATGCGGCCGCTTGTCCGCGGCGAGAGGTGGTCGGACACGTGGTTCTGGAGGCAACCTCGCCTCCAGAACGGCGAAGCGCGCATCGACGAGCTTGCCCACTGCGCCGATGATTTTGGCGAGGGCCTCGTCCGATATGGCCCCCACCTCAAACGGGGTCGGCTGAGCCTCCTTAGGGGCCCGTTCTACGGCGCCCGGCGGCTTTGGCGCCGCAGGGGCGCTAGCCGGCGGCAAGCGGTCCGCGGGGAGAGGCGTCAGCCTCACCACGGGAACAGGGAGTTTCACCGCGGTGACCGCGCCAGCGTCAGCCGGCGGCGCGCGCTTCGCGGCGGCAGGCGTCTTCCTCGCCGCGGGGACGGGTGTGACGCTGACGCCATCACCCAACGTCGTCGGCGCCGCAGCGCGAGGCGGCTTTGGCGCCGCAGCGGCCGCCGAGTATCCGGCCCTGGCCGATAGCGCGGCTGGCGCGGGTGACACGAACAGCGCCACCTGCGCCTTGAGGTCGGCCACGTCTATCAACAGCTGGCGGTTTGCGCGACGCATTTCCGCCAGCATGTCGCCCAGGTTCCGGTTTCGGGTCCGCAGGCCTGACATCTCGCCTCTAAGGCGGACATTTTCGGCCTGCAGATCCGTGGCCTCGCCGGCGCGGACAGCGACCGCCGCCGCCCTTTCCATGACCGAGGTCCCTCGCCCTCTTCGGGAGGCCTGGATCTTGGGTGGAGGCATGTTGGCCACGCTCCCCTCGGTTTCGGCGCTCGAGCTGCCTCCCTTGCTCAGGGGGCGCTTTCGCACCTGCGAGGGGAGGGCCTCCTCCTTCTTAGTCGCGGTCGCCGGCGGCGTCTTTGCTGCTAGACGCGCCGACGACCTAGTGGGGCCTTCACCAGCCGACCCACTGTCCTTTTTGGACGGCCCTGCGGGAATATCACCGCCCTCGTCCATTCTGACGGTAGATCCGCCGCCCTCGTCTTCGGACGGCTCTGCGACATCGCTGTCGCCCTCGTCCGTCGACGGCTCTGCTGCGAGTCTACCGTCCTTCTTCTCTTCAGCGGCGGCAGCCTCCCTGCGCGCTCGCCGCTCCTCCAGCCGCCTTTTATGGCTCAGGCCGTTGCCCCGAGACTTTCGAGGCGACCTCCTCTTCTTCTTCTGGGCCTCCACGATTTGTGCCGGGCCCTCGGCGGATGCCTCAAGTCCTGAGGACGAGGCGTCGTCTTGGTCAGTTTTGCGTTGGCATGACTGGGCCTTGGGGTGAGAATCGCTAGGATTCCCCTCGGTTTTTTTTAAATTTGCAGTATCCATTAGATTCCCACGAGAATGGGAGATACATTTCGTCGACCCGGGCAGAGATCCCTATACCCGGGCAAGCCTACATTTACCAACCAGGGGGTCAGCCGGTGCCCTGGCTGGAGCGTGCTAACGACAGAACAACCCATCTGCCATGCATCTTCTCGCCGCACGCCAGAACTTAAGATTCTGGGTGATTTCTGAGTCCGAATGTTACTTCGAACTCTTTATAGAGGTTGTCTTCCTCGCGGTCCGGGCGGTCCACCTATCTTACCCTTGGATGATCATAAGAGACGTCTAAGGAAAATAAAAACGTATATAACATCTATCAATGCTAAAACTCGAAACTATTCCAACACATCTGACCAGCGTGGTATAGTAGGTTAATTGCGCTCCTATCGTGGAGGAGGCTCGAGCCCAACCGTGGGGCGTATGTGAGCTGAGATGATGATAATGATGATTCTCATTTTTAAGGACAACATCATTCTGAGCTAGCCGTGTATTTATACGTCTAACGGCTTTAAATGTGAACTATTGGAGATAGAACTGAGTTACGGGAATAATTCCAGGTGGTTTGGCATTCCCAGTGGTGTTATAAGTTTCAGAGAAGAGATATGTTACTTATTCTCCTAATGTTGTTCTCTGGACAGAGGATCAATCTATATATGAGCGATGAGAAACTATTCAGTTGTGTCAAAGATATTGATGCTTTACAATCAAGATTTATTAAACATCCAAAGAACTCTTTTTTCCGTACTAAATGCCACGAGTTTGGGGATTTTATATTTTACGATCTACTTTATGAGTTTTCAAACATCTATTCGGTGAAATACCATAGATGTTCCGGTTTTACAGACGTTCATTTTACCGAGACTTTATAACTTACTTTGATGTGTTTAGGCAATAAGTCGTATTTACGAGCATCTGTCAATACTGTCAACCCTTCAAATACTAATGCCGTATGTGAAGAAATTTCTCCCTTGTCATATTTTCTTATGAACAATTTTCTCATATAAAATACGTTTTCGTGAAATGAAAAACATTTTCATAAGCAATTGATTTCAATATAGATATTGTGTTGTGTATGTTATTTAGGAGCGTAAAATATTGTGATTTTGTTGAAATGAAGAACTTGAATCAAATATATTTGTATTTATTTAGAATAGATCAATTGGTATTTTTTATTATCACGTTTCTATCCTTGAAGGGAGAGACACAACGATACTTTGCCATTTAAATGTCATAATTGTCAATTCATATATGTCCCACTGTTGGGCTCGAGCCTCCTCCATAATGGCAGAGGAATTGATCTACTATACCACGCTGGTTAGACGTGTTGGTATAGTGTTTTGTTTCGAACTTGCCTTCTCTTGCATAGAAGTTATATGCGTTTTTATAGCCCTTAGTCGTCTCTTACGATCTCCCACAGATGAGATCAAATTTATATTTTAGAAATTAATAATAAGAGGTAATATGGGGCTACTTTTTCACTAATAATTTCTTGGGTCTGTTACATATACAATAATCGTAGGCTTATCAAAATCGACCAGTGAGGCAGACTTGCATTAAGAACAATATTGAGATAAATACCTAATAGTATATATACTTCAAAATTCTATGAAATAACATGTAAATTTTTATTCATTTCGTCTCAAAATTTTTTTCTGGATATATTATAAGATGTCCTATGTTGTTATACTATTGTTCTCTAAAAGTAAACATATGTATTGTTCTGTAAAATAACATAGGATACGTTTTCATTGAGAAAAATACCATTATTTAGGGATAGAAAATAGCTTAAATATTAATGGAGATCATAACTAATAAGCGAAATAGCACATATATTTATATTATTAAAAATTAAAGTTTCCGTGTGGTGACGGAGTAAGAATACAATTCACCACCCCCTATCTTACCCGTGAGTGATCGTACAAAACGACTAAGGTATATAAAACGCATATAACATCTATGCGAGAGAAGGAAACCTCGAAACAAAACCCTATACCAACACATCTAACCAACGTGGCTTAATAGATCAATTACCCTTCCAACCAGTCGAGTCCAACAGTGGCACATATATGAGCTGAGATGAATAAGTAAGATGTTACATCAATATAACTATTAATAATACGTATTCAATGCTTATATTTGTATTAAGAATTACTTTCCTGTTATTGTTATAATAACTTATACTGTTGGAAAATTAAGTGGAAATTTATAACCTAAAAGTATATTGATTACTTCTCTTTAATAACCACAGCAACGGCCGACAAATACCTTATTTCTTACTATACTAGCGTCTATTGTTAACGATAAGAACCTTATTTTTCATTCTCTTTTTATCCGAATTACTTGGGGTTGACGTAGTATATACCCCATTTTCATTGTACATATTGAAAAACTTATTGGCAGTTATTTTATGATCGGCCACCTGCCTGATGTCAACCATTCTTGGGAATGTATTTATTGACCAAACTGCATCAGGTAGAGTTGGTCCAGGTCGATATAATCGCTAACTGTTCCATCGAGATTACTGAAATTTAGCTTTTAACATGCTTGATTATTTATTAAACTTGATTACGAGTGAAAAATGATTCCAAGTGTGACAATCATTTTTCGCTCGTAATCAAGTTTTTATAATCTATCGAGAGTGGTGATTCTGGAATTATCCTTGTAGAGACTTATGTCCAGGAGAGGAAGTTGATGAGTTGACGAACGGAGAGTGAGTTTCGAGTGAGTGAGTGGATAAGTGAATTTAACTCCAATTGCAATACAACCAGCAATCATATCTTTCTGATTCTCACTTTTTATAAAATGATGCTGTAATAAATAATCTTATAATTGACAATTAATTACAACCTTGAAGAGAATAGACATACTAACTAATTTGAGTAGTATTCATTGTTACAGACCGTTGTAGAGGCTTGTCAGAAGAAACGACAGTGCAAGTTCCATACAAGTCCAAAAGCCTTCGGCGTTGATCCGTGCCCAGGTTCCAGGAGGTTCGTCGAAGTAGCCTATAAATGCCGTCCTTGTAAGTGCATTTTTCAAATTACTGAAATTTAGCATTTAATATGTTCGATTGTTTATAAAAACTTGATTCATCGTTCTCCTACTGTTATCCCAATTACTTGGGGTTGATACAATATGTACTCTTCTTCCATATTGTAAAAGTTCTTGGCAATAGTTTTTACCAATTATTACTTTTAAACAAAAGTTATCACCAATTATATAAAAACTCGATTAAGAGCGAAAAATGATCATCACACATCCCATATGTGTGACAATCATTTTTGACACTCATGTGTGACAATCATTTTGCGCTCGTAATCAAGTTTTATAAAGTGCATTTTTATTTATAATGGGATGTGTGACAGTCATTTTTGACACCTAAGTATGACATTCATTTTTCGCTCGTAATCAAGTTTTTATAAAGTGCATTTTTATTTATAATGGCACGTGTGACAATGATTTTTGACACCCAAGTGTGACAATCATTTTTCGCTCGTAATCAAGTTTTTATAAAGTACAATTTTATTTATAATACTTAGTGATAGATGAGCAAGGAGCTCACTTAATAGAAAGGTACGTAGGTTACTACTTCTTATGGATCTCAGCAATATCAGAGGTACAGTACAGAAGTCACTATCTACTACCGTTGAGTTCCATCATTTGGCTGTGTTATTCACTGAACAAAGAACAACTGCAAATTGCTATTACTCAGATGATTTTCTATGAAAGTGTGGAGTATGAAGACTACTCCAGCTAAGCCATTTACAGGTACAGGCACTATCAATAGCGTGGCTATATTTAGTATCCTACCTCTTTTATGTGATAATTTCCATTCATCAGTTTTCTTACATTTTCTATTAAAAAATATGAGGACCTTTTTTATTATTAATTTTCTTATCCTTACTTCACTAGATATAAAGTATTTAAAATTAATATCATATTTTTTTCTGCAAACGCAAACACTTTTTCGGAAAAATACCGAGTCCAATATCTGACAGATATTTTATCACTTTGCTACTAACTGCTCGAACGATTACGAAATTTTATTCAAAGGAACCGTAGATATTATTCATAATACGGGCAATGGGAAGCAAAATTGAATCCTAACCATTTTTTCATTATAGTGAGCAACAAGAATTTATCCTCTATTTTCATCGGTCCTTTTTCGAAATGGTTTTCAAAGAGATGTTTTAAAACATTCTCTGATGACAAATTCCTTTTTGATAGAAATGTGAAACGAGATTTGAATTCGATTCGATTTATTTCCAACTTGTGCCGTTACTTCCTTTGTGATGAAGTACTTACTACTTGTTTCCGTGTTCTTTAAATCTATTGCCTGTCAAATAGATGTAGAAAGAAATATGTTTATATCTCTATCAAAATGTTTCTATTATTTTCGTTATATAAATATTAACTATTTAGAAAAAAAAAGCATATAGATTCTACCTTGATTTTCCTGAGAAATTACCATTACACGCCCCAAAATCCATTTGGTTGGCTGAAGGTAGGTTACGACGTAAGTAACGCAAGTTGCAAACTCATCCTCATGTATACCTTAGGCCGAGTCACATAAGCAGCTTTATCTTTTTCTTTTGTGTGACGTTCTTTTAGAAAAGCCGCACCTTTTCGATAGTGTAGATAATAGGTGAATATTGTAGGTATTTAAATTTTTGCTTTTTTGCTTAGATTATAATCATCAACCATTTTCTTTCACATTTTATAGATTGTGAAAGTAGTATGAATACTGCTAAATTTTATAATAGTGGTAGGACTACGCTGTGGACAATAGTACCACACTCTCGCAGAAGATCGACGTCTGAGTAATGGCAATGTGCTATTGCGCTTCGTTCGGTGAGCGAGAAGTCGGAAGCCCAACTGGGTGGATTTGAGGTTTATATTGGTAGGTAGTGGTCTAGCTATACCCTTGGTATTGCAAAGGTCCATGGGCGGCAGTGACACTTACCATCAGGTGTGCTGTCTGCTCGTTTGCCACCATAAGTAATAAAAAAAAGACTTCAGTACGATGTTACAAACATAAGAGTATTGCATCTAATACAGGGTGCGTTTATTTTCTTGACAGCATGTTGATCGGAGCTAATCCTCTAACCGTTCATCGAGGTCTGCCTATTTGTGCTTGAGTAGACCGCTAATTGGAATGTGAAATTTGATCATTATTATTTTTTTATAGTTAGACAGGCTTACATATTACCAGCACTGCTATAACCGGATAACAAATTGACCTAATATAACTAGTTATTATTACATTTAAGAGCGCGATCAGAGTCGAGGATGGCCGGGCGGGCCACCGAAGACAAAGATCGGGTACCAGTGGCCTGCTCGCACGGCGAAGAGAGGTGTTTGCATTGTGGGTCTATGGGGTTGTGCGCCGCTTCTTCCGTCACCCCGTTCTGATTTGGCGGGGCGCGACCAACTCCATAGTCCACCGCAAAAAAAAAAAGAAAGGGTGTGCATATAAATTTTTAATAATATAGTTCTGTATTATTACTTACATGTAAAACTAAGTGATAATTCGATTGGTACTCTTAATAACTAATACGTACCTTCTGTTGAAAATTAAAATACTTACAAAACAGAGAATAAAAACAAATGGCGCTATCAGGGTTAAAAAAAATCCTCACTAAAAAAAATCCACATCACTGTCCACCGGTAAAGTGTCCAGAGGATTGGCAGCGTTACTACGTTGAATGGCAATGCTAATCTTTTGTGCAAAATATATGCCTTTGAGCAAAATATAGATTACGTGAAGTAGCTATTAGTGTTTTCACGATCTCTTTGTGAAGTCTGTGTGCATTTGGAACCCACAATGATAGTGATAATTATATTGTAATTCTTATGCAAAAACTTGAAGATTTTTTTAAATTAATTCTTGCAAATTACATCGGACTTTAGAATCAAATTCCTCAATACCTAAGTATCATAATACATCTTGTATATATAATCTTATACTTATAAAATAAACCTTTTTTCTCAACAGATGAATTTCGAAGCAAGGTTGGTTGTGAAAACGACGTCTTGCATCTCAGTTGTAATCCTCATTCGAGGGTTGCAATTTACTCTGCGCAGTATGGTAGAACTGAATACGACTCCATTCAGTGTCCACAACCAAGAGGAATGAAAGAAGAAAGTGAGTATAATAATTTTATTTGGCGACAACCCGTTCAACCGTTGAGCATAATGGAAGGCCAACGTGGCGTCCCATAACCCACCGTGTTTTCCCTCTCCGTCTATTAAGTCACCACAATAAATTTCTTAATTTTAGTCATATACTTTATATATCTTCCATAATCTTAGCATTTTTGTATTGTCACCAGCTTTTTTTTATAACAGATTCATCAGATTTTTTTTCCAAACGACTGGCGTCTGTTTTCATTTATATAATAAAGACAGATAATATTATGAATAACGTTCGACAGTATTGAGTCTATTGAGTCATATTTTGACCGCCATAGATTATTATCAGAGCAAGGATCGAAACTTTAACATGTTCATCAGAACAAGGTTTCTAATACATAAATAAATTTTTGCTATGATGCTATAATAAGGTTTATTACGATGATTTGTTTTCTTCAGTACTTAAACTTATAAAGTATTAAGTTAAGTAAAAAATAATTTACGATTTAATATTTATGTTACTACTTAGGTTGTACTAGAGGTTGGTATGGTTGATTGGTATTTTTTTTTTATTTGGCGGCGGGCTATGGTGTGGTCACGCCCCGCTATATCCGTCCGGGGCGACAGAAGAAGCGGCGCGCAACCCTATAGACCCGCCCTACATGTACCTCTCCAAACCATGCGAGCGGGCCACCGGAACCCGGTCTTTGTCTTCGGTGGATGGTTGATTGGTATACGGTTATTTTTCGAATTTATCTTCCCCGTTTTTTTTTGTTCAACAAATGTAGCCTATTTGTTGACAAACACCCAAAATTTTGAATTAATTAAAATTCGTTACGATAACATGCACAAATAGGCTATTGATTTTAATAGTTTGGCAGTCGATCGATTGTCTGCCGTTGATACTTTTAATACAAGTTCATTTTTGATTTTAATTATTTTTTTCTGTTTGTGTGTAAGTAATGAAAATTGTTAAAAGCTTTTATAAATCCGCTAGGTTCTCAAAGCTCGCTTATGATCAAAGGAAGTCATGGTTTAAAAGCTACAAATTTAAGACGCTTATTTTAATATTAGCTGTGTGCTCTAGAAGAAAAGTAAGCAAGGTACAATTATTTTCAGCATTATTCTCCTACTCTTATCCAATTATTTGGGGTCGATACAATATGTACTCCTCTTTCATAGTACATATTGTAAAAGTTATTGGCAATAGTTTTATGACCGGCCGCATGCCAGACGTCAACCCTCCTTGGGAATATAACTGTTGACCAAACGGCATCAAATGGAGTTGGCCCAGGTCGTTAAGAGCCTTAGCTCTTAGTAGCCTTTTACTACATCCACGAGCAAAGTAAGGGTTGGTAGTATTAGTCGCCGCTACCACACAGCTTGTACAATTATTTTGAGCATATAAGAATAATTAATAATTTAGTAGTATTTAATTTATCAACTGAACTGATGGCGTAGTGGTTAAGATACCGACCTTCTGTTCCATTGTGGGTTCGATTACTACGCAGGAAAATACTTTGAGTGATCCCCAAAGTGTTGTTCTGAGTCTGGATGTCATTTGTCTGCGTTAATTATATGTTTGTAAAGTCTCCCGCAATACAAGAGTAATTTCCTTAGAGCAGGTTGTGTCTATTAAAAAAAAACAACATGCAGTCATGGGGACTGCCGATAGAAGTGAAAACTATTAACTTAAAACTAATTGAAATAATAATAATTTTCTAATTTTTATATAAAAATAAAAAATATTATCGACATCTAGGAATCGGTTTATCACGCTAGTAAGATAACCTTTAAACCACAATGATACTCATTTCATGACATAAAGGTTAAATGTTAAAAATACAATTAAAAATAAATAATGCCATACTTTTAAATGCAAATATTGATACTACTCATAGCTATAGATATACTATTAGCATTAGCACATGCTAATGCTAATAGTATAGCGACGCGAACCTATAATTTTTCCCCTCCAAAAACGCTCAACGCGCCTAAAGAAGTTTTCATATAGCTATAGATATACTATTAGCATTAGCATGTCGGTGACGCGAACCTATAAGTTTTTGCCCTCCAAAAACGCTCAACGCGCCTAAAGAAGTTTTCATATAGCTATAGATATACTATTAGCATTAGCATGTCGGTGACGCGAACCTATAAGTTTTTCCCCTCCAAAAACGCTCAACGCGCCTAAAGAAGTTTTCATATAGCTATAGATATACTATTAGCATTAGCATATCGGTAACGCGAACCTATAAGTTTTTCCCCTCCAAAAACGCTCAACGCGCCTAAAGAAGTTTTCACATAGCTATAGATATACTATTAGCATTATCATGTCGGTGACGCGAACCTATAAGTTTTTCCCCTCCAAAAACGCTCAACGCGCCTAAAGAAGTTTTCACTTCAATAAAACTAAATTTCTGCCTAAAATCAAGATGTTGAGGACCATCCTCTCTTACTTATTATGCCTCATTATTCGAACGCATTCTATTCAGTTATTGCAGTACATTACAATGTATCTTTTGTCTACCTTTTAATAAGCTTAAAAGGTCAGGTTCAAGTATTTATTGGACCACCTGATATATTATCATATACGAAAAAGAATTTAATAAATTTAAAGATTAAAGGTTAACTGTTGATTACGGGTTCTCTTTAAATGAAAGAAAGTCATCATCATCTCAGCTCATATATGTCCTACTGTTGGGTTCGAGCCTTCTCCATAATAGGAATTAACCTACTATACCACTCTGGTCAGACGTGTTGGTATAGAGTTTTGTTTCGAGTTTTCATTCTCTCGCATAGATGTTATATGCCTTTTTCTACACCTTAGTCGTCTCATACGATCACCCATGGGTAAGATATGGGATGGTGAATTGTATTCTTACTCCAACACCATACGGAAAAAAAAAGGAAGTAGCCTAATACAATTCAATAGTCAAGATAGGCAAAAATAGAGTTATATTTCGAACTTTCCTCGTCTTAATCGCAACGCTCTCAGAGCCCGAGCCTTCTCCATAGTAAAATGAAAATAATTTACTCCACCGTGTTGGTTTGACAGATTAGTATAAGGTTTTAATTCGAATATTCCTTCCCTTGCAGTGTTGTCATTTGTTTACGTCACTTAGTCATCTTTTATAATCACTGACGGAATAGGAGTAATAAGCATTTTATTCTTACTCCGTCATAACACGGACATTCATCATTATTATTACTGCCCATAAATGTCCCACTGTTGGGTTCGGGCCTCCTCCGTAATGGGAGGGAAATTAACCTACTATATCGCGCTGGTCAGACGTGCTGGTATAGGGTTTGTTTCGAGTTTTCCTTCTATTGTATAGATGTTATATCCCTTAGTCGTCTTTTACGATCACCCACGGGCAAGATAAGGGGTGACGAACTGTATTCTTACTCAGTCACCACACGGATAACACGGATATTATAAGGGGTATATACATACTCATATGTTCACCTTTACATGCGCGTATTTATAAGCATTTTCTTAAGCATTGTTATAACAAAGCTTACCCTTATAAGGCTTTGTTATACCTTCGTTTCTTAATATTTTTATTATTATACCTACAAGAAAAGAAGGGGTTCATATTTGATCATAAGCCATATTGTACTTAAAGAAATTTATAAATTTCTATTTACACCATAATAATTTTGTTTTATTAAATATATTTTTTTAATCATCATTTATCATTCTCCTACTCTTATCCCAATTACTTAGGGTCGATACAATGTGTACTCTTCTTTTATAGTACATATTGTAAAAGTTATTGGCAATAGTTTTATGATCGGCCGCCTGATGTCAACCCTTCTTGGGAATGTTAATCGTTGACCAAACGGCATCAGGTGGAGTTGGCACAGATCGTTATTAAGCTCTTATTCGTCTTTTAGGACAGTAGCTGTGTGGTAGTGGCTACGAATACTACCAACCCTTACATTGCTCGTGGATCTCGTAAAAGACGACTAAGAGCCTTATGATGACCTGGTCCAACTCCATCTTATGCCGTTTGGTCAGCAATTGCATTCCCAAGGAGGGTTGATGTCCGGCAGGCGGCCGGTCATAAAACTATTACTAATAACTTTTGCAATATGTACTATGAAACAAGAGTACATATTGTATCGACCCCAAGTAATTGGAATAAGAGTAGAAGAATGATGATTCTTCTTTTACATCCACGAGCAAAGTAAGAGTGAATAGTATTCTTAGCCGCTACCATACAGCTATTAAAATCGAATATATTCTCACATAATATTACATTTTAAACGTTTCTTACCAGTATGATGATATAGTTATGTATTAAATATATTTTTTTGTTATTAATTATTAGTTTTTGACATGACAACGTCTTATAATTCGATGGAGCCGGCTGCACGCACGAAAAAACATGACTCATGCGGCGTTACCTCGCTCTGAGGCGTTCCATTTAAGGCTTGAAGTGCAAGCGAGAGCGTGGAACGAGCGAGAAAGAGGCACAATCGGCCTCCGCGTTCGGCAGCGTTCGACATCTAAATTGTAAGAAGTTAAATATCACACATGTTTAACAGTTGTAAATTAAAGTTGTAAAACAATTGCTCAAAGCACATTCATACTTGTAAAAACTATGTACATTGTAAAAAAAAAAAAAATTACATAATTGTATTTATGCGTACAAATAAATCTAACTTGATCAATTCAATTGTGATTTCCATTTACCTCCTTCTTTATATCCATACAAAATATCTATCAAACAAATAAAATTAAAATTTTCTTTTGAAAAATTAAACCATTCCATCAGTATTTTCTAATGACGTTATCACGTTCAACTATCGTCAGTAAACCGACTTTACAGACAACCGATCGGTCGACCGAGTGTTTTTATTTTATTTTAATTTGGTACTTATATTTCATACTTCAATTTTAGTCACTTTCATAATCACATTAATTTAAAGCGAAAATCCGAGCGAAATAATCGTCTTAAAACTTATTTTTTTTAATCCATTATCCACTTCCCATAGAACTTCGTTCAAACGTGAAAGTTATCACGTAGTTCTTAATCTGTTTTGTTTCCGCTTCGCCTTCGATCGCAGGTGTTATTTTTTCATTTTCACTTTGCCTTTTATTAAGGATGTCATTGAAGTTCGATACTTTGTTATCAATTTTATTTTAATTATATATTTTACGATAATATTGACTAATCAATAATTTCATAAATTTTATTGAAATTGCATGACTCAGAAGACATTTAACGAAAACGCTTCATTTCAAAATTCGTCATTACGTCAATTCTGAAATAAACCGTATTCGTTACTCATTCATTTATAATATTACCTTACGTGTGAAATTAGGTCCTTACGTATGAAATTAGCGTTTTGTCATACTGACCACTTTGACTGAAATATCTCCTCTTTGGTTAAGAATTCCAAATTCAAATTTATAAATTCATTGAGCTGGTGAACATTTGAGTTTTGAAAACAGTTATTCAATTGTTTTCTCCTCATTATTTTTTCTTTGGCGTCGCTTAATACCGCACAATGGAAAACATGAAATATCGGTATATTTACGAGTACGAGTTCTACCGTGGCACCAGTGCTGTAGAAACAGCTCGAAGGATTAATGATGTGTACGGCGCTGGTGTCGTAAAAGAGATCACGGTACCTTTTTGGTTTCAACGTTTTTGTTCTGGAAATTTCGACCTTCAGAACCAACCCCGTAGACTGCCGGAGACCAAAGTGGAAAGCAAAGAATTAAAGGCTATTGTGGAAGCGCATCCATCACAAAGCACTTCAAAGATAGCTACAAGCTTTGGTATAAGTTAGAAAATCCACGTGATACACACTGTATTAATCCACTTGAAGCAAATCGGTAAAGTAAAAAAAACTTAAACGATGGGTACTTCATGAATTAAGTGAATCGAACTTGCAAACACGCGTCGTTTGCTGTATTACTTTGCTCAACTGACACAATAATGAAGGAATTTTAAATCGAATCATAACTTGTGATGAAAAGAGGATACTATACGATAATTGGAAGGGCTCGTCGCCCTGAACGAAAATTGACTCAGAAAAAGTTACTTGTGAGTGTTTGGTGGACTAGCGCTGGTGTCGTTCACTACAGCTTACTAAAACCTGGCCAAACGATTACGGCAGATATCTATTGTCAGCAACAGCAAACAATGAAGAAAGAACTAGCTGCTAAACAACCGAGATTGGTCAATCGCTCTAGGCCGCTGCTGCTTCACTACAACGCAAGACCACACACTGCACAACAAACAACCACTAAATTAGATCAGCTACAATTGGAATGTCAGCGAAATCCACCGTACTTCCTGGACCTTGCTCCAACAGATTATATATTTTTTTCCCGGAATTTGTACAACTTTTTACAATGATGAAAGATGAAATATTATGCAATCTGCCATTTTTTTGTCCAAGAGCACTCACTGGCTACCAATGCTGAGCAATAATGTATAATCCGGTGACCGATCTGGAATGAATTACCTGCTACTGTATTTTCCGAACGCTATAAATGATTTTCTTTAAACAGGGTTAACAAAAAAGCACTTTTAAGCGCTTCAAGGCAAGCGGCCTAGTTATGCATCTAGCACTCCAACAGTGCATGAACTGCGGTATCAAACACCATCACATGTACCGCTTGCTCCTTTGAAAACCATAAATTTGGCCGCTGATACATTTCTCATCGTCCCAAAAGAAAAAGAAATACTATATTTACATAAACGAAATGTTTTTACAAGGATAATTTCTGCAGCATGTTAGTACTACATGTATAGATATTAGTACCTACTTATCTTACCATTATCCATTTATTTACCTAATAACTAATCGAAATTATTTGCTCAATATTTGACTCTCCAAGAGATAATTCACCACCTCACATCTTACCCATGCGTGATCGTAAAAGACGACTAAGGGATATGAAATGCATATAACATCTATGCAAGAGAAGGAAAACTCAAAACAAAACCCTATACCAACACGTCTGACCAGCGAAGGCTAATTTCCCTCCCGTTACGGAGGCGTCTCGAGCCCTTTTTTTTGGTAGGCTATGGCCCGGACGCACGTCGCCCGCTCCGTCCGGGGCGACGGAAGGGCAGCGCGTGGCCCCATAACCCAGCATATTCCCTCCCCATCGCCATTGGGCCGGCAACTGGTACCGCTTCTTTGGCATCCGTAGCCAACCCGCAGGTTACCCTTTCGGGTACCATCCACCGTCGACGCCCCAGCTAACTGCCGGGGCGTCACCCTCATGCGGTCAGCCTCTCCGGTCCAGTCACCCGCGGCCTCGGCTAAAGCGACATCAGGCACAGATACTCACGCCTACGCCGCCCTATGCGCCGGCCATAGAGCGTGTCACTGAAGAGGATTTCTTCTCGAAGCCGTCCCGCCGCCATCTTCTAAGCGGCGGGGCGAGGCGGCGACCGCGTCTCAGTTCCTGACATCGAACATCGCCTTAGCGATGGTCGGCAGCGCCAAGTCGGCACCGATGATCGCGACGAGTCCACGGCGCTGTTCTGCCCAGGCCACACAGACCTCGAGTCTCGAGCCTAATAGTGGGACATATTTGAGCTGAGATAATGAATCATAATTATGTAGTCACTTATGACGCTATACTCTATTACGGTGATATTTTTAAAAGAAATATAAAGATATTATTTTTTAAACAAAGTTTGTGTGTATTTAACAATTCAACAAATTTGTTATTGATTTGAGAGATTCGTTGCGGATACTTAAATATTATGAATACATAGTAGACTAATGTAAAATTAATCAGGTACTTTTATTATTCTAAATTCATCCTCAAGGATGGCCTTATTCCAAAATGAAAGCGTTTCTTCGAAAGCGGAATCGCTAATTTAATTTTAACGTGTAAATTCAGCCCATTGAAGTCTGTTTATTGAATAAATTATTGAGATTCTTACATTTTATACAGAAATGTGAAAAGGCTGTGAGAATTCGATGACATTTGAATTGTTTAGAAATTTCATTATTTAATTAGAAACTGGAGATTGTTGATCTACAGTTCTGATTTCTTATTCTGTAGAAATTCCAAACTATGATTAATTTAAAATCGTTTATTGAATGCTAAGTAATTTATATTAAAAACAGATACATTTTTACATTTAGTTGTTTTAACTTAGTAACAAATTAATAAGTTACTTAATTTTATGACCTAAATATCAGATTGATAATATTTAGATTGCATTCGCAACGATGACATAATGAGCGAGTAGGTATGAAAGAGAGTATTGGTGTAAAGATGCGAAAGGGAATGCTCCGATGGTTCGGACATGTGGAAAGAATGCCGAACGAACGTCTGGTTAAGAAGATATACAATGCGAAAGTGGAAGGATGTAGGTACCGGGGGAGACTGAGACTCACCTACCTAGACCAGATTGGTCACGTACTGAAAGAAGGTGGTGTCAAGAGTCTCCGAAACCGGCGAGCATGTATGAAGAGAATTATGAATGTTGAAGAAGCGAGTGAAGTATGCAGGGATAGAGTTCTCTGGCACTCTGTTCTCTCTGCCTACCCTGCAAATGATATGGCATGATGATATGTTTGTATGTATGTATGTAAATATCAGAGACTTGAGACTATCAGCATTCATCATTAGCAATCGTCATTAGATAGAGTTATCTATTATGTCTAGAAGAAGCGTACGAGAAAATACAATCCGAACTTACGTTATATATCAATGTGACAGTGAAGTTCACTATATGTTTTTAAAAAAATTACTGCACTGATGACGTAGTGGTTAAGATACCGACCTTCCATGTCAGTGCCATAGGTTCGATGCCTATGCAGGACAATACAAGTTGCACCCCAAAAGTACTGTTCTGAGTCTGGGTGGAATTTGTCTGCATTAATTATATGTTTGTAAAGTCATACAGAGTGGAAGTGGACCGCTCCCGAAAACAAAGACAGGTAACCCTAGTAGTCCTACTTGTAATTATATGCTAGAAAAAAAATAATGATTCGGATGAAAAAATATTCAAATTACAAATCTGGTTAAATTTAATTTATGCAAAAAAAAACTTATACAAATACTTATATAAAGATTTATAACTTATACATGTGCTCATATACCTACATATTTATAGACATTGATGAAATTTATATTACATACTTTTACTAATATACCGAAGCGCCGATTATATTGTTCATTCTATGCGTCCATCTCTAATTTTAGTTCGGCAACAACACCCTTACACTCCCTGAAAGGGGGCAGACGCATTATTCAACCCTAAGTGAGCGATAAACGCGGCTGGAAAACATCAAATCGATAATGGCCCTCATTATACTGCCCGTCTTATATAAGAGAAACAATTTTTATTCAGTTCAAGAATAGAGGTTTTGCTAGATAATTATTTTGTAATCGGGCCGTAAGCCCTCTTATTTTTGGAAAATTATTTGACAGCTACAAACAACTCGACAGATGGCGTAGTGGTCGAGATAACGACCTGTCGTGCCAGTAGCGAGGGTTTGATGCCCACGGAATTTAATACTTTATGCG
Organism: Lymantria monacha; assembly: GCA_905163515.2. Lineage (NCBI taxonomy): Eukaryota > Metazoa > Arthropoda > Insecta > Lepidoptera > Erebidae > Lymantria > Lymantria monacha. The sequence continues at coordinate 25,138,258 of LR991092.1, forward strand.
ATGTGTGTCACAAAGTATTGTTCTGAGTTTGGATGTGGTTTGTCAGCGTTAATTGCAAATTTGTAGGGTCCTCTGCAATACAGGGATGGTTTTCTTTGTACAGGATAGTGTTTTTTAAAAAAAAAATTCCAACTGTGATAAATAATAATAACAACTGTTGGGCTCGAGCCTCATTCAAACGGCAGAGAAGAACTTACTGAGAATTAACTTAATACACCACGCTGGTCAGACGTGTTGGTATAAGATTTTATGCTGAGTTTTCCTTCTCTTGAATAGATGTTATATGCGTTTTATATTTTGAAAATTACTTTATATATACATTGTTTGAGATGGTACCCGAAAGGATAAACCGCCGGGCTGGTCACGGATGGCAAGGAAGCAGTACTAGTGGCTGGCCCAATGGCGATGGGGGGAGAATACAGTGGGTTATGGAGCCACGCGCTGCTCTTCCTTCACCTGGACGCAATGGGTCGCGTGTGTCCGGAGCAAAATATATTATATATATTTGTTTAAAAACTCAAATCAAAGTTAGATGATCCCAAAACGATAGCAAATAATATCATCAATTTAAGTGTATTTCATTTCAAGGTATCGTTTAGCAGTTTAAATTGATCTTAAAATGTTTTGATCAAATTCGACTATTGTTACAAATTGGAATTTGTAAATAATTGTACAAAGGATCTTATAGCTAAAGGTGAAGTACCCGGGCTGGCTACGGATGTCAAGGATTCGGTACCAGTGGCCCGCTTAATGCTGATGCGGAGGGAATACGATGAGTTATGGGGCCACACTCCGTCCTTTCGTCACTCGCGAGGGAATGGGTGACGTGTGTCCAGACTATAGCCTGACCACTGAAGAAAAAGACCACGTTCCAGTGACCCATCCTCACGGCGTCGAGAGGTTCATTGTAGGGCGAGTCTACGGGGTCGTGCGCCGCTTCTCTGTCGCCCCAGACAGATTAGCGTTGCGTGACGTACCGTAGCCCACCGCCAAAAAAAGGACCATAGCCTACCAAAGTTAAGGTAGAAATGAAGAAAATAAAGGATTTCTTTTTATCTCGTATTAAAAAGAAAACGTAGTAGGCAATGCCCATTATCATTTATAATATTAGTTAGGGTATACATGAATAAGTGAATATATGCATAGATAAATATCAAACCTTCGTACTTAAATGTATCTAAAGGTTGCCTAGCAAAAATCACTTTCAGCGATAAGGTAGCCATTGTGCCGTATTCAATAGGCATCAATGTTGTTATAAAGGTGTACTATAGAGTATTTCTTTTTTTCTCGTTAATCCATAGATTTCACACTATTCAATACAAGTCTTCATCACATACATACATACATATCATCACGCCATATCCCTTGCAGGGTAGGCAGAGAGAACAGAGTGCCAGAGAACTCTATCTCTGCATACTTCACTCGCTTCCTCAACATTCATAATTCTCTTCATACACGCTCGCCGGTTTCGGAGACTCTTGACTCCACCTTCCTTCAGTACATGACCGATCTGGTCTAGGTAGGTAAGTCTCGGTCTCCCTCGGTACCTACATCCTTCCACTTTCGCATTGTATATCTTCTTAACCAGGCGTTCGTTCGGCATTCTTTCCACATGTCCGAACCATCGGAGCATTCCCTTTCGCATCTTTACACCAATACTCTCTTTCATACCTACTCGCTCTCTTACGTCGTCGTTACGAATGCGGTCGGTCAGCCTAACTCCACAGATTTTCCGCAGAGATCGCATTTCGACCGCATTAATTTTACTTTCATACTCTTTTCTGCATACCCAACTCTCGCTTCCATACAGTAATGTTGGGACAAGCACTGCGTTATGTATTGCTACACGTGCCTTCTGGCTGAGGTGGTGGCTGCCGAGAAGTTGCCCCAACGCTCCGTTCACTCTATTTCCCGCATTCACTCTTCGCTCTATATCAGTGGTGTACCTTCCATCTCGGCTAAATCCACATCCAAGATATACAAATTCATCCACTTGCTCTAGTACATCATTACCTATTGTTACTCTTACATCTGTTCTGGTTTTATCTCTTTCAAAGACCATTATTTTGGTTTTGCTCACATTCACGCGTAGACCCCTTTTCTTACAATCTTCTGTCATTGTGTCGACTAGGGTCTGCAGGTCAATCGCTGACTGTGCCAGCAGGACTGCATCATCTGCATAAAGCAGAGCAGTGACCACTGAGTCGCCCATCTGGACTCCCACATTCATATCGTTCAACCTTTGGAGACATTTATCCAGATATATGATAAACAGCCTGGCTGACAGAACGCACCGCTGCTTAACGCCGATATTGACGTCAAACCAAGGCGACATTCCATCATCCAGCCGCACACAGGCTCTACAGCCCATGTAACTGGACTGCACAGCCTGTAGCAGTTTACCGTTAATACCATACTCCGGTAAAATGTCCCAAAGTTCCTTTCGTACAACCGTGTCAAATGCTCTCTCCAGATCCACAAAACTGCAGAAAACCCTCTGACCTAGAGCCAGATGCTTCTCCACAATGTTGCGCAGAGAGAACACTTGATCCATGCATCCCCTTCCACTCCTGAAACCTCCTTGTGTCTCACACAGTAAACCATCGGACACCATCCTCATTCTCCTTTCAATAATTTTTCCATACACTTTTGCTGCCAAACTGGTCAAGCTTATGGCTCTGTAATTTGCGCAGTCATAACGTGAACCCTTGTTTTTAAACAAAGGCACGATGACTGCGCTATTCCAGTCCCTGGGAACCATTCCCGAGCTCCAACATAAATTGAGGAGCAACAGGAACGCCTCCCAGACACAAGAGCCACCGAGCTTGATCATCTCGGCAGACACCATATCAATGCCCGCTGCCTTACCATTTTTCAAACTTCTTATCGCCCATTCAACTTCATCCATACTGATGCCATCGGAGGACGCCGTTGTCGAATGCTGATCCACTAAACCACATCCAACACCGGCGCCAACCGTAGCATCCGCATACATATCGCCAAAATATTCACTCCATCGGCTTAACACGTCTTGTGTTTGTGTAAGAATGTCTCCACCTTTAGACCTTATTTTATTCATTCTGAAGGCTGACCAACCACCCCGAGACTTCTTCACCTCCCTCCAAAAGAGTTTGGTGTTACCCTCGAAGTTTTTAGTCAGCCTATCTTCTGCACTCATACTTGCTCTATCACGTTTCTCTTTCACTAAGGCCTTGGTGTCATTCTTACATTGCCGATATATTTCTTTCTTCTGTTCAGTCATACTGTCATTCAGATTCAAAGAAGAGACATAGTGCAGCCACGCTTTCTTCTTTTGCTCTACGGAAGCTGCCACTTCCGCATCCCACCATGCATCACCATTTGTTTTTCTATGCTTCTTTGAACTTCCACATACTTCTTTCGCTGTATCTACCATACTCTCTTTCAATACTCTCCAGCATTCTTCAATGTCCGATTGCGGCTGGCTTGCCATCGTCAGCCGTTCTCGGACACCCTCTGCATACTTTTCTCTTACACACTCTTCTTGCAACCTTTCAACCTTTATTCTTTCAAGCCCTCCGAAGTGGACACGCTCTCGCCAGTGCCTCCACTTTCTGAACAGACCACTAAATCTCGCAATAACGAGATAGTGGTCCGTGTCGACTGTGGGGCCCCTGTAGGCTCTTGCGTCCAATATTTTGCTTCGGAGGCGACTGTCTACCAAAATTAAATCTATTATACTTTTCTGTTCATTCCTTCTCCATGTATACATATGGATGTCCTTATGTCGGAAAAATGTGTTTGACACAATAAGGTTTCTCTCCATGCATACATCCGCTATGAGCCTACCTGCGTCGTTCACTCTCTTATCACCAAATGGACCAAGTACGTCTTCATAGTCGGGACGCTTGGTCCCCACCCATCCGTTCAAATCTCCGCATACAATCACGCGTTCACTGGTTTCTGCCATATCCAGAACTTCCCTAACATTGTCCCAAAACTTCTCTAGGTCTAATGCCACCGAGGATCCTACGGGAGCATATGCTACAACCATGAATACCTTGGTGACACCTAGTTTTATACGGACCCAGAGAAGTCTGGGATCATACATTCCGTAATCCTTCACACCTGAGGCCAAGCGAGAGGACAACAGCACTCCTACCCCCATGCTGGCTCGATCGCTCTGTGGTACACCAGACCACAGAGCCATCCCGCCACCAGGAAGATCGCAGGCGTCGCTGCCCCTTCGCTTGGTCTCTGTTACACAGAGCACGTCTAGCTGTTTGTCCGCCATGACGGATATCAGCTCGTGCAACTTACCTTCCACACAACCTCTTACATTCCACGTGCCCACCCGGCACTCCGTTCTCCTCGACTCGCCTAACTGGGCAAGGCGTGATGGGTGGCGGCCCCCATCGCCGCAACTGCCGATGTTCGTACCGACGGGGTCGGGTCGGTACGCGTCGCCTCCGGGGGACGCCCTAACCCGCATTGCGGTACGCATTTCGAGCCGGATTAGCAGTCTAATTAGACTGGCAGGGGACGCGAACGAGCACGCTCCGGACTATGCCCCCCTATCACAATGATAGGTAAATTATACTACAATAGTATGTCTAGGTAAATTATACTATTGTACTATGTAGTATGGTTTTATTTTTATCTTTTATTCTCTTATAATATTATCCATTTACGTTCCGTATTCCGTAAGTTATTTCTTATGATACTTGTAGTCAAAGAAGACGCGATAACACAGTTTATTTTAAGCATATTTAAAGTATAGGTAAACTTAGTCCCTGGTCTCTTTATAGTTGGTTTTTATTTCACGTAAAATTAGGTTTGTAGGATAAATATAACTAATAGAAGTCGAGAATAATGTTGTTCATTAAAAAAAAAAAAAAAAAAACAAAATCAGAGCATTAGTTTTACGGATTGCCCTTACATTTACATAGTTCATAGCTTATGTAATAAATGATATTTGAGTACGTGATATAAAATTAAACTATTTATACATTTTTTTTACTATTTTTCTCTCGTATGAGAGCGAGTAGGTATGAAAGAGAGTATTGGTGTAAACATGCGAAAGGGAATGCTCCGATGGTTCGGACATGTGGAAAGAATGCCGAACGAACGTCTGGTTAAGAAGATATACAATACGAAAGTGGAAGGATGTATGTACCGAAAGAGACTGAGACTAACTTACCTATACCAGACTGCCACGTACTGAAGGAAGGTGGAGTCAAGACTCTCTGAAACCGGCGAGCGTGTATGAAGAGAATTATGAATGTTGAGGAAGCTAGTGAAGTATGCAAGGATAGAGTTCTCTGGCACTCTGTTCTCTCTGCCTACCCGTGGGATATGGCGTGCTTATATGTATGTATTTTTACAAATTTCATTACGTTTGTATATCTATGATATGACCATGAACGCTGAAAAGTTATCGAAACTTCATAAAAAAATAAAATTATATACAAACGAGACGAAATCTTTCAAAAATAATTCTATTTCATACAAAAACAAAACATGTCGCTGTGTGGTAGCGGCTACGAATACTACCAACCCTTACTTTGTTCGTGGATATCGTAAAAGACGACATGAAAGAGTTTTATGTCGGGGCCAACTCCAGCTGATGCCGTTTGGTCAACAATTACATTGCCAAGGAGGTTTGACGTCAGGCAGGCGGCCGGTCATAAAACTTTTATCAATAATTTTTGCAATATGTAGAAAGAGGAGTACATATTGCGTCGACTCCAAGTAATTGGGATAAGAGCAGGAGAATGATGATGACAAAACCAAAACATAATTCATTATTCTTCTGCATTTATTCCAATTACTTGAGGTCTACCCTATATATACTTGTACATATTGCAAAAGTTATTGGCAATAGTTTTATGACCAGTCAGCTGCCTGACTTCAATCCTCATTGGGAATGTGACTGTAACTATTGACCAAACGGCATTAGGTGGAGTTTGCGCCAGTCTATAAAGCTCTTTGTCCTTTTTTACAACTTCCACAAGCAAACTAACTTGGTAGTATTCGTAGCTGTTACCACACTGCGCTATGAAATATAATTATAGTATTAAAAAGCATTTATAATAGAAAAAAACGTATAACCTAAATATTATTTAAATTGTTATTATTTCATTTATAATTTTAAACGCGTAATACTTGTATGTTTTATTTTATATGAATTGTATTTGAACTTTAAGGGCTACGTTCAGAAAACCAAAACAATAGAATTGAAACCAAGTTACTTATATATAATATGAAAACCCTCACAAAATTACACACAAAGGATATGCCGTCGCTACTGTCTAAATTATATGCGTATATATTTGTGTGAAGAGATAAGTTTAAAACAAAAACCGTCCAAGGGCGACTGGAACCCACCCATGAAGATTACACTCTATTTACTCTTTAAATCCTTTGTAAAAAATTACGAAAACCCGTGCCATGTATGATGATTTCTTTTAATCTTTACTTTTTTAATCTTAACTCTAATTTATTAAAGTTAATGAATATGACAATGCACTTTATTAAACTTATGAGACGTTTATTGTTAAGTAAATGCGTGTCCTGTAGATTCTGCAAGCGAGCCGAATTAAAGATCTCTAAAATTAAATGAAGGAAACATAAGCTCTTTTATAGTGATAGGGCCACTCTGTTGACAGTTTTCCTCTACAGCAGCGGTCAAATCCGTCCGCTATAATACCACACTCTGGCAGAAGATTTGACGTCTGGGCAGTGGCAATATGCTATTCCGCTTCGTTTGCTAAGCGAGATAGCTGGCAGCCCAACTTTCGCAGTGGGTTTGGGGGTTTTGGGGTATTATTATTGCAAGAGTTCATGAGCGGCAGTAACACTTACCATTAGGTGTGCTGCTTGCTCGTTTGCCACCACGAGCAATAAAAAGAATATAATTTTTATCCTAATAAAATCCCCGAGAAGGCAATAAAGAGATGTTGCTAATAATGTCACTGAAAGAAGTAATACTTGAAATAAAACTCTATGGCAAAATTTTTAATCAGTGCAGTTTAGTAAGCTAGATTACATCGCCTGGAACTGGCTTGTTGCTAATCGTATTCCTATATAAGTGATTGAGAAGATGAAAAAGAACAGCTTGATTATCTCAAATTAAATTTTAGCGCTATACATAACCTTCATATTATTATTCGATGAAAGTTGCCTGCAATGTCGTTTAAAAATATTTTGCCGATTCATAAAACTCTCAATAGATTGATCTAGATTATTTTACTTAATCTGGCAGCCTATTTAGACATTGGTTTACGTGCTTAGAAAACAATTTAAGGTCCGAGTTTTTTCAACTTCTAGGCATTTTATTAGATGTCCGTAAAAACAAAAAGGATGCCCAGTATATTCGTAACTTCAAATGCAGATGAAAAAGAACAGCTTGATTTTCTCAAATTAAATTTTAGCGCTATACATAACCGTCATATTATTATTCGATGAAAGTTGCCTGCAATGTCGTTTAAAAATATTTTGCCGATTCATAAAACTCTCAATAGATTTATTATTATTATTTTACTTAATCTGGCAGCCTATTTAGACATTGGTTTACGCGCTTAGAAAACAATTTAAGGTCTGAGTTTTTCAACTTCTGGGCATTTTATTAGATGTTCGTAAAAATAAAAAGGATGGCCAGTATATTCGTAACTTCAAATGCAGTCAACCTTAAAGAGTAAGCTTCTTTGTAGATATTATATTTTACAAGTCGCATAGCGCAGCGAGTCTTATAATTGTAGAAAATTCATTGAACTCTATTTAATATTCAATTACCGTATCAGATTACAGATTAGATTCTTTTAGAAAATATGATTAATCACTAAAAATACAATAATTGTACCTAAAGTAAGCAAACAATAAAATAATAATTTAATTATTTAAGGAGGAAATTAAATTTTAATACTAACTCTACTTTTTACCTGTAGTGGGATCATTTTAATCTCCTATTGACGAGTAGGTCCACACCCAATAGTGAAACGTATATGAATTAATGAAGAATATGAAAATATTATTTAATGACATCATTACTATCCTGCTCCTATCCCTATTACTTGAGATAAATGCAATGGAACAATAATTAACAAAATTCGATGATATATATTGTAGTTTTGACATTAGTTTTATAACTGGCCGCCTACTTGACACCAAACCACCTTGAGAATACAATTATTGACTATCAGGTCAGATAAACAGCATCGGTTGGAGCTGACCGAGGTCTTTGTATAACTCTTAGTTATATTTTACGACAACACCTAGGAATGTACCTATATAACTGTGGGTAATCGTTAGAGATAACTAAGAGACACGCATATAATCTATACAAGAGAAAGAAAACTCAAAATGAAACCCTATAATCAATACGTTTGACCAGCGTGATATAGTTCGTTAATTTACCTTTCATTACGGAGGAGGCTTGAGCCCAACAATGGGACATATAAGAGCTGAGATGATGATGATGAATCATTTTCTAGGCTTGTGTAAAAGATTGTAGAGGTCAAAAATTTCGACTCTACAAAATCGTTTAATAAAAAGTCATGCAGTATTTATAACTCTTCTTATACATTTAGGAAAAATATTATGAAAAATTATTTGAATATAGTCTGAGATAAGAACAGGCCAAGATAAATATTTTTTAGGATCTCTCTAACTTTAAATAATACGTTTACCCACATAAAACATCAGAGTCAGTATCTAAACTAATAAAAGTCAGTCAGATAATGATAAAATTTTAAGTGTGACGACAGTACTTTCTCTTCTTGTTGAATAATGGTTACGATCTTTTCAGCAATTATTTTGCTTGAAGCAGAAAGCGCGCCATAATGACGGCTGGCTGTGGTTTATAATCGCGTGGTTTAATCTCTTTTACTTTAGATTTTCGTGCTGTTTTGATATTAAAACATGAATTTTATCGCATTTTATTCGATCAGTTTTCCGTATTAAACGTTCCGTACTAATGAGCCCTTTAAATATAATATATAATTAGTTTTATAACAGTATTTAAAGAAACCCCGTAACAGTTTAAGAAGTATTAAAAACTAATAGGGGAAATCACGAGGAGAAAATTCAGCAATACTTTTCTGAGCTCTCTGTGTCGTGACAAGATCTAATAGTATGCTACCTCTTATTTATACGTAGAAGCTGGCTAAATAACCAGGGCAATAGGAAATCATAATAACAATTGCGGTCGTCAAACCGCAGCTTAAGCATACTAGTTATAATATTATTCTCCTATTTCCAACATTGATTTTAATTTTGAAATAAAACTACTTTTACGGATTCTATCGCGTTTGTATTTGATTTTATAATTTCTTGACGTTTCGAACACTTTACAGTGATCATGGTCACGGAAGGAGTGATTTTAATGTGTGTATCTAAAATTAGAAATCAGAAACCAAGTTTATTTATTTTGTTTGATACGCTTTCATGCTTGGTTGCCGAAACTAAAAGGTTATAGAGTAACTTTAATCTATTGGAAAAAGGGATAGGAAATGTATTAATAAAATTTACATTAACAAGCGAGGTAGTAAGTATGCGTCTAAACTACTAGTTCAATATTATTTTGACGAAAACTTGATTATGAGGGAAAAATGTGTAAATATTGCCGGGTAGATGGCACACGTCTGCTTTAAAGACGAAAATATAATACGAGCCGAAGATTGAATGTCATACAACAGCTCACGCTGGTGTAAGTGGTAGCACAATGGGGACGGATTTCCAATAGGTGTGGGTTCGACTTCCATGTGTGATAATCATTTTTCGATCGTAATTAAGTTTTTATAAATAATCAAGCATGTTAAATGCTTAATTTTAGTAATTTCAATTATTTAGCCATTTCATTACTATAATTTAATAAATAAACTCATCATGAGTTTAATTTAAAAAAACATAACCTTCACAAAACATAAAGGTACTTAAAAACATCAAAAAATAATACAACTTCCAACCCAAATGTATAAAACAAATTTATTTTACAACCCCCATCTTATTGTTAATAATCTTTTGAAGTCGATGCCATATGAACCTTTACCTAAGGCACTGGTTTTTAATATACACACTTTTTGATTTTTTACTTAATGTTTTTCTGAAGGCAGTTTTTTTTGTAGTTTAAATAAATTATTTCCTTTTTTATTCGTCACACCACATCATTTAAAATAGGTATGAAGGTTAGAGAAGATAGTACATTACGTGGTCATATTCGTATCACTTTAGGTGTGCATATAAAATTTGAAGGAGATCTTCGATTTTTAAAGGATCTCATGACTACGGGATCACGTGGATAGTTCGCTCTATCGAACAAAGATGAAATTTTCTAAATTGATTCTTCGAAGGTGACTTCGAATAATCGATGAACATACATTATAAAAATAAAGATTACGACTATTTGAGAATCTTTTTTTGAAGTCGTTTAAATGTGCAATAAATAATTTCCATTGAAGATTTGCTAGAACTGTAAAAAATATTTAAATAAGGTATTATAATGATTTCTAATGTTTACACAAGTATTACACATTTGAAATAAAACTAGTTTTACGGATTCTATCGCGTTTGTACTTGATTTTTAATTACCCGACGTTTCGAAAACTGTACGGTGACCATGATCGGATTATAAAAGTGTTTGAAACGTTGGGAAATTAAAAATCAAATAAAAACACGATAGAAACTGAAAAAACTTATTTTGTTTCAAATAAGGTATTTTTTAACAAAACCAGTTGTTAATTTTTGATAATCAAATAATGAATTAAAAAATAATTCTATGAAAAATAATACTAGAACTTACCTGAGCACGAAATATTTTCACTATTAATAACACACAGAAAGTGCTTGTCTTGTGATGTTAGTTTTAGTCGATTTCACTCGAATGAACATTACACACCGAGCATGATAGCTCAGTTTCAATCGATACCCACATCCAATCCTTATATACGAACCCGCCTGACAAGCGTGTTATACTAAGTCATTTGATTCTTATTGTGGAGTAGGCTCGAATCCCAGCAGTGGGACTTATATGAGATAATGTAAGCTGAGATTATAATGATGATGAAACAATACATAATATATACAAGTAATTGCAGCAATTACGGCAATTAGAATGAATCCTCCTTAGAATAGTAAGAGGCTTTCAAACGATCCTATAGACTTGTTTTTTTTTGTTCATCTGAAATCAACAAGTAATAACATGAAAACATTTAGATTTAGTCGAAATTAACCAATACGCATTATTGAAGATAATTCAAACACTACTGATTAAAACTTGATCAAATTTAAATTGGACCACGTGAGAAGGTTTACCTATAAAAATCAGTACACCTAGAAAAAAAAATATCTCTACATTTTTGAAGTCGGTTAAAAATACTAGTTTTAAGCTTCACTACTTTTCTCAGCTATAAAAATTAAAAATTATATTTCAATTAGTTAAGTGAGAATAAGTAGATGTAAAATTGATTAAAATATGAATGTGATTGTGTTAAACTTTATTAAACTTATAAACAAAATAGAATTCCAGGTCAAAACTCACTTCAAAAACTACAATGGTGACTCAAGAAAGTATATTCATCCACTAACTCAATGTTCAGTCATTAATAAAAATATATACATATATAATACACAATGTACGCATGTACATTTTTTATACATACAATATTTTTGTACCTGTATATATGACTGAACTCTCCTAAACGCCTGAACCAATTTTGATGAAATTTTTTGATGTTCAGCTTGAGTAAAATTGGTTCAGATGAACGATTGGTATCGTTGCTAGGATGTTTTATTTATTTAAATTTGTACAGCACAGCGTTTTTTAGATTAGCTAATAATACTATATATAATAATTACAAGTACCATGTTAGAAAACTATATACTCTATATTTCATATATCATTATAATAGTCTTAATATAAGACGGAGGCAAATTAGTTACTAATTTGCCCATCAAAAGAGATTGTACATAACCGTTATTATTTTATATAATATAGATAGAAATAATCTTTATTCGGGCACTGTTCCAGATACCAGCGAAAACAATTTCTATAGAAAATTTATTGGCAGACTAATCTATTCATTATTTGCTCAACATTCACGAATAATACGACTGATTATAATTTTCGAAATCAAATATAATCCTTATATAGATAGAAATGTTAGGTGACGAAGTAAGAATACATTCCTGTCTTGTCCCTGGATGTTGTTAAAACTACAAGGGATAATAATCCTTACTAATATTATAAATGCGAAAGTAACTCTGTCTGTCTGTCTGTCGCTCTTTCACGCCAAAACTACAGAACCGATCTAAATGAAATTTAGTACACAGATAGTCTAGAGCCTGATAAAGGACTTAGGCTACTTTTTAATGCAAAAAAAAAAGGTTGTAAAGGGAGATGAAAAGTTGTAAGGAAGTATTGTCGTAGTCGTATTGTTGTACGCTATTGATAAGATATAAATAAATATGACATTAACATTTTGTAAAGAAATTACTCTTAAGTAAAATAGAAATAGGGGATGGAAACTTTAGGAAAGTAACCTTTTACGCGGGCGAAGCTGCGGGCAGAAGCTAGTATGTATATAAAATCCAAGTAAGAGAATAAAAATGCTATATAAAATGCTATGTCAACAAGTTTGATACGGCTGGTATAGTAAGTCAATTTCCTTCCCATTTTGGAGGAGACTTGAGTGCAACAGAAAGACTGATGTGGACTAAAATAATGATTATGATAGACAATGAACAAGTGTAGATTCAAATTAGATGATACTACATCTGTCTATTTTTAAAAGGATGCTACATACATACATACACACATTCATATCATCACGCCATATCCCTTGCAGGGTAGGCAGAGAGAACAGAGTGCCAGAGAACTCTATCTTTACATACGGATGCTACATACTAGAGAATAATGCCTAAATTTAATGTTTTACAGGATGTTCAAAAAATTACCAAAAGATATCGTAGCAACTGACACGATTACTATATATAAGAAAAAAAAATCACTCATTAATTAACTATCAAAGCTTACATTTTTCTAGCACTTATTAATTTTTAAGTTTCTCATCTAAGTGAACTTATAACGACCTGGGCCAACTTCATCTAATGGCATTTGGTCAACAATTACATTCCCAAGGAGGATTGACGTCTGGCAGGCGGCCGGTCATAACATTATTCCAATAACTTTTACAATATATACTATACAAGAGTACATACTGTATCGACCCCAAGTAATTGGGATAAAAGTAGGAGAATGATGATCAAAGTGAACCCTGTAAAGTTCTTATATGTAAATAAATATCTTTAACTTCTATTTTAACTTTATTATACACTAGCTTCTGCCCGCGGCTTTGCCCGCGTAAAAGGTTACTTTTATAAAGATTTTCATCCCCTATTTTTAATTAAGGGTAAATTTTTACAAAATATTAATGTCATTTTTTTATTTATATCTAATCAATGGCCTAAAAATAAGTTTCAAACTTCTGGCTTTAAAAATGACGATGCTCCCTTACAACTTTTCTTTACCTTTACAATCCTTTTTTTTTTGCATTAAAAAGTAGCCTATGTGCTTTATATCAGGCTCTAGATTATCTGTGTACCAAATTTCATTTAGATCGATTCAGTAGTTTTGGCGTGAAAGAGCGACAGACAGACAAACCGACAGAGTTACTTTCGCATTTATATTATTAGTAAGGATTACAGGATATAATCTATTGAATTAGCTAGTGTTTTATAATCCTATTAGCTACACCCATTCGTGTTAATAGGTTTTGCCAGTAAAATCTATTCACGGCAATAGTATATTTGACCGTTATAAAAAAAGTAACCCATGTGCTATACCGGTCTCTAATCCATCTCTGTATTAAATTTCACATAGACCCTTTCAACCGTTATGGTATGATTGAGTAACAAAAATAGGTCCATCCAAACTTTCGCATTTATAGTGGTAGTAATATTTTATGATTGAAGTGTTAGTATCATCGTTTGATTCCATTCATCAACATCCGCTGTTGGACATAGGTTTATATAGGGGAAGAATTGTTAAACTTAGTAGATTTGTTGACAATCGAAGTTGTTGGTCTATTTTATATAGTAGAATTGCTGCTCACACCACCTTTTTTTTTTCTGGTGGACTATGGATGTGGTCTCAAATTTCGCTTCGTATCATATCTACGTCTTCAAGGTGACGTATGCCATCTACCGGACAAGCATTGCATGTTCTACAATAGTTCACGGCGGTGTAGTGGCAGCACGATTGGGCCGGAATCCCAATAGGCGCGGGTTTGAATCCCGCTTGTGACATCATTTTTCGCTTCGTAGTCGGGTATTTATTAATAATTAAGCATATAAAATACTAAAAATTTCAGTAATTTGAATATACAATTTAAGGCATATGTTGCGACCTAGAGGAATGGATAAGTGATTATAAAAGTTAATAAATCTGTTAAAATGAAACCAGAATTCACTTTATTTGTAATTCTTCAACTTCATCTCAGCTCATACATGTCCCACTGTTGGGCTCGGGCCTCCTCCATAATGGGAGGGCAATTGACTTACTATACCACGCTGGTCAGACGTGTTGGTATAGGGTTTTGTATCGAGTTTTCCTTCTCTCCCATATATGTTATATGTATTTTATATCTCTTAGTCATCTCGTACGATCACCCACGGCTAAGATAGGGGGTGGTGAATTGTATTCTTACTCCGTCACCACACGGAAATTTGTAATTCTATAAACTTTTTAATCCTTTTATGCTTAAATATAGCCATAATCTGATGCATCACTGCCTATTTGGCAGGGAAAGGAATTAATCAAATTAACTCTCAATGCAAAAAATGTAAAATAAAAATAGGGGATGAAAAACTTTAGTAAAGTAACCTTTTACGCGGGCGAAGCCGCGGATAGAAGCTAGTATAACATAACTTCGAATACGTTTGCCTGCGAAGAATACCTACCTAAAACATCTGCGTAACAATCTTTCACATCTTTACTTAGCCAACCTTACCAAAACATATTCATATGAAAAAAATAAATCTATTTTTGAATAATATAGTCACTGTTATTCATAAACAACTACAACATTTATGTTTTAGTGTCGATACACAAACAAATAAATGCAATGGATCCTTATATTTTATGACTTAATAATAAACTATCATAAAATATTTTTATTTGTATTGAAACCGTAACTTGATGGGATGAACGCAATAGATAAAAGAATACAGCAATGAATAGCGATATAAAACCGTTTTATAAATATTTACAATAGTTTAATAACTTTTGTAATATATGCCGTATTTTTCTCAGCGTGTTTGGAGCCATATGCGACGGAGACTGCGATGAGGGAGTGCCATGGTAAAAGGCGATGTGTGCTGTCTGCAGACAGCAGCATGTTCGGCAAACCATGTCGGACCGGGAGTAGAACATACCTCAAAGTTGTTTATACTTGTGGTGAGTCCATGAGAATATTTTAAGTGTTGTAAGGTTTAAAATTAAGTCGTAAACCTCATTTGTGTAGATGTTATTGATGTAAAAATTTTGCTATTTTTATTGTTCTCTTTTTTTTAATTATTCTAGAAAGCTTACAGAGTAAGTAGAGGTATATAATATACCCGAATTTTGTCTTAATATATGTTTTTATATGCACCTAATAGATAACGAACGTACTTATATGTACTGGGTACATTTCAAGCAAAATTTTCATACGAAATTTTGAATATTTATCATTAACGCCCGCTAACACTTATTTAGAGACAAGAACCATAAAAAGAATAATATTGTTTTTGGAGTTTACTCCTTAAGAATCGATTTTTATATAAGGCGCCCGGTATGAGAAAAATTTGAGGAGTAAAATCTAGTGATCGAATGACCTCGTTACGTTTTTGGTGCGCAACCTATTCTGCGCACCTTTTACTTTCTGACGTGAGATAATACTTCACTGATCAGTTTTAATAGATGTAAATAAAAAACATATATATTATTTTTAGTCAAATGAGCTTTTTTTTTGCGCCTGTTTTGATAATCGTACTTAAGGAGTAAACTCCAGTCGTGCGTCGGAGCTGACACACACACTTTTTTTTTTTGCTATTTCAAACGAGCAAGCAGCACACCTGATAGTAAATGTCACTGCTGCCCATGGACCTTTGCAATACTAAGGGTATAGCTAGGCTACTGCCTACCAGGCCACCGAAGTTAAAATCGAGTACCGGTGGTCCGCTCGCACGGCGAAGAGAGAAGGTTTTACGGTGGGTCTATGGGGTCACGCGCCGCCTTTCCGTCACCCCGGACGATTCGGCGGGGCGAGACGCATCCATAGCCCACCAATAAAAAAAAAAAAAAAAAAAAAAAAAAAAGCTACTGCCTACCAATACAAAGCTCAAACCCACCCAGTTGGGCTTCCGGCGCTCTCACTCACTGAACGAAGCACGACAACACATTGCCATTGCTCAGACGTCGATCTTCTGCGAGAGTGTGGTACTACCTCAGGCGGACCGGCCCGCGGCTGTAGACAGAAAACTGTAAACAGCGTAGTCCTACCACTAATAGAGAAAAGTGATATACCTACTACTGAAAATGTGTGCCTTAGTCTCACGAAATTACTATTAAATTAAAACAATAAAATTTATAGTTATTACAATGTCTGTAAACGAAATTATTATATTTATTAGAACAAATTACTGTTTCTTATCTTTATTATTTATAAATAATATACATTTTATTTAATTAACATTGAAATTTATTATCTTTATTAAAATAAAATAAAATTATATCCAGCCAATTCAATTTAGTCCAGTCTTATAAAAGAGACTTCAAATTAATAATACAATACGAGGATTTTTCGTTATTTTTAAAAGCTGAGAAACTTATTAATAAAGATGGCGTGCAAGAGATGGATAACAGCTGTAATATTTAGCTGGCGACTAGGGAATTATATATTTTATAAACAACTAGCTTGTGCTCGCGGCTTCGCCCGCGAAAAGGTTACTTTCCTAAAGTTTTTCATCCCCTATTTTTATTTTTACCCCTTAATGGTAAATTTTTGCAACATGTTAATGTTATATTTATTTATATCTAATCAATAGCCTAAAAATAAGTTTCAAGCTTCTGACATTAAAAATGACGATACTTCCTTACAACTTTTCATCCCCCTTTACAACCCTTTTTTTGCATTAAAAAGTAGCCTATGTCCTTTATCAGGCTCTAGATTATCTGTGTACCAAATTTCATTTATATCGGTTCAGTAGTTTTGACGTGAAAGAGCGACAGACAGACAGAGTTACTTTCGCATTTATAATATTAGTGAGGATCATATATATTTTATTAAACGAAGTTATTATAGCGTTTTTGTCCAGGAAAACTACTATAGTACCTGTTAAGATACCGACCTGTTTTTTTTTTTTGCGATGGACTATGGACGTGGTCGCGCCCCGCCAAATCTGTCCGGGGCGGAGGCGGCGCGCAACCCCATACACCCACCCTGCAAACACCTCTCTTCGCCGTGCGAGCGGGCCACCGGTACCCGATCTTTGTCTTCGGTTAAGATACCGACCAACGGTACCAGGTTTCGAAGGTTCGATTCCCAATCAGTATAATACTTTGTGTAATCTATAAATTCATGTCCTAAATCCGAGTTTAATTTGTCTGCATAAATTATATGTTTGTAAAGTTCCCCGCAATACAAAGATTATTTCCTTAGTGCAGTGTTATCTTAAAAAAAAACTACATCAAACGTAAGTCTTCAACATCTTAAACAAACGTTGATGTTTTTTTTATTGCTTATGGTGGGAATCGAGCAAGTAGCACACTTGATGGTAGTGTCACTGCTGCCCATGGACCTTTGCTATACCAAGGGTATAACTAAGGCGCTGCCAACCATTAATAATCCCGATCAGCAGCCCGATTGGGTGGATTTGCCACCCAATCGGGCTGCTGGCTCTCTCGCTCACCGAACGAAGCGCAATAGTACATTGCCATGCCATGTGGAACTACCCCGGACGGACCGTCCCGCGGCTGTAGACAGAAAACTGTCAACAGCGTGGTCCTACCGCTATTTAAGATGATGTAAATCATCATTTTCCTACTCTAATCACATACTTGGGGTCGATACAATATGTACTCTTTCTTCATAGTACATATTGTAAAAGTTATTGGCAATAGTTTTATGACCGGCCGCCTGCCAGACGTCAACCCTCCTTGGGAATGTAATTGTTGATCAAACGGCATCAGATGGAGTTGTCCCAGGTCGTTATAAGGTTTTTAGTCGTCTTTTACGACATCCACGAGCAAAGTAAAGGTTAGTAGTATTTGTAGCCGCTACCACACAGCTATTATTTAAGATGATGTAAATGAATAACTGAAAAAATAACTTAGCTAGTTTAGTTAGGCACTCAAATTTCATGATATTTAAGGTTAACGACTGCCCATATGTTATAAATATTCATGATAGCTGAGATCGACTGCTTAACATATTTTGTAAGGTACATCTTATACATGTATTGTTGTTATAAGGGATGAATCCTCAGATAATACTGTTCACTATTCATGTATTTCTTGTAACGTTTACACTTTCACAAATTATGCCTCGCGATTAATTAGAGCATATAAATGGGCTAATATTGATATTTCAATTCAATTTGAATGAAAATACTACTTCTATAGAATTACAATTGCATATAACCTATTTTATTACAGTAGAAGAAAGTAAAAGGTGTTGCCAACTTAACGCAGTAAAATATATAATAGAAAACCTATATAAAAATATAATTTAAAATAAAACTCGCGTTTCTTTTTTTTATTGATTTTAAATTTCTCGACGTTTACAGCACTTTGCAGCATCCATGGTCACGTGGGGACTCCCGACAGCGTAGTAGGACGACCGGAACTGATTTCCAAGAAGTATGGGGCCGAAGCCCACGTGTATCAATTATTTTCCCACCCGTAAAAAGATTTTATAAATAATCGAGCATGCTAAATCTCAGAAATGTAAATGATAGGATCGTGTTATTGTTTAATACAATTCTTACTATAAAATTAGAGTATTAAATCGATACAATATGTAACCGTTGTCTGGTAGATAGCGCACATCTTATATAAAGACGACAAAATAAAGGCAGCCGCAAATTCATTGTCATATGACAGTTCACACGTCTTGTCTGAGTGGTAGGACGATTAAAACAGATTTCCAGCTGGTGTGGGTTAGGGTCTCATGTGTGACGATCATTTTCTTCAATCGTAAAATAAGTTCTTATAAATATCCTAGCATGTTCTATACTTCATGGGGTGCCCTTGAATTGCCGCCCTAACCGTGGCTTCGGGTGATCCGACCGGGGAATTGTCCGGTCAACCGACGTGAGGCCACCGCGTGTGTGTGGGCGACGCCCCAACGGCGAAAGCTGTCGGGGCGTCGACACGAGAGGAACGCGTAAAGTAAACCGCCGGGCGGGCCACCGAAGACAAAGATCGGGTACCGGCCCGCTCGCACGGCGAAGAGACCTATTTGCAGGGTGGATCCATGGGGTTGCGCGCCGCCTCTTTCGTCGCCCCGGGCCGATTTGCCGGGGCGCGACCACATCCATGGTCCCACCTTGCGAAAAAAAAAAAAAATATGTTCTATACTAAATTGCTGTATGGTTAGCCGCCACGAGTACTTTGTAAGGCTAACACTTGTTTTACTAGTGGATGTCGTATAAGACGACTAAGAACGTTATATCTATCTGGGCCAACTACATCTGATGAGGTCTGGTCAACAATTACAGTCCCAAGGAGTATTGTATTGAGTATTGTATTGTGGCCGGTCATGTTTTCAATATATACGATGGAAGATAGGGGAGAGACATAAATACATATTGCATCGACCCGAAGAGATAAGAGCATGAGAATAATGATATTAAATGCTAAATCTCAGTAATATAGAAGATATGATATTGTAGAAATTAATTGATATTTCTCATCTTGCGTACTACAATAACTACTTCTTTGATAAACTGTTTAACAAAGGACTAAGGCTTAGGTTAAACTATTTAACGAAATAGCTACCTAACTCAGCCTACTAAAATGTAGTTCTCAGAGGCTTTAAATTATTGTCACTTGAGGGTGCTAAACTGTGCAAACAAACAGCGCTTAAGGGTCGAAACCTTATAATTTATTAATATTTATGAACATCTGTCGACGTTATTTCAATCTCAAGTCTTCATTTTCTATAGCAATCTCTAAGATATTACATATATGTATGTAAATATCTTCCGTGTGGTGACGGAGTAAGAATACTATTCACCACCCCATATCTTACCCGTGGGTGATCGTACGAGACGACTAAAGGATATAAAACGCATATAACATCTATGCGAGAGAAGAAAAACTCGAAACAAAACCGTATACCAACACGTCTGACCAGCGCGGTATAGAAGGTTAATTTCCTTCCCATTACGGAGGAGGCCCGAGCTCAACAGTGGGACATTTGTGGGCTGTGATGATGATGATGTAAATATGTTTAACAATTGGTATCAGAGTTTTGTCAGCGTAAAAATTACTTAAGGCATAAATAAAAAAGCATTTTCTATTAGAAAAGTTATTTCCCGTCGATCAGTCAAAAAGTTTGTTTTGTTTTTTTATTTTGTTGCTGTTATAATATTTTTACACGATCCCTTATTTTTCAACTGTTTACTTGAGCAAACGACGAAGTAAAATTACATCAATTTCTGACAAAAACTCCTCGCGGTGCTTTCAAAAATTACGGTTTTGTAAATTACGGTATGTGATTATTTTTCGTGGAATATTTATGTTTTATGCATGTTTTTTTAATGCATTTTTTTCAGCAAGTTATTACTAAACCAAATCAATATTTGTCTTTTATATTCAAATAGTGATTTAATTCTTACTAAGAATTTGCTCAAAATAAATTTGTCTTCCTCGTTTCTATGTTCTACTGTTGCAAGCTGGCCTATTCAACAATGGTGGCACCCGCTGAACTTCTATCGCTTATTCACTGTTTTTAATTTTTGTTTTGTTTTTGTTATTATTATAATTGTGTTCATTTTTGTTTTGTTTTTGTTATTATTATTGTGTAGCGTATTTTGTCAGTTGTAAGCTTTTGTTATTTTAGCATATTGATTGTAGTTTATAATTTTTGGTTTGATCATGCTTACTAAAAATATCTCTGCTTGTGGCAATTACTTGAAGCAGGACATTTCTTTTCCTTCACTGGGGCTTAGGGGAGTGATGGCTGCTCGAGTAGTTAACTCTGGTACTATTTGTGCCATATTCCTTTTTTGTTAAATATTTTTTTGTTGTGTTATATGTATTTAAAAAATGTGTCCTGGTCGATGGGCATAACACTGGAGCTAATATTTTCTTTCAGCGAGCTCTTTTGTATATTTTTATTTATAATTTAAAAATAACAAGCTTGCTGAGTATCTTGCTAGATCTTTTCACCTTGTGGCTACTTGCCGATCCGGCCGATTATTAAATTAATTTCAAACAAAATTTGAAATTGACCGCCATGACTTAGCCGTTTAGCGGTTTTGTACCTTACGATCAGTGAACGCCTTTTTGAGCCCATAACTGGTATTGTGAGTATTAAATATCAACAGCCTGCCTGGTATCGTATCGTATGCGACGTTCCCAAATGCTTAATCTTGACAAACCTAATTGCTATCAAATTATTGGAAGTAACTGATACTAGTTACCGGTGACCTCGTTTTCTATGTATGTAATGCAGATAGAAGACCGTAGAGGATAAACCCTGCACAGACAATACACCATGTTAATCTAATACTAAGGCATAACTATAGAGAAACTGTGAAAATCCTTTAAATTCCATACTCAAAAGAACCTCGATGCTTTACAAAAGGTGGGATTGGAGAGTGACTGGTTGTTTTTAATGGATATTTCAGCGTAAAAGCATCTGCGTCGGCTGGGATGCAGAAAGTATTTTCATGAGTGCCAAAAAGCTTATAATTACGCTTAACGGACTGTGAATTTTCTCCGCTTATTATCTTACAGAGACAAAAATGTGGTTGCAAACATGGCTTAAAATATAAAAAAAATATCTCTAACACAATATTAACTTCGTATATAAATTTCAATTACTTGCAGTATTTCAGTAATTGGAAACTTAAGTTATAATTAAACTTGTACTGTAAATCAACAAGATATGCCAACTAAGTTATTAACAGTCAACCATTGTCTCTGATCGTGTGGTGCATAATTGTTGAACTATTTTCTGTGGGATCCTAATAATGCAGCGGTACTATGTCGGTCATATATTAAGCATATCTATATACGAGTATATATATGGTCAACCCTTTACGGAAATGTTGTATTTGATTGTATCTTAAATATTACGAGTTTAAACGAAGATATATTTCTTGTCATAATAAATCAGGTAATATATATATATATATATATATATATATATATATATATAATATATATATATATATATATATATATATATATATATATATATATATATATATATATATATATATATATATATATATATGTCATAGAATATGATATCGCTTAGAAATAAGTTGCTCAATTGACTAATTTAGTACTGACAACACAGTGGCGCCACTAGGCCTAATAATGTAATTTAGTACTGGCAACACCTGGCAAACACAGTGGCGCCACTAGGTTCTGTAATAGTGTCACGTGGACGGAGTCGTATTGGGAAGTGGAGATTGTGTGAAAATAATAATTAATCGGTGCGTCAACTGAGACACTTCTCCAAGAAGAAACCATTGGTTAGCCACGTATTGTCCTTTAATTTAAATCGTGCAAATAAAAGTAAAGTTATTTCGGACACGGAGATATTATTTCCTTTTACCAAATATGAATTCGGTACCAATGACCGGCGACAACGAAGATTCAATCGCTCAGCCATCATATATATCAGTATCAGATGGAGTTGACCCAGGTCGTTATAAGAGTTGGTAGTATTCGTAGCCGCTACCGCACAGCTATATATATGTACCAAACAGCATATATATATATATATATATATATATATATATATATATATATATATATATATATAACACACTTTTAGAAGATATTTTTTTAATTCAGTATTCTCTCAATTAGATAGGAAAGTGCTATATGTCTAATAATAATAATTACTGAATACACTATTCTGATCACAATTACACCCTCCACTTAAGGACCTTATTTGTTTTTATGACACATGCGGAAGAACAAGAAGTGGCTACATATTTTTGATCCAATTTGATGTATGAATTTATATGAATGTTTTGCATAACGAGGGTCTTCCATTTTGTGTATATCGTATATAGTGCCTAAGAAAGAAAATCAAGTTTTAAATTTTATCTGTCATAATTAATAATCATCTGTCGGTAAACTACCTGATGACAGATTTCAGAATATAGCAACAATGCATCAAATTAAATCTATCGCATAACAATTTAGGATATATGGCAGCCTTAAGTTTACTTAATAAGTTGAAATCTACCTGAAGTATGCTCTCATTTACTTTTTTTTAATAATAAGACATATTGAATCATCATCACCGTTGGGCTCGGTCCCCCTCCGTAATGGGAGGGAAATTAACCTAGTATACCACGCTGGTCAGACGTGTTGGTATGGGGTTTTGTTTTAAGTTTTCCTTCACTTGCATAGATGTTATATGCGTTTTATATCCTTAGTCGTCTCTTACGATCACCCACGTGTAAGATAGGGGGTAGTGAATCGTATTCTTACTCTGTCAACACACGGATAAGATAAATCCAAGCACTATGGAAATTATCCTTGAATTGATTTTACATGGTACTTTACAGGCATAATTAACACACAAATTGCACGTAGACTCAGAAGAACAACATGTGGATCGTACAATGTATCGTCCTACGTGGGAATCGAACCCCCGGATCTAGTACGGTAGATCGCTATCTTAACCAATACGCTATTTGCGAAGTTAATATCTATTTGTCATCTAATGGAGCAAATAACCACTAATTTAACATATTTTTATATTCTCAATCTAATTTTGTTGGATATATTTTACTTGAACATTAATTTGTCCAAACAGTAATTAATTCGAATAAAAAAAATATTAAATAACATACAAATTATGATTTTTGACTTAAAATTACGAAATATATTACAAGGAAATAGTATCAAACAGTTTACGTTGCCTTAAAAAAGGGTTATACAAAATTTTATAAACCCGTAAATTTATTCATATAAATCTAGTTTATTCACATTCAGAATGTCATACTCAATAAAAACCTTATGAGGGCTTTGATGACGCATAAAATATTCAATCATTTGGTATGATGAATACATAAAAATTTATAAATCAATCGGTATGAATAGACATTTCCAATGAGATCAATCAGAGGTAAAGATAGATCAGAGGTACCTGAACTTTACGATTACAATAAAAAGTCATAAATACCTTAATTTATTAAGAACCTTGAGAAAAAGGAAAAAAAACGTAGATAAGGAATAAAATCAAAGACGACTCAGCTCATTTTTAAGTCCGTCCGTCGGGAATCTCATTCGCAGGCTATAAAAAAAGTACTCGAAGAATTTCTTGAGCTTTCGAAATAAATTCGTTAAAAGTCCAAGGACACAAACTGAAAGCCTTGTCATCAACTTGTAAATAGAATAATAAAAAACAATTATAAACGACAATAATAATATGGGCTTTTTTAGATCATTTGCTCTATTGTATAAAGCAACATAATAAATACGTAGCGACGGGCGAACAATAGATTTGTCGCGACCCTTTACTTGCCCGTAGAAGTCGTAACAGTTACTAGCAGAATCTATAGCAGAAATCTTCTGGCAAACGTATAACATTTTACTGCGATTACCAACTCACATTCAAGCCTGGCCATTATTGGGAGCAGGGAACATCCTGCAGTGGACAGCGAAAGGTTGATTTATGAAAAAAAATTAACACATATTTAAAATATTTTTTTATTTACGGATTGCTTCGTTTGATTTTTGCCCGACGTTTCGAATACTTTACGGGCCACGGAAGTACTAAAGTGTCTCGCTTCCATCAAGTTATCTTCACTACAGAGATTTGCATCTACCCGCTACAGTATTAATCATTAAAAGTTGACCTACATGTTTGTTAGCAATTCATTGCCAGACAAATCATAAAATATATTTTTTTTTATTGCTTATGGTGTCAAACGAGCAAGCAGTACACCTGATGGTAAGTGTTACTGCTGCCCATAGATCTTTGCAATGCCAAGGGTAAAACTAGGCCGCTGCCTACCAATACAAACCCCAAACTCACCCAGTTGGGCTTCCGGATCTCTCGCTCACCGAACGAAGCGCAATAGCACATTGCCATTACTCAGACGTTGATCTTCTACAAGAGTGCATTACTAACCCGGACGGACCGACCTGCAGCTGTAGACAGAAAACTGTCAATATCGTGGTTCAACAACTAATAACCAGTTGTTATGAAAAATTCAATTTATGGTAATTATTATATATTGCACGCCGCATTAGCGAAGCGTTGAGGTCCTACTCTAGATTTCCAAATTATTAATTTATTTTATTGGCACTCTAAAAGAATAAAAAAGGCTACAATGTCTTTATATAATATCAATATTAAATTAGTATGGAATTAAAAAATAGTATTCTATACTATCGTATAGAATCAAACCCGGTGATCCGAAATTTAAATGAATTAAAATAGATTCATATATAACTAATGATTACCAGGATTTGATATTAAATTGTTATTTTAATTGGCTAACTTATTCATCATCATCATTCTCCTACTCTTATCCCAATTACTTGGGGTCGTTACAATATCTATGTCTCTCGTCTTTCATAGTACATATTTTAAAAGTTATTGGCAAAAGTATTATGACGGGTCGCCTGCTAGACGTAAATCCTCCTTGTAAATGTAGTTGTTGACCAAACGGCATCAGATGGAGTTGACCCAGGTCGTTATAAGGCTCTTAGTCGTCTTTTACGATATCCACGACCAAAGTAAGGGTGGTAGTATTCGTAGCCTAGTAGCTACCACACAGCTAATTGGCTAACTTATTATACTTGTATTATAGATTATATATTTGATATTCACATCAAAAAGGAAATCCAGTATTAGATTCATATTAACAGTTATTTTAAATTCCTTTAATGATTCCTAATCATAATCTAATTTTTGACAGATTGCCAGTTGTAATTCTATATAACTCATATGTAAACAGATAAAATACTACAAGATAACTAATAGATAATAATACAAGATAACTAGAAGAAACTAATAGTAGTAGGACCATGCTATGGACAATTCTCTGTCTACAGCCGCGAGCCGGTCCATCCGAGGTAGTACCACACTCTCGTAGAAGATCGTCGTCTGACTAATGGCAATGTGCTATTGCACTTCCTTCGGTGAGCGAGAGAGCCGGAAGTCCAACTGAGGTGGGTTTGGGGTTTGTATTGGTAGGCAGTGGCCTAGCTATACTATATATACCCTTGGTGTTGCAAGGGTTCATGGGCGGCGGTGACACTTGCCATCAGGTGTGCTGTCTGCTTGTTTGCCACCATAAGCAATTAAAAAAAAGATAAAGACAAAAATAAATAATATTTTACCCCAACTTATCAGAACAGCTAGATTAAAATAAAATATTTGTTTTCTATTGCAGAAGAGTCTCGCACCTAGCAATGAGACTTAGTAGCTTGAGGGAAGGAAGTACTTTTTCTACACCTTTGTAAATAAAATCATACATTTATAAAAAGCGTATATTTTTATATAATAAAATCTATATTTTGTGTTATTATTACCAAGTGTTTCTCTGTACAACCTATATTTTTGAGAGCTATTCGCTATAAAAATAGGCACATAGAAAATATATTTCAAATAAAATATAATCCATTGAAAATCTAGTTACACGGATCAACGTAACAAAACTACTTTTAGGTTTCCATTATTTCTGTCCTGAAGCTCTACTTGTCAAGTTATTATTATTTCTTCTAGTCGTTTTGTCCGTACTAACTCTAAGATATAAAAATACGAGGAGTAGGTAACGTGAACAGTCTATTCCATCATTATTTTATTATCTGTTATAGTCAATGTTTCTCAGAGATAGTTTAAGTACAGCCTTTTTATCATAAAAAGAAGTTCGTTTATATATCTTTGTTTATTTTGTAATGTTACGGCTAAGACTTTTTCTTGTTACACTTGTCTTCTAAATTGGTTTGGTTCTTTGTAATAGCTCATTATTTGTTATTTTCTTTGTTGGTGGTATCTTTTCATTGCGTTTTTATAGTAGTACAAATTGGTATAATGATATTATTTTACCGTCGAAATATCTTTAAATATTAACGTTGTCTAGAAGTTTTTGGTGTAATAAAAATTTACAGGTAATACTTGACGTTAACGAGACGAAAATCGTTGTTACTAAACTAATTTGAAATTTATAAGTTTCATAATTAAATAACGGGCTCTTATTTTGTCAGTACCGTTTTATTATTTTTGTTTCATTATTTATTTTGTAGCGTATCAATCGTCGAAATGCTTAATTATATTGCATTAAAATTTAGAATTATGCATAAATTTTTGAAGACCTGTGCGAAAATGTACTTCGCACCGTTAATTGAGCATTTATTACACATATAATAGTGATCTAACAACAGCATGTTTATACCTTGATCAAATTAAAGGTACACAGAGGATAGCCAACTGATTTTTTATGAATACCGTCATTAGAGGGATATTATTTTAGATAATTCATAATTGCCCTGCACTGCACAGATGGCGTACTGGTTACGATACTGACCTACCGTGCTAGTGTTCTGGGTTCAGTTCCCATGCAGGATAATATTAGGTACAATTCACAACTTGTTGTTCTGCGTCTGGATGTAATTAGTATACCGTAATTTATATGTTTGTAAAGTCCCCAGCAATACAATGATATTTTTTTTACTGTCTTTAAAAAAAAATTAAAATACATTCAAGTAATGGAATGGATGGTAAACAATAATTGAAATTAAAAAAAAATATATATGTTGATCGGGCGTTTGCTCTGTGTTGGTGAATTACGCGCCGGCGTGGTTGTCTCTATTCCAATTGTCGCTGTAGATTTCGTTCGTGTTTTTCCTCTTGCGATTGAGATGCACGCAATAGTGACTTCATTCTTTATCTTGTTAGATTTGTTCATCTTTACTGCCTTCTCTACTATTACGCATATTTGTTGTTTCAGTCGTTCGATGACTGAAAAAGAGAATACCCTTGCCTCTTGCTAACATTTGTTCATTGTAATACACGCAAACAAAACCAATTTTTTGCAATAAATATTGAGGAAACATGGTATGGTAATAATATATTTCTTCTTTTATTGTTTTATCAACTTTTTACAGTCACATAACAAGTATATGTTTCTTAGAAATTAAAAGAAATCGTGAAAATTTTACATTTTTTTTTAATGATGCTTACGGGATTTCGCTAAGTTAATTTAGATTAACAATTAAAGAATCTAGGAACCTTAAGTCTAGGAAGTTCGGCGATTAAAGTTTGTTGTTGGCTTTCCAATTTTCATTGTAATAAATTGATAACAAATGTCGAGGTAATAAATACAAGATGTAACTAAATGAACAACGTTTATATTGTTTGAATAAGTTTGCAATACAATTATATCTAATACTAAAATGGTGATAAAAAATGGGGGCTCAAACATTTTAACAATCTCTTCTTATACCTACCAAATACGATAAAAAATCATTAAAATAGTCGCACCGTTTCGGAGGAATTCAATAACAAACTATGATACAAGACTTTTATGTATTAGAATAGAGATCTAACAAACACTACTCAGTATATCATCATCATTTTCCTACTCTTACAAAATTACTTGGGGTCGACACAATATGTACTCTTCTTTCATTATACATATTGTAAAAGTTATTGGCGATAATTTTATGATCGGCCGCCAGCTAGATGTCAACCCTCCATGGGAATGTAATTGTTGACCAAACGGCATCAGATGGTGTTGGCCCAAGTCGTTATAAGCCTCTTAGTCGTCTTTTACGACATCCACGAGCAAAGTAAGGGTTGGTAGTATTCGTAGCCGCTACCAAACAAAACTACTCAGTACATATCTAACAAAAATAAAAATATGATTCCTGAATCTAAACCAATCTTGAATCCACGTGAATACATAACGAAAATTTCATGAAAAACATTTCAGCAATTTAGGAGAAGTTCAGTAAAATATATAGATAACAATTATATATGCAAAGATATCAACTAGTAATTTTTATTTTGCTAATAGGAAACGGTTAATATCTTTTCACGTAAGCATTTCCTTAAACATGACTAATTAAGTATTATTAATACTTCCTCGTCAGCTCATGTCTCATTATTAGACATGGATAACCATCTGAATGGAAGAAAAATTGATCTAGATACAATGCTAGTTTCGCGCGTCAGTTATTCTTGCCATTACACATAAATAACTACTCATTACTATTATGGAAATATAAACTTTCATAACCACACGTATTCTCAAAGTATGTACATACTCAGTTTAAATATTAATAATGAAGCATCCACCCTATGTGTGTAAATAAGTAAGTTATTTACTATTGACATAGCTTATAGAATAATAACGAAAACAGCATATTCAGATATTTTATGCCTAACGGTGAAAAATCCGTTAGGCATAAAATATCTTTTTTTTTTTTTCTGGTGGACTATGGATTAGTCTCGCCCCGCCAAATCGGTCCAGGGTGACGGAGAAGGCGGCGCGTAACCCCATACACCCACCGTAAAACTCCTCTCTCTTCGCCGTGCGAGCGGGTCACCGGGACCCGATTTTTAACTTCGGTGGAGGCATAAAATATCTGAAATATGTGAAAATAGTGTGTGTAAAATAGTGTGAAAATACTACATTACTGAATTTCGAAGATAGCTACTTATACGGTGTCTATATACTCAATTTAATTATCACCTTGATTCTAATTTGACTAGACGTAACATGATATTCCAGACAAGTGAGATACCAACTACTAGAAACAAATAGATATTTGTTTCGAAATACTACGATTTAATTAACTTGACCTTCTTTGGAATGTTTAATTTCGGCACTTTGCGGTTTTATTCTATCTTTCGAGTAGGTACTTCAAACCAAATTGAAATTGCCCATTGCATTTACATTTTGCACACCATTACGAACTAAATATCACAATTCAACTGTCATGAGCGTCATTACCAAACCTCATTTGGAAGCATTAGTGCAAGTGTTGATGGCATTTTAATTATTTTGGCTGTTCATATTCATAGTGTGTTTGCTAAAAAAAATGCTAATATTAACTCTATACATTGCTTGTCAATCTACTGTGAGACTACGTATGTAGTCAATAGTTGTCTCTTTAATCAGGATTGAGGTCAGGTACACAGTAAAACGAATACTTTGCCGAAAATCAATGCAATATATTTTACTATTCTTCCTTTAGTTAGAAGAAAAAGACATGTTTTGCTGGCTGACTAAACACAAATTGAGATAACGTCCATGCATGTCCAAAAAGCAATCCTTTCGCTTTTCACACTGAAAAAAAAAATACGTAGATGCTACTGATTTTTATTGTGCGATTCTAGCCTACATACATACATAAATACCATCACGCCATGTCCCTTGCAGGGTAGGCAGAGAGAAGCGATTCTAGCCTGCGTCCACGAAACTCTACATACTCTGGTTTTCGATACATAATATCTGTTATAAAAAGTATTACATTCTGCTTTTAAATACATATGGATATTTCAATATTTTTTTCGCCATCGTAAAAGCTTTTTACGATTTTTTTTTTCTATTTAAAAATGGAACACATTTATGATACATTGATTTTTGATGCTTTTAATATGGTAAGCAAAAGAATGTAAATGGTCGACTAAGAGCTTACCTGGGCAGACTCCATCTCATGCCGTTTGGTCGATAAATACATTCCTAAGGAGGGTTGACGTTTGGCAGGCTGGTCATAAAACTATTGCCAATAACTTTTACAATATGTACTATGAAAGAAAAGTACATATTGTATCGACCCTAAGTAATTGGGGTAAGAGTAGGAGAATGATGATGTGTTTTTAAAATATTCGCCGAATTTTACTCAGTGAGAATCATATGATATGATGATGAAATAATATATTTCATTCCATCTAATTATTTAAATTGTAAATCTAAGCCCATGATTGCGATTTATCATGATTCTCACAATCAATAGGTGGTTTGTATTTACTATAACCTCTAGTCCCAATATTAGGTTAACTACAAATTCAATTGAAATTTATATTATAAATATGATATGTAAATGTATATAAAAATACACTTCATAACTTTATCTATATGTTTATCTATACTTTATATATATATAAAGGAAATATCCTTTGATTTATAATAGAGGCAATATGCCTTTGAAATCAAAGATAGATTATATATATATATATATATATATATATATATATATATATATATATATATATATATATATATATATATATATATATCGTAGAATACGATATCGTTTAGAAATAAATTGCTCAATTGACTAATTTAATACTGACAACACAGTGGCGCCACTACGTTTAATAATGTTAGTAGGTACTGGCAACACCTGGCAAACTCAGTGGCACCACTAGGTAGTTTTGTAATGACGTCACGTGGACGGAGTCGTATTAGAAAGTGAGGATTGTGTGAAAATCATAATTAATCGGTGGGGCAACCGAGACACTTCTCCAAGACGAAACCATTGGTTAGCCACGTATTGACCGTTAATTTAAATCGTGCAAATAAAAGTAAAGTTATTTCGGACACGGTGATATTATATATATATATATATATATATATATATAATACATTTCTAGTTTTTTTTTAATGTAACCATAATAGTAATAGGCTCACACTATTGATCGTTTTCTGTTTACAGCAGCCGCGCACCGTTCTGTTACCGTAGTACTGAGGTACTACCCCGGACCGGATGGACCGGTGCGCGGCTGTAAATATCTCGCAGAAAATCGACATATGAGCAGTAATAAACTGTTGTTGCGGTTTGTAGCGTAACTTTCTCAGTGGGCTTCAGGTTTTCATTGGCGCCAATAACACTTACCATCAGGTTTATTGCTTGCTTCTATGCCAACATAAAGAATAACAAATAATAATAATCTCTTCATGTCCTTGTTAAATGTCTTATCAATAATTATATTAATTATATACCGCCTAGCTTGTTTTAAATAAATAGAATTAAAGATTATAAATATCCGATTTATTCACAAAAGTTACTGAATCATGACCATAATACGGGTCTATAAATCTTGTGAACTTTGATTATATCTCGTTTATAAATGAGGCTTAACGATTGTTCGAGACAGTTGATTCGATTGGGTTTTCATTAATATCGATATATAACCATCGGTGAAACCGCTAATCGACCGAGAATCAATTGTGTGCTTGAACTCTTTCATTCAATTATTGAGGGTGAAAAGGGTTGAATGTTTTTGGGCTGTACCTACATAACTGAATTGAATTTGGCGACATTTGATTTCTTTCGTCTTCTTTTGATGTGAGATTGTTTTTGCGGTTTATATAGTTCAGATATTGTTTATATCTAAAGAAAATTAATATAGGCACCTTTATTTCATCATCATCATCTCAGCTCATATATGTCGCACTGTTGAGCTCGAGCCTCCTCCGTAATGGGAGGGAAATTAACCTTCTATACCACGCTGCTTAGATGTGTTAGTATAGGGTTTTGTTTCGAGTTTTCCTTCTCTTGCATAGATGTTATATGCGTTATATATCCCTTAGTCATCTCATACCCACGGGTAAGATACCTTTAATTGTATTCCTTTAATTGTAGAATTATTAATATTCTGTAGATTTTTTTTATTGCTTATGGTGGAAAACGAGAAAGCAGCACACTTGATGGTAAGTGTCACTGCCGCCCATGGACCCTTTACAATACCAAGGATATAGCTTAGGCCGTTGCCTACCAATAAAATCCCCAAACTCACCCAGTTGGGTTTCCGGCTCTCTTGCTCACCGAACGAAGCGCAATAACATATTGCCATTTACTCAGACGTCGGTCTTCTGCGAGAGTGTGGTACTACCTCAAACGGACCGGCCCGCGGCTGAAGACGGAGAGCTGTCAACAGAATGGTCCTACCACGATTAGTGACACTTTTATTAAGAACCTAACTTGGTACTGACAATTTTTTATTTGGGACTGAATATTATGTAATGCCATTAAGGTATGTGACATCACTGTCAACTCCTTCGGAGGCAAAAAACTATATATAAATAGAAGAAATGCAACATTTGTTAAAAGTTTGAAATTTATTCCGCCCCTTTTGCCTCGCCGGTCAGACTCTTCGACACATGGTTTTCTTTTTACGTCTACTTCTCTTTAATTTGATATCATCATTCTCCTACTCTTATCCCAATTATTTGGGATCGATACAACTTCTTTCATAGTACATATTGTAAAAGTTATTGGAAATAGTTTTATGACCGGCCGCCTGCCTGACGTCAACCCTTCTAATGAATGAATGGAATGTAATTGTTGACCAAATGGCATCAGATGGAGTTGGCCTAGGCGTAATAAGGCTCTTAGCCATCTTTTACGACATCCACGAGAAAAATAATGGTTGATAGTATTCGTAGGCGCTACCACACAGCTGATTTAAATAATTTAATTTGATATGATCGAATATATTCCTTACTCGTTGTGTGCAACAACCACAGAATGACACCAAGCTAAACAAAACATTGTAATTTTTTTATAAGCTGAAAAATGTAAAAGGTATATATTGTTTTGTAATGAAACCTTTTCTTTTTATTAGCCTCTATTGTGGTCACTGAGAAATAACTAACAAATGAAAAAAATATCAAAACATCTCGGTCACTAAAAAAATATATATGATAATTTGCAACCCCGGAGTAGATTGCCTATTTTCGTCTCAATTCAGTTTGCTTATCATGCCGTTGATAATACAGAATAATAATAAAGATATCTTGGGTTTAACGCGAAACAGTCTACAAAGACAGTACAGATAGTAAAATATTTTAATACATTTTTGCGCAGTGTATCTTTATTATTTTTTTTTTTTAAGAATGAACATTGTGCTATGAGTTACATGGTTTAGATTGTATAGTGCGGTTAAAATCGAGATCTCTGTTAAAATGGTTATAACTAAGTCATGTTTTTATTCAAATTCGAACTAAAATCAAATTAAATTTCATCATCTCATTATCATCTCAGCTTATATATGTCCCACTGTGGGGCTCGAGCTTCCTCCATAATAGGACGGTAATTGACCTACTATACCACGCTGGTCAGACGTGTTGGTATAGGGTTCTGTTTCGAGTTTTCTTTCTCTTGCATAGAACTTGTATGCGTTTTATATCACTTAGTCGTCTCGTACTGATAAGATAGGGGGTGGTGAATGGTATTCTTCCTCCGTCACCACATGGAAAATGAAATTTAGAAAATGTATATTTGAAAATAAGCACCTTCTTCATCAGTTTCCTTCACATATGGTTTTGTATTTTGTCTATCTTCCCGTGACCATGAACGCTCTGAAGTGTTCGAAACGTCTGACAGTTAAAAATCAAATACCTACAAACGCGATAGAATCCAGAAAATAGGTTTATTTGAAATATTTTCTGTCATTTAATAACTACTTAGAAAAGGAGAGCAACCCAAACGAGAGATGTTGTTAAGCATAAGCTATCAGAAGTCAATATCAATAAAAAATATTAAAAAAAAAAAAAAAAACCGACTTCACAACTATACTTACGATAAACGATATACAATAAATTTACACTAAAAAGTAGAAAATAATTCTTTTAATTAGTTTTATCTCAAAAGAATAACAGAACAATTTACGAAATTATAGTATACCTACATATTTACAAGTAGGTATGTAATAACTTATACTATGTCAAGAAAAATAGATAATAATATTATATTTTGTATTTCAAAGCAAGGAGCATTGAAATATAATAAACGAAATTATTAATATTTATTTACAAGTACTATTTTTTTGGAGTCGGTGCCAGCCAAGGACAGTTTTTCTACTTTGCGAACATCACGCGGCTCACGCAGTACCTACCTGACCTACGCAAAGATGGACGATCACTGCGAATAGGGTGATAGCCGGAGCGAGGCAGGTGCGAGAAAGGAGAGGCGATGTAACTGAGTAAACTACCCGAACGCGGGCAGATTTCGTTGATAATTTAATCCACTTAAAAGATTTATGCAAGGGAATTTAATTTTGATTTAGCTGGCACCGACTCCAAAAAAATAGTACTTGTAAATAAATATTAATAATTTCGTTTATTATATTTCAATGCTCCTTGCTTTGAAATACAAAATATAATATTATTATCCATTTTTCTTGACATAGTATAAGTTTTTACATACCTACTTGTAAATAGGTAGGTATACTATAATTTCGTAAATTGTTCTGTTATTCTTTTGCGATTAAACTAGTTAAAAGAATTATTTTCTACTTTTTAGTGTAAATTTATTGTATATCGTTTATCGTAGGTATAGTTGTAAAGTCGATTTTTGTTTTTTTTTTTTAAATATTTTTTTATTTGCCGGTTTTTAGTGGAAAATAAGTGAATTCAGATTTTTTTTAATAGGTAGACCTAGTAAACGGGCTGCTCAAATGAGACAGCACCGTTTGGAAGAAACGAGTGACGAGAGAGACACTCGTTTAAAGAACAATGGGGTTAGGAAATGTGATAAATATTACAAATGAGAGTGACGAGCAGCGGGTCAATAGGCTTTCTCAGATGAGTGCATACACAAACTTATCTAGGCGTAATAAAATTACAGAAAGTCATTCTTAGCGACTCAGTTTGATTCGCGAACGTTATTAAACCAAATCGAGGAGCAACGATCTCACCGTACTGGCTTAATACACGAAAGTTTAACAAAATTGAAAAAACAATATATAATATTTAAAAAAAATAATTAATATATATTCATTAAAAAAATGTATTATTTTTTTATGTTATGTTTTTACCTATTTCATACTACTTATACTACTCCTTAGTAGTGAAATTTTGAAAAAACGCTAACACACATATTCTTTTATTTCTAAAAGATGCAAGTGCGAAACTTCGTATTTCTAACTTTGAAAATGATAAATCTCTATATAAATGTTCATCCCGTGACCCTTATTTTATCCCTTAGTAACATTGTTGTTTTACCATCAGCTAAATCTCATAAAGATAATCTCCATACACAAATAATCAAACTATAGTCTGTCTAATCTAAGAAGTGCACTTTGACAGCTGTCTAAGTTGTCTAGGTATGTGAACCAAATAATCGCTATCGAAAATATCCGATTTTACTGAGAAATCGATATTGATTCTTTATAATTAATAATCGGTTTATTTTTTATTTTTCAAAAAGGTGATGAATAAATTAAATGCTAAATTAGTACTAAACAAATTTAATTATTTCAGCATAGAATCTATTCATCATATTTAGTAGGATTAGGTTAATTAAAAACAAAAACTGGATTTGAAAATAGCTATCTATTAAGAATTACTACTATTACTTGAATTATCAGCGTCGTGAACATTAATAATTATTTCCTCATCAATCAAAGTGTCGAAATGTATATCTCTGTCAAAATCTCTATTCGATTAATTGTATTATTCTAATATTTTTACCGATTATTTGGATATTCGTGAATTGGAAGTTGTCAAGCACTATTGTATAGAACGTGATGACGTGACATTGTTAGGTCGTCAATAACAATTACTATTTACCATGTTATTTTAATTTTAAATTAGTTTTACGAGTTTCAACATTAGATTATTGTACAAGAAAGTCACCCGCAATGTTAATTATGTAAATAACTTAATAGTTGTTTAAAATTTCAGATTTAGTGTTTACAATCATGTGTATACGTTTGATCGAGGTTATTGTGTATTAAAAAATGCAAAACGTCAAAATGCACTTCTTAGATTAGATGAACTATAAATTATGTATAGAGGCATCAGAAACAGCATTTTTGCCCTACATTTTAAGGAATTACTCTCGATTTTCCCAAGATCCTAACATCAGATCCTGATACCCTGCATATGGGACCACCCTTAGAGTATCCTCTTTCTAACAAAGAAATAATTATAAAAATCCATCCATAATTGGCGTTGCTATCGCGTAAAACAAAAAAAAAACAGCGTTCGAATTGTATTTAAAATTCGAATTTACGCGGGGGTGGTCCGGTCGATGGCCCTGTACGGTGCACCCGTGTGGGCGGGGTCTCTGACCGTCCGACTTAGGGCTCTGCTGTGGCGGCCACAGCGGGCCATGGCGGTCAGGGCCATACGCGGGTACCGCACGGTGGCAACGGAGGCAGCATGCCTGTTGGCCGGAATACACCCGTGGGACTTGGAGGCGGAGATGCTCGCCGGACTGTACCGGCGGGTGTCAGTGACGCGGGCAGGGGGCGGCACCGTCTCGCTTAGTGAGATGGCCGCCTGGCGGGGCGACGCCCGCCGTGACGTTATTGCTCGTTGGGCAATCCGGCTGGAAAGGCCTCGGTTCGGTGTTCGGACCATCGAGGCCTTCCGGCCAGTGCTGATGGAGTGGTTGGGTCGACAGCACGGGGTCCTTTCCTTCCGACTGGTGCAGGTCTTGACGGGGCATGGTTGCTTCGGCAAGTACCTGCACACGGTCGTGAGGAGGGAGAGGACACCGTCCTGTCACCACTGCGATTGCGACGAGGACACGGCGCAGCACACGCTCGAGGGCTGTGTGGCCTGGGCAGAGCAGCGCCGTGAACTCGTCGCGATCATCGGTGCCGACCTGGCGCTGCCGACCATCGCTAAGGCGATGCTCGACAGCGTCAGGAACTGGGACGCGGTCGCCGCCTTCTGCGAGACAGTTGTCTCGCGGAAGGAGTCGGCGGGGCGACTCCGAGAGGAAATCCTCTTCGGTGAGACGCTCCACCGCCGGCGCCTGGGGCGGCGTAGGCGCGAGTATCTGCGCCTAATGCCGCCCTAGCCGAGGCCGCGGGTGACTGGACCGGGGAATAGTCCTTCACCCGCAGAGAGGCCGACCGCGTGAGGGCGACGCTCCGGCAGTTAGCTGGGGCGTCGACGGGGGATGGTACCCGAAAGGGTACTAAGGTTTCCCCATAGAGTGGACAACAGCTTTCTCCTAGGAAAAGCATAATCCCTCCCTATGTTCACCAAGCCGTCTGCCAAGTACGACGATTACGGC
Organism: Lymantria monacha; assembly: GCA_905163515.2. Classification (NCBI taxonomy): domain Eukaryota; kingdom Metazoa; phylum Arthropoda; class Insecta; order Lepidoptera; family Erebidae; genus Lymantria; species Lymantria monacha. The sequence continues at coordinate 25,176,464 of LR991092.1, forward strand.
ATATTCTCTCTAATAAGCTTCCTTGTGGCGTTCTATGGGAGATACTTATGTCTATCGATGGACAGCGAAAACTAAGTGATGACCACGGTCTTATACGATCTGACCTAGCTATAATCTTTTGTATTATCTCTGACAATTATTGTGATTAAGTGTATCACACTGGAGCTAAAATTTATTAACCACATTGGATTTTATAATAGATATCAAAAAAATAATACCTAAATCCACTGAATTTTTAGCCAGAATATTTTCAGTACGGTCACATTTCGATCCAGTAGTAGCTTTTAGGATTAATTTAAAGTAAAATATTTAAATTGAAAATATATAAATATCCGCATGGCGTTTATGTATATTAAATTATTTGGATCCAAATTTGTGCTGAGTGACTATTCCATCTATTTAAATATATATATATTCTGGATATACGTCGTGACGGAGTAAGAATACAATTCATATTTTACCTTCTTCTTCATATCTTCCTATCTTACCCGTAAATGTCGAAAGTGAGAGGGTAATCAATTTCTTCCTTATTGTAAAGAAGTTTGGATAAGTGGGACGTATTTAAACTAAAATGAATCATCATTTGTTGTTCAGATGAGTTCACATGTTCATCAAAACAATGATGATATTGTGTTGACTACGTTGTATTTTTTATTCCACAATTGATAGAAATTATTCTTATGCCAATAAAATATATAATTATTCAATTATAATAAATGGAAAATAATTTGCAAGTTGACTAATAGGTCTTAATATATTATGTTCGAATCTGAAGGTTAGTTCATTGATAAGTAATGATTTGAACATACTCTCGTCCTTGGTGGTTTTTGATTAAAATAATTTAAATGACTGAATAAAATGTTTTGAAAGAAAGTAAACCTTCGAGAACAAGGAATTTCTATATTGATAAACGGATGATCGCTTCTTTTAAGAGCTTTTCAACTGTTGGCGACAACCTCACTGTTGACAGTTATATATATATATATATATATATATATATATATATATATATATATATATATATATATATATATATATATATATATATATATATATATATATATGTATATATATATATATATATATATATATATATATATATATATATATATATATATATATATATATATATATATATATATATATATATATATATATATATATATATATATATATATATATATATATATATATATATATATATATAAATAAATATACATATATATATAATCTAATAGTGGTATAACCACGCTGTCGACAGTTCTCTGTCTACAGCCGCAGGCCGGTCCATCCGGGGTAGTACCACACTCTCGCAGAAGATCGACGTCTGAACAGTGGCAATATGCTGCTGTGCTTCGTTCGGTGAGTGAGAGAGCCGGAAGTCCAACTTTCTGGGTGGGTTTGGAATGGGGAATATGCATGATTTTTTTTTATTTTTTTAAACGTTTCTACGAGTTATCACATTACCAAAAATAAATATAACACATCCAAAATATAAGCCATTAAGCTAAAAAAAATTAATAAAATCACTATAATTTTTGGGCGATGTAAACGCGGCTATTATGGCGCGCTTCTGTGACGTCAGAATACACACACAAGTTGGATGTTAACAACGAAATGTTTGGTTCACGAAGTTATTGAAAATTAAAAAAGTGAGTGTAAAGTCAACTTATTAACATGGAAAAGAACAGAAAACCGTATTATAAATATTGTGTCGTTCTTATGTGCCAAAATATTATCAAAACTACACCTAACAAAGTATATTTCCTTATGCCGCGAAATGTAATAAATAAGAAAAAAATTATGCAAGGCGATGAGAAGAGACAATGTGTCATGTTTGAGCAGTTTATACTGTTGTGAAGATCATTTTAACATAAGTAAATACATTAGAGAAATGAAGAAGTACATAAAAGAATCATTTTTCCTTAATTTCACGCACATACCTACTTGTTTTGTTTACAAACTTCGACGTACACATACGTACCTAGTTTACGTAAAGTTCTTAAAGATATATTCTCAATATCTACTAGGTACATGGGTCTTTATCCATAAAAGTAATATATATTTAGTCATCTATGATACCTATACATGTGACTTATTAGAGTAAGAGAAAAGTTCGAAATTATTTATTATTTATCTTTCTATTGGGTTTCAGATACAGAGAATTATATGCAATACAAAATAATAGCATTAGAACAGGGACAAAAAGTGACGTTTGTTAATTATTCACAAGGACTAATACTTAACACAGAAAACTAATAACTAATGAAATAACTGGGTAACGATACAAAATAATTACTAGGAACACCTTGATACCAGAAGACTCGAGTGCACAATGACGTCACGTTTTGAAAAACCAATCGCGTCGCGTTTTAGAAATTTACGAGCGAATCTTAAAAAAGCCGATTTTTGATAATTAAATTTCACTATTAAATAATAATGAATTTTGAAAGAAAAATAATTGTATACCTAGTTATGTTTTTTAAGCAATAAAGATTACAAAAAAAAATTTTTGTTCATTTTGGAGTCACGTGCATATTCCCTATTATTGGTAGGCAGCGGTCTAGCTATACCTCTGGTCTTGTGGAGGTCCATGGGCGGCAGTAACACTTACCATCAGATGTGCTGCTTGTTCGTTTGTCACCAAGAGCAATAAAAAACAAAAAGTGTGTGTGTCAGCTCCGATGCACGACTGGAGTTTACTCCTTAAGTACGATTATCAAAACAGGCGCAAAAAAAGCTCATTTGACTAAAAATAATATATATATTTTTATTTACATTTATTAAAACTGTTCAGTGAAGTATTATCTCACGTCAGAAAGTGAAAGTTGCGCAGAGTAGGTTACGCACCAAAAACGTAACGAGGTCATTCGATCACTAGATTTTACTCCTCAAATTTTTCTTATACCGGGCGCCTTATATGAAAATCGAATCTTAAGGAGTAAACTCCAAAAAAAAAAATGTAGACATAAGAAGCCTAAGATGTAATTTTTCGGATAGTTCATATCTCTTATAAGCAAAATAAAACATTCAGTATACCACAAAGTGAAACTTCAATTACAATTTGAATCAATCGTAATACCAGTCAGCCTTTCACTGGTATTTTTAATATCAATAAATTGTAATCAATAACCGTATTTTATTTGACAAGGGTAGCGTTCATACCAATTTTATCAAAATAAATATACATTCTAGCAAAATTTTTTTTTCGCTTTGATGTATTTTTGATAATATTTATTTTACAACTATTTTACATATTCTGTTATCTAAATAAATACAGAACAGAATTGAATATATGCTATCATTGTATTATACAAAAATACCTATTATGTTTTTGACTGAAGCTTTGTTTATAGATACATATATAAAATTACAAAGAGGAAAGAAAGATTGTTTTATTTTAATGTTTGTTTCTTTGTAATGGCTCTGAAGCTACTAGATCTTAACCATCTGTTCACCAATAGAACTCTAAATTATCGGGAAGTAACATATGTTATCATCATCATCACAGCCCATATATGTCCCACTGTTGGGCTCGGGTCTCCTCCGTAATGAGAGGGAAATTAACCTACAATATCGCGCTGGTCAGACGTATTGGGACAGGCTTTTGTTTCGAGTTTTCCTTCTCCTGCATATATGTTATATGCGTTTTATATCCCTTAGTCGTCTCGTACGATCACCCACGAGTAAGATAGGGGGTGGTGAATTGTATTCTTATTCCATCACCACACGGAAAAAGTAAATAGCAGAGGTAAATGTTAGAAATAGTCAAGGTAAATACATACATACATACATATCATCACGCCATATCCCTTGCAGGGTAGGCAGAGAGAACAGAGTGCCAGAGAACTCTATCCTTGCATACTTCACTCGCTTCCTCAACATTCATAAAAAAAAAACTATTGTATTTCGTTATGTACGAATATTTATAATGATCGTTTTCCTCACAATTATTTTACATTTTAATACTATAGTACATTACTGCAGCGGCCAGGAAAACATGAATTGATGGGCGAACGTGTAAATGTGGGCCGAGGCGTAGCCGAGGCATATATACGTAAGTCCATCAATTCCTAGTTGTGGCCAAGGCTTGATAGTGCTTTTATCAAATAATGCGCGGAAATTAAAACTAAATAGTACTAAGTAGAACTGTATACATGACGAACAACGAACAACATTTTTCACGCGCTAAAGGGTTTATTCGTTTTTTTTTTCATTATCAAACAGCTTTGTTTTTCGAGCCAGTTCGAAATTTAAATAAAATTCTGATAAGTCGTCTTCTCGGTGGCTATTTTTTTAAGTAACATATCGTTCCATTTTTAAAATACATGATAGATATGAATTTACATATACATTTATTTGGCCGCTAAAACACGACAGATATGGATGGTCATTTTTTGCCGGCCGCTATTTGGTCAGTACAACAATATCGATTTATCTCGAAGAAGGTTGTCAAAATAATGCTCAAATTTCCAAGCATATTTGAGAAATAGTACATTACTGCAGCGGCCAGCAAAAGAGGCATTGATGGACGAACGTGTAAATGTGGGCCGAGTCGTAGAAGAGGCACACATACGTTAGTCCATCAATTCCTAGTTGTGGCCAAGGCTTGTACATACATACATACATACATATCATCACGCCATATAAGGGATATGTGATATATGAATTCTCTTCATACACACTCGCCGGTTTCGGAGACTCTTGACTCCACCTTCCTTCAGTACATGACCGATCTGGTATTATACCATTATCTAGTATACCGATCTATATATATATATATATATATATATATATATCTGGCCAAGGCTTGTATAGTACTTTTTTCAAATAATGCGTGAAAATTAAAACTAAATAGTACTAAGTAGAACTGTATACATGACGAACAACGAACAACATTTTTCACGTGCTATACAGGATTCATTTGTTTTTTTTTCATTATTAAACAGCTTTCTTATTCAAGCCAGTTCGAAATTTAAATAAAACTCAGATAAGTTGTCTATATGGTTACTAGAATTTGAAGTAACAAATCGTTCTCTTTTTAAAATACACGATAGATATGAATTTACATATATATTTATTTGGCCGCTAAAGCACGAAAGATATGGAATTTCATATTTTTTTTGCCCGCCGCTGCTCGCATGTATTTGGTCAATACAGCAACTTCGATTTATCTCAAAGAAGGTTGTCAAAATAATACTCTAATTGCCAAGCATTTGAGAAAATACTCTTTCTGTATAATCCATACTAAATGAGCATTTCTCTGTTTATGATGTGTGGTGGTAATTTTCTTTAATATAGTAATAATATATATAAGTATTCTGTCTTTATTTTTTCTTATTTTTAAGGTTCCGTAACTCAAAAGGAAAAACTGAATCCTTATAGAATCACTTTGTTGTCTGTCTGTCTGTCTGTCTAGTCCTTTTTTTCTCAAGAACTCGTGGAGGCATTAATCTGAAATTTATAACAAATACTCAAGCTTACTGTCGTCCCTTGGAGCTGTGAAAAAATCAACCTTCTAGGCCAACGTAGAGCTGTAGGGTACTACTTTCCGTGAATACAGAATCTTGAAATTTGGTACGAAGCAACGTCTTATAGCTCAGATAAAGGAAAAATTGAGAAAAATATAAATGTTTAGTTACATCATAAAATAAAAATGTTTTACGGCACCGTCAGTGCGCGAGTCCGACTCACACTTAGCCGGTTTTTTTTTTATCTTTGCACTTAAGTATGCGAGTCGTTTCACCCCACTGTCCACCGATGACTTTCTTAATGTAATAAGCTACCTATTAGTAAGAATCTATAATTACCTATTTGGTGTTACTTTGTTATTAATCAATATATAATAAGTTGTTGGTTCTTTTTTAAATAAATAACCAATATTCTAATGAGTATAGCTATTGATTTGAATATTTCAGTGAGTATAGCTTATTAATATTATTTGCATGTTGCGCGTGTTATTTATGATCAAGAACGTACTATACATGTATATGAAAATTTGTAGAGTGTATAAAACATACAATAATCTGTGAAATACGTACACTAATGAGTCATATATATATACAACACACTACAATTAAAAATCTCGCACGCTCTTGCATTGAACATATCTTGAAAATAATTAAAACACACATTTCTATTTTTGTAATTCCATACTTCTCTGAGGTTAAAATTTTAAAATCAGCTGTATAAACCTGTCAAGATTGTATCCCTAAAATTCGTTGAGGACTTAAAATAAAATTTGAAACAGTAAAAGCCGGGCTTATAAGAAAAACAAAACAGCCACAGATAACAGGTCACGTTCGACCGATATTGCTTGTTCTACGCCGCATAAAGCGTCTGCCGCACTTGAAAAATAAAAATACTCTAAAAGACGAAGCACCCTAAAAGTCTAAAATTAACATCCCCTTAGTAAATCAAAATTGACAGCTCAAAATGTATTTTATTTTCTTATGCTTAAAGTATATTTTCTTTTGTAGTTCCACGTACGGTGCTGAAGTACGAGAGTGCCCCTGAAGAGGACGAGGTTGCTCATGATGTGTCTGATCTTGAACACGATGATGTCGGTGAGTGCTTTCTTAACTTAATAGGAAACCAGATGCATCCTTAGAAACATGAAAGGCTTCCTTAAAAAGTTTAAATATTATGATTTCTGATATTCACTCGAGTTATTTCTAATTATATAACGAAATGGTACTGTTTTTACGCATTTTAATGGGTTTCTTTTTTTCTAAATATGCTGTAAGAAATGGTGAAATACATAAAAAAAATATGGTATTACTTCTAATCTATCATTAACTCATCATGCCGGTTTAAAATTACTATATGTTACGTTTTCTTTCTTTCTCTTTTACGTACGGTGCGAAGTACGAATACAATTCACCTTCCTGTTTACCCGTGGGTGTCGTAAAATGCGACTAACATAACATATATAAAATATATTTAAATTACTGAAATTTTTAGCCTTTAATATGCTTAATTATTTATAAATACCCGATTACAAAGCGAAAAATGATGTCATAAGCGGGGTACGAACCCGCACCTATTGGGAATCCGCCCCAATCGTGCTGCCACTTACACCATCGTGAACTATTTTAGGACATGCAAATTTCGCTTCATATTATATCTTACGTCTTCAAGGTGACGTATGCCATCTACCGGACAATGTTTACACATTGTATAGGCTTAATACTTCAAACTTTACAGTTAGAATTGTATTAAACGACGACACAACCTTGTTATTCAAATTACTGAAATTTTTAGCATTTAATATGCTTAATTATTTATAAATACCCGATTACGAAGCGAAAAATGATGTCACAAGCGGGGTTCAAACCCGCACCTATTGGGAATTCGGCCCAATCGTGCTGCCACTTACACCAACGTGAACTATTTTAGGACAGGCAAAGATAACTAGAAAAAGAAATCCTAAACCAAGCAGTCTGACTAGCATAATATAGTAGGCCAATTTTCCTTATATTTCAGAAGAAACTCGATCCCAGTAGTAGTAGGCTGTATATAGGCTGAAACGATGATGATGATGATAACGAATATAGAAGCAGTAATTTAGGATGGTGTGGACTTTCCGTGTGGTAACGGAGTAAGAATACTAATCACCACCCCATATCTTACCCGTGAGAAGGAAAACTCGAAACAAAACCCTATACCAACACGTCCGAGCAACGCGGTATGGTAGGTTAATTTCCCTCCCATTACGAAGGAGGCCCGAGCCCAATAGTGGGACATTTATGGGCTGTGATGATGATGATGATGATGTATTTATGATAGAGACTTATAATCATTGACAATGTCTAAAAATATATATAGTATTAGAATCTAGTTACAGTCACACAAAATTGTACATCAAGTTTGTTTTGTCAATGTATTTGTGAGATAATAATAAGAAAATCTGATATTCAGTATAACGAACAATGCGAAAAAATACTGTATATCTCGGCAAGAATATGAGCCACAACTATGAGATCCTACATATTTCTTAAATAGAAGGACAACGAATATATTTACGGAAGACTTAAGACCCCAATCATGCCAAGTTTCTTAACGATATTTCATGATGGACATTCAGAAGGTACATAATATATATTCATCTTGATATTTAAAATACAACAAAAATAAGGTGACTCGGATTCATTGCCAATATATGTAGATTCAAGTCCTAAGTGTGGTTTTCGTCTGCAAATAAGCTTTTCTTTTTCTTCTTTTTTTTTTATATTGGCAATCAGCTACTTATAGTTGCCAGTGTCAAGTTATAATCTTCTTCTTGTCTTTAGTCTCTTCGTATTAGTCATTGTCCGTCAATAAGTCAAATCGTCGCCATCAACAGTTCTATGGACACAGTGTTAATCATCTTCTAGGAATTTTGGCGCGAAACAAAAACGCTATAAAGCACTTTTATATCATATTCACTACATCCCAGCAGCTCCTTTGCATCATATTGCATAAAATGCCAACTAAATTATTTAATATAACACGTTAAAATATTAAGATAATGAATATAATACAAAACCACCACGTTTAGATTCAGATTGCCCCCAAAAGTCCCACAAATAAGTTTTTATACAATTACGTTTTTATTTTTTTTATTTCGTGTGGCCTAAAAATGTAGTCTGCTTGTAACCTTACCTGCAGGGATCTATTTCCTTTTGTTTGTTTTTTTTTAAGATCACACCACACAATAAGGAATAAATACAATTATAATTCACACACAAATCATACTGAGCATAAAATTTACGAGTAATTACCACATAGAACAGTTTTGCATAGAAATCTGGTAATCAAACTCTACGCTCGCTACAAATAGGCATTATTTTATTTTACATACACTCAAAAATTAAAACATTGAAAAAAAGTAGAATATATAGACTATATATAGACTGAACTAATTTAAAAATCTATATTCCTCTTTTCTTCTCCTTTTTTCTTCCCCTTTTTTATCCATCTCTCTGTTTGGTGCAAAGCTTCCAATGTGATGGTAATCAAATCATATTGGTCAAACGGATTCTTACAAGGTATTATTTTGAGTTAAAAGAAGAGAAAAAGAACAAGGAAATTGTACTTTATGCGTATGTCTCCTGCCGGGCTGGCCACGGGTGGAAGCGGTACCAGTGGTCAACCCAATGGCGATAGAGAGGGAATACGGTGGATTATGGGACCACGCGCTGCACTTCCGTAGCTCCGGACGGAACGGGCGGCGTGTGTCCGGACGATGGCCTACCAAAAAAAATGGGTATATCTCCTGGTTCTCTTTTTAATACATATAAGAAGGAATGGGGCTAGGTATATATACATTTTCAACATGAGAGGATACCCGTGAGGGTAGACCGCTGAGTGGGCCACTGAAGAAAAAGACCGCGTTCCAGTGACCCACTCGCACGGCGTCGAGACCTATGTTGTAGGGCGGGTCTATGGGATCGTGCGCCGCTTCTCTGTCACCCCGGACGGATTAGCGTGGCGTCACGTACTGTAGCCCGCCGCCAAAAGTAAGGTATATATACATTTTACATACACATACATACATATCATCACGCCATATCCCTTACAGGGTAGGCAGAGAGAACAGAGTGCCAGAGAACTCTATCTCTGCATACTTCACTCGCTTCCTCAACATTCATAATTCTCTTCATACACGCTCACCGGTTTCGGAGACTCTTGACTCCACCTTCCTTCAGTACATGACCGATCTGGTCTAGGTAGGTTAGTCTCGGTCTCCCTCGGTACCTACATCCTTCCACTTTCGCATTGTATATCTTCTTAACCAGACGTATACATTTTAAGTTTTAAAATAGTACCATTATAATTATTAAAACCAGATTTAACAAGTAATTTGAGAAATTACTATTTTAACTTAATTACTTATACCATAAAAGCCATAACAATAGTAATAATCTGTCTATGTCCTGAACTAACTGTACCAGCAGCTTCGCTTATATGGATTACTTGTTCAATGCTATTATTCAATACTAAAATCCACATCGTTCTAGGAAATAGCAAAATAACTATATTATTATATTATTACTAGCCTACTCAACAGAGCCAATCTTTAGGGAATACCTAGAAATCGGCTACAGTACAATCTATATGACCCAATTACTAACATAAACCATTTTATTTAATATAACACAAAAAAAAATCGGCCAAGTGCGAATTGTACCCGCGCACGAAGGGTGCCGTACCATTTCCTATATAAATGGCGGCAACCTCTTTTATTGTATGGGAGCCCCCTTAATTATTTATTTTATTTTAATTAATTATATTTAAAGAGAATATAAAACTAAATATTCTGTGAATAGTTAAAGCGTCTACCTGTCACCGGTATTAGTATCGAGCAAGAAACGGTAAAAAAGTCAAGTTTGTTGTATGGGAGCCCCCCTTAAATATTTATTTTATTTTATTTTTAGTATTTGTTGTTATAGCGGCAATATAAATATACCATTTCTGAACATTTAAACTGTCTAGCTATCACAGTTCTTGAGATACAGGCTGGTGACAGACGGACGGACTGACAAGTCTCAGTAGTAGGGTCCCGTTTTTTAACCTTTGGGTACTGAACCCTAAAAATCATAAAAAGATGGCCAGCCATTTCAAAGGTTTTCAGTCACATACATACGTACTAAAGAATTATATATATTTTTTTATAGCTTATGATGACAAACGAGCAGACAGCGTACCTAATAGTAAGTATCACTGCCGTCCATAGACCCTTGCAATACCAAGAATTAATTATATAGGTATATAATGATACAGATTAATTACAATGTTTTGTTGTCTCAGCTGTTGCTATGAAAACGGTATCACACTGCTATGAAAACGGTGCACAGTGCTCTATTGACATTATGACTATATTTTACAGTTTTTTTATAGTCATTGTTTCACTCCTATTTATTGCAGTATTATATACCATTCTTATTTAACAGGTTATATAAGACAATATATTTTTTTTTTTTGGAATCTTAGTAGCAGTTGTTAATATTAATGAGATTAAATGAATAAATGAACTCTTCAGCATTATAATAGTAGCAATATAGCTTAAATACGAAACTCCACTTTGTAACCCAAGAATATAACGAAACGGTTCGGTTTCGAGGATTCTTCTTTAGCGTTGATATAATCTGTACAATCTCCTTGGAAAGTTTACGACGCCCATGGGAAATAATAGGTCGGTGATATTTTAAATTCTCATTCCGTCACCATAGAGTCAATTACTTATGATAAACGTAATAAATAAATAAAAACACATTTCTTCATCTTTAGACGATATTACATTTGATTATTTGGCACGGTACTCGTTCATAATGAAGGGGAAATTGAGTTATTATATCACGCTGGTAAGACGGATTGATAGGGGTCAGTTTTGAGTGACGTTATCTGCTTATACCTCTTGATTTTCTTTCATGAGACATGCAGATAAAAATGTGTAATGAATTTTATTCTTACTGTCATCACACGGAGATAAAAATGCACAGTTTCATTATTAAAAGTTTTGTCGTCTTCTCAGCTTATATGGTATCCCGAGGTACCGAACACCATACAGCCGCCTCTACAATTAAAAGGCAATCTGTTTAAAATGTATGCAGACATCATTATCATCATCACTACATCACAGAGGACAGCAACATCTACAAGTAGAAGGGTTTCATCAACAACAAGACCACCAGCGGCAAGAAGAAACCCCAAAAAACATGTTGTCGCTCAACATCATGACACATGAATTGCGCTGTTCAAGCTTTATCTAAATGTAATAAAGCTACTTCAAGAACATTAATTTTATAAATAAACCACCATAACAATTAAATCAAACATAAAAAGTACACGGACAAAAAGTTTGTGGAATAACATACTCATAATAAAAAATTAAAAAAAATATTTAGATAGATATATTAGATTTTTATTACAACTTTTTCATCACCTACAATGAAATTGATATTACCTGCATTTGCATGTGGTGATAGAGTAAGAATATCGAAAATACGCCTTATACTAACAGGTCTGACCAACGTGGTTATAGTAAGTAAATTTCCCTTCCATTTTGGGTGAGGCTCGAGTCCAATAAGTCGTTTATCACCTGAGATAATATTACCGGCTGACGTTTTTTGATATTGATGACAATTATATTCTCAGTTAATTACTACACGGACCGATTAACTTTTATTTTTATCCGTCCATACATTCTTCTTAATATTAATGCCCACTGTTAGATATAGGCACCACTAAGGGTAAAAACGTAATAATCTCCCCACGTTTTAGGCGGGTTTATAGTTAAAATTTTTGTAAGGAATATAATTGTTTAAAAGTGCTACAGCCCAAACTAGGTTATACAACTTGAATGGGAAAATAAGGGTTTGTGATCCACTGTAGTATCAGCATCTGATCACGTTGCGAATGCCAATACATTACTATCGCATAGCTATTAAAACAATTATGCTATCTATTAAGGCAAACTATATTATTAATGCCCACTGTTAGATAAAGGCATCGCTAAGGGTAATAACGTCTTAATCTCCCCACGTTTCAAGCGGATTTATAGTTAAAATTGTTGTAAGGAATATACTCGTAATTTGTTTAAAAGTGCTACAGCGCTGTTACCGCTGATTACTTAACTAGGTTATACAACTTGAATGAGAAAATATGGGTCTGTGATCCACTCTATTATCAACATCTTATCACATTGAGAATGTATTCAATAATATATTAATATCGCATAGCTATTAAAATCCGTGTGGTGACGGAGTAAGAATACAATTCACTATCCCCTATGTTACCTGTGGCTGATCGTAGGAGACGACTAAGGGATGTAAAACGCATTTAACATCTATTCGAGAGAAGGAAACCTCGAAACAAAATCCTATACCAACACGTATGACCAGTGCGGTATAGTAGGTTAATTTCCCTTCCATTACGGAGGAAGCCCGAGCCTAACATCATCATTCTCCTACTCTTATCCCAATTAGTTGGCATCGATACAATGTGCACTCTTCTTTCACAGTACATATTGTAAAAGTTATTGGCAAAAGTTTTATGACCGGCCGCCTGCTAGACGTCAACCCTTCTTGTTGGGAATGTAATTATTGATCAAACGGCATCAGATGAAGTTGGCCCAGGTCGTTATAAGGGCTCTTAGTCATCTTTTACGACATCAACGAGCAAAATAATGAAGCCCGAGCCCAACAGCGGGACATATATGGTCTGTGATGATAATGATGATGATAGCTATTAAACACTGTATTTTCAAACTTTCTATTCAGAATGCATTCATCATTACGTATCGCATAGCTATTAAAACAATTATGCTACCTATTATCGCAAACTATAATCTACTTACTAATTTATTAAAAGGAACGATCAATATAATTGCTCAAGCAAGTTCTTTGAAGTTGTTAAACGAATTACGATCATCATGACACCACTAAACAAGGGAGCTAAGACAGAAAACTATAAAGGCAATGTTAGCAATCGTCTCATAAATGAACCAACTTGAAGTGAACAATTTTATAGCTTATCCATAAAGATGGTATAATAAACTTGCTGTGGATAAATCTCTAACATGGTTTATATTAGAGATAGATATATTCCCGTTGTTGTTTACATTAATATAGAATTTGTTAATCAATATTTTATCTCTAGCATAAAAGATATATAGATAGAGCATGAAAGTAAAATTAATGCGGTCAAAATGCGATCTCTACGGAAAATCTGTGTAGTTAGGCTGACCGACCGCATTCGCAATGACGACGTAAGAGAGCGAGTAGGTATGAAAGAAAGTATTGGTGTAAAGATGCGAAAGGGAATGCTCCGATGGTTCGGATATATAGAAAGAATGCCGAACGAACGTCTGGTTAAGAAGATATACAATGCGAAAGTGGAAGGATGTAGGTACCGGGGGAGACCGAAACTAACCCCCAACCTAGACCAGATTGGTTACGTATTGAAGTAAGGTGGAGTCAAGAGTCTCCGAAACTGGCGAGCGTATGTGAGAATTATGAATGTTGAGGCAGCGAGTGAAGTATGTAAGAGTAGAGTTCTCTGGCACTTTGTTCTCTCTGCCTACCCTGCAAGGGATATGGCGTGATGATATGTATGTATGTAATATTTTATCTCTCAGAAACATTACTTTTCTTAACGAATCAGCCTTTAGTAATTTTTTTTTTGTATCTAGTGAAAACGTGTATATGAAATATCAACTTTAGGGTATCGGCTATAAATACTACTAACCCTTTCTTTGATCGTGGATGTCGTAAAGGACGACTAAGAGCCATATTTCGACCTGGGCCAACACCATCTGATGCCGTTTGGTCAAAAATTACATTCCCAAGGAGGGTTGACGTCTGTCAGGCGGCCGGTTATAAAACTATTGCCATATGTACTATAAAAGAAGAGTACATATTTTATTGACTCCAAGTAATTGGGATAGGAGTAGGATAATAATGATGAACGAGTATATGAAATTTCAAGAGATTTTTATCCGTGTTATGGTGTAGTAAAATCATAATAACGATATAATAAACCGTTAAATAAAATCAATATACATAGAAATGTATATTATATTTATCCGTAAGGTGACGGAGTGATCTTACAATTCACCACCTTATCTTACCAGTGGATAAGGGACGACTAAGCAGCGTGGTATAGTAGGTCAATTGCTATCCCATTACGGAGGAAGCTTGAGCCCAACAGTGAGATATATGTCTCACTATCGGGCACTATGAGTTGGGATGATTCTGATAAAAAAATATATTTATTTATAGTACTAAAAGCTTACCTACATTTAGTTAAGCGAAGTCTAAACCCTTCCTACGATATTAATAAATTAAAAAAAATGCAGACAGACAATCTTTAATAAAAGATTTACTTTAAAAATTTTAAATTATATCTCATATTCAAATTACTGAAATTTAGCATTTAATATGCTTAATTATTTATATAACCCGATTACGAACAAGGTTGTGTCATCGTTTAATACAATTCTAACTGCAAAGTTTGAAGTATTAAACCTATAAGCCTGTCGGGTAGATGGCGCATTTCACCTTAAAGACGTGAATATGATACGAAGCAAAATTTGTATGTACCACAATAGTTCACGGTGGTGTAGTGGCAGCACGATTGGGCCGGAATCCCAATAGGCGCGCGTTCGAAGTTCGAGTTCCCGCTTGTGACATAATTTTTCGCTTCGTAATCGGGTTTTATTAATTATATCTCATATTATTGTGGATGTCGTATAAGACGACTAAAAGCCTTATAACGACCTGGGCCAACTCCATCTGATGCCGGTTGGTCAACAATTACAATTCCAAGGAGGGTTGACGTCTAGCAGGCGGCCGGTCATAAAACTATTGCCAATAACTTTTACAATATGCACTATGAAAGAAGAGAATACATATTGTATCGACCCCAAGTAATTAATTAGGGATAAGAGTAGGAGAATGATGATTATTGTGTAGAATATAATTATATTACAGGTTTGACTTTAAATAATAAGAGTCAATAATATTATTCGTGCAGTGATAGGTTGGGTATATAATGTTGGCATCCTTTATTTTCCCATAATGGTGATACAATTTTATATTTTCCCTAGAATTGGTTTGACAGCACGAACAAAATAGATTTTTAATTACAGAGTGGAAAATTATTAATTTATTTTATAGCAAATTAAATTTTGGATGATCATATGGGAAGAACGTCTTTTGTTGTGATTATACAGTAAGATTGAATTGATGGCAATAGGATAATATACTTACAACATCATCATCTCATGCTGATATATGTCCCACTGTTGGGCTCGAGCCTCATTCATAATAGAAGGAAAATTGAACTACTATACCACGCTGGTCAGGAGTGTCGGCACAGGGTTTTGTTCTAAGCTTTCATTCTCTATATAGATAATATAACTATTTTATATCCCTTAGTCATCTCTTACGATCACCCGTGGGTAATATAGGGTGTGATTAATTGTATTCTTACTCCTTCACCACACAGAAATTATATATAGATAATTTAAATTAATACAATACCACCAAGATTATTTTTAATTTAAATGTATGAAGTGATTCAATTCGAATTCATATGATGCGTATTGATAACTGAACGATGTTGTCATAGAATAATGATGGATCTAAAGCAATACAAGGACATACAACTTTGACCTTGACACAGTATCTTAAGATCGAACGTATATATCTGAATAGATTATATAAATACCGAATAAGAAGATTTGATTACATATCTGGCTTATTTTTTTTTTTTCTTAAAAAAAGACACCATTCTGTACTGAGGCAATAATACTTGTATTGCAAGGGACTTTACAAACATGCAATTATCGCAGACATACTACAGCTATACTTAGAACAACCTTGACCTCCTTCCTACCTAGACCAGATCGGTCATGTACTGAAGGAAGGTGGCGTCAAGAGTCTCCGAAACCGGCGAGCGTGTATGAAGAGAATTATTAATGTGAATGATGATGAGGAAGCCAGTGAAGTATGCAGAGATAGAGTTCTCTGGCACTCTGTTCTCTCTGCCTACCCTGCAAGGGATATGGCGTGATGATATGTATGTATGTATGTACTTAGAACAACACTCAGTGGATCGAATAGAGTATAGTCCTGCATATGAATCAAACCCACTGCACTGAAACGGAAGGTCAGTATCTTAACGCCGTCTGTGCAGTGTGCTTTTATAACATATAAAATTACATTGAAACTTAAGATGTAACCTCGATCACATATAATTATCAATTTACATCCAATTAAACGTATAATGGACTTCAACTGGAACATACAATTTATAATTATCCCCTAATTTGCCGTGGTAGTAGTTAAAAATAGACTAAGCGGCTGTAAAATACAATAATACGATCGCCAATGTTCCTGCCAAGCGTAGGGATTATGACTTTCTTCATTAGTTGACTTCCGTAGGCTAATAGATGGAGAGATTAGAGCACAAACGATTGTCATTAGACTGATAGGCACAGTAAAGTAATTAGACCTTATTTTCAATCATTTATTTAGCACTTATTATGTTAGATGAGTATCAAAAACATGTCGATAGTTTCTACTCAGACCATTAACGCAAAGAAGTAAGTTGAGGCGTTACAAAAGAAAATCAGATAAAGGCTATATTATTAAGGACATTCTAATCGAAAATTGGAAATTTCAATAACAAAACTAAAATTTTCTTAAGAAAACCTTTCAAGCTCGAAAAAATCTATAGACTAAAAACACTTTTTGTTTGTTCCGCGAACTATTCGAAGTCTCGACCCTACGATCTGTTGTCATATGCTAATGCCATTAGAATAACCAGGCAATTTATTTGGGTAATGTGTACAGTTTAATGGAAAACTAAAAACGACTTATTTTTAGCTTTTTGAATCAGAATTGAGTTTATGATTTATTTTTTTCGTGATAAATGGAAACATCATAAGTATATAAGTTTTATAACAAATCTATTTATTTTTTTGGCAATAATTGAAAAGTTATATCAAAATAAAAATTAATTTTTAAATCCAGTACCGAAGACCCACCGACAACTTCCAAACGAACTCGAGCACCTGTGACGTCATAATGTTAGTTTTCACCTGTTGTAGTACAATGTTTGAATTGCTTTAACATTATGACGTCACAAATGTGGTGACGAATCATAGCGCGTTCACATTAAGTTTTTCGCATTGAATATCATTATAATAAATAAAAAAGTTTTAGAAATAATAAATTTATTTTTTACAAAGTCCCAATCGCATTCTAGGTTTATTGGTACCTAGTTTAAAATTTTCAAACAGCGATATTCCCTGTTGAACGTAGTAGTAGACGTAGTTTTGGTGGTTTGATGGCAATAATGCTGTATGTAGTAATGTAGTTTTACTAAGGGAACATAAGTTCCATTAGCCCAGCTACATTACTACATACGGCATTATTGCCATCATCGCTGCGATTGAAGTTTATATGCGATCGCAATAAAGGTGATAACGAATTTTATTCTTATCCGGTCACTTTACTAAAAATTAACAAGAGAATGATACTTTTGTAAATTGTTATAAACTGAGTACAGCTCTTAAAACGAAATTAGCATACTAAGATTGCAATCAAAATCATCTCGTTAAGTATATTATGCAAAGTTCAAAGTGTATGAAAATGGGTAAAAACGAAGAAATTTGCTTAAACCGCTCTTAATTTGGTCTCGTGCAATCTACGAGGATTTGTTTGGCTCCGTGTCAGAACGGTTCTTTGCCTTGTCAGTGTAAAAACGGATTATAGGATAAAAGGTTTTCTTGAGACGGCAGACGCTCGTGACGACTCATATTCTAACTCCATTAGTAATTTTCTTAGTAGGATTTAGTACAATAAATATGTAAAAAGGATCCTTATGATACTCAAATATGTTTAGATTATGGTCACAATATATCAAGGCCACTGTTAAATGTAAATATTTATTTCCATACATCTGCGACCGTCTCGTGATGGTTTCACACAGTTGAATTTTAAAGATAAAATTGTATCGATATATTTATGTACATCGAAATGTCAAATATGACAGTCTAGAACTATTTCTAGACTTACATATTTGACTTTTTATTTATTTGTTTTTTTTTTTAGTATTTTTAAAACAATGTAATTGGTTTTGTAAAATTACTTATATCAATTAAATAAGAGAAAGTTTATGAATGAATAGGTAAGTAGTAGGTTACGAATGACTAAATATCAGAAGCCATTATATTATTATATTTTAATCGTTTTAATTTTAAATAAACGTTTATGTCTTATTCTGATAAAATAATAAACTGTGTGGTAGCGGCTACGAATACTGCCAACCCTTACTTTGCTCGTGGATATCGTAAAAGACGAGTAAGAGCCTTATGACGACCTGGGCCAAAGTAAGAGTAGGAGAATGATGATTGTATCGACCCCAAGTAATGGGGATAAGAGTCTCAGAGAGAGAGAGAGATCTTATTCTGATAAAAAAACAACTTTTTTCTTTTTTTAATTTGTTCTATTTTTATATGCCATATTTTTTTTTATTGCTTTTGGTGGCAAACGAGCAAGCAGCACACCTGATGGTAAGTGTTACTGCCACCCATGGACCTTTGCTATACCAGAAGTATAGCTAGGCTGCTGCTTACTAATATGAACCCCAAACCCACCCAGTTGGGCTTCCGGCTTTCTCGCTCACCGAACGAAGCGCAATAACATATTGCCATTACTCAGACGTCGGTCTTCTGCGAGAGTGTGGGACCCCGGACAGACCGGCCCGCGGCTGTAGACAGAGGCTCTCAACAGCATGGCCCTACTATAATTAAAATCCTAAGTTGTCTTTAACAATAAAAACAATCTCATCACGTGTAGTGAAGGCATTTTATTTTTTATTTCATAACAAGCTAACAAAACTTAGTTGAACCATTTACTAACATCTTTATGAAATATAACATTTACAAGTTAATTTACAAAGTTTTGCTTTCCCCGTATTGAAATGTTTAAGTTCCTCTCTTCAATCGACGTTTATTAACTTTGATCTCACAATGAATTTCCTTCAGAACAAACTACCTTGCAAACCTTGTTACGCTAGATACTGCGTATTTCTGTCATGTCTGTTTCATAACCACGACAATGTTTTCAAGAAATAGTACGACATTTATTAATAAGCTTTTGTTTGACTTTTCCATATTATATAATCTCAAATATAAGAGGAGAACTTATTGCTATCAACAAGGCACAGTTTTAGACTTTATGTTGTTGTATTAAGAATTTCCTAGAGGAAAAAATCTGTGAAAAAATCCGATGGTTCGGACATGTGGAAAGAATGCCGAACGAACGTCTGGTTAAGAAGATATACAATGCGATAGTGGAAGGATGTAGGTACTGAGGGAGACCAAGACTAACCTACCTAGACCAGATCGGTCATGTACTGAAGGAAGGTGGAGTCAAGAGTCTCCGAAACCGGTGAGCGTGTATGAAGAGAATTATGAATGTTGAGGAAGCGAGTGAAGTATGCAGAGATAGAGTTCTCTGGCACTCTGTTCTCTCTGCCTACCCTGCAAGGGATATGGCGTGATGATATGTATGTATGTATGTAAAAAATCTGTTTCTTTTTAATTTAGTACTATGAAAAATATATATAAAATATTTTATCATTTTTTGCTCTTATCCTAATTATTTGGGACAATAAATACTTCTCTTCCATCGTAAATATTGAAAAAGTTATTGGCAGTAGTTTTATGACCGGCCACCTGCCTGACGTCAACCCTCCTTTTGAATGTATTTTTTGACCAGACGGCATCAGATGTTGTCCCAGATTAATGTAAAACACAAAATCGTCTTTTACGACATCTACGAGAAAACTAATTATTGGTAGTATTCGCAGCCGCAAGCAAACCAAAGAGCAAGTAAAAAATATATCTAAAGCATTTATTATTTAAAACACCTGTATACTATTACTTTCGATTGTGGTTTACTCTCGCGATTATACCTAATGAAAGATGGAAACGACCTGGAAACTATAGTCTAATATATTTGCCTAAGGCTAGACCATTCTGGTCACAGCAGTGTTAAACACTGTTACGGCGAAGCCATCTTTCCTCCCCAGAGCAAGGTCATCGTGTAAGGACGACGCCGCCGAAACCTGCCGGGGCGTCGACTCGAGAGTATACTCGCGAGGGTAGACCGCCGGGTGGGCCACCGAAGACAAGTACCGGGTTTCGGGTGGCCCACTATCAAAGCGTCGATAGGTACGTTGTTGGATGGGTCCACGGGGCTGTGCGCTTCTTCTTCCGTCGCCTAGAACGGATTAGCGGGGCGTGACAACACCGTAGTCCGCCGCCAAACAAGGAAAAAAGGCTAGATCACCACGCAGAAACCTGATCGATAGTTAAACAAATTACTGCTATTGAGCTTATTTATAAAAGCGTAATAAATTGGTATAACCAATAATTCGTGATCTGCTTAATTCGATTACCATCAATCAGTAGTAATAGCAGTACCGCAATATTCTATAGAAATTGAACATGTAACAATGAACATAAACATAAAAGAACATAAAACTTTAACGATTTTAAATATCATTTTAAGAATATTGTGACATAATAGGATACAATCTTTTGAAAGAACAAAAGAAAGAAGAAAGAAAGAAAAGATTTTCATTTCTTTCTTTCTTTTTCTTTACAATCTTCTTTGCTATTTCTTATAAAAATCCTTTTACGTGCATCTAAAAAAATCATTAGATATATGAAACGAAATTTGAACTGAGAAGCTTCTAGAAAAAAATAATTATATTTTGACTGCACAGATGGCGTAGTTGTTAAGATACTAACCTTTCATGCAAGAGCCGCGGGTTTGATTCCTATGCAGGAAAATACTTAATACGATCCAAAAAGTGTTGTTTTGAGTCTGGGTGTAATTTGTTTGCGTTAATTATATGTTTGTAAAGTCCCCCGCAATATAAGGATTATTTCCTTAGTGCAGGGTGTTTGTCTTAAAAAAAAACCGTAAATTGTTTAATTATTGATTTATTTTTTTAAAATATTAAAACACAGAAGCGAAGTAATAAATTGTATTTAATATTAATTATTATAAAAAGATAGATTTTATATCTTTATCTCCACTTAAAGTACCTATTTATTATGTATGATTTAAAATATGTGGAAATTGCGAGGATATCTATTTAAGTATTCCGTACTAAGTATTCATCAATAATTTAAAATTTAAAGTAAATAATATCCTTATTCATAGACTTTTACATATTAATCGAGACCTCCATATTGATTTTGGACTAATTCATTCAAAGCTTTACCTCTGTGCTTTCATAGATCGCATTTCACTAATCTGGGATGTCCGTATTCGATTACCACATACAATTTTTGGTCTGTGTTGTAGTTTTTATACTATGTTTTGAGGTTTTAAATTAATAAGTATATAGTAACATATTTATTTGATAGTATTTAGTAAAATATTTTGCCGTGTGGTGACGAAGTAAGAATACAATTTACCACCCCCCTTATTCCATCATACCCGTGGGTCGATGTAAATTTTAAACAATTCCTATTGGTCTATTAAAATAAACTATAAATAATGAGGCAACTATAAATATATGCATTTTATTGAATTGCTGAATGCTTTTTATTTGGATAATTTGAGTAGAAGAGAGATAAAAACTAGTCAAGTACGAAGTTACATATAAAGATGGAGCTTTTATTAACTATTATAATCCCCCTTTATGAGGTTTTCATAAATAGAGCGGTTCAAGAGGAAGGTTAATGTATATAATTCAAGAATATTATAGTAGTAAAATGCAGAGAATTAAAAAAAAAAAGAAATGGGTGCGTTTACTTATGTACGCGCGTTTAAAGTTATATTTCTTTGGCATCATTAAAAAATAGTTTTTAATTGCATGTAAATAATTAATTAGAATAAAATAATAAAAGATCTGGAAAAGGATAGGATATTTTTTTTTCATTAATATTTACAAATAGTAAAAAAAATATAAATCAAAATATTCAATTTAAATCACTACTGAGTAAAATTTATTAGCATATATATATATATATATATATATATATATATATATATATATATATATATATATATATATATATATATATATATACATACATACATATCATCACGCCATATCCCTTGCAGAGCAGGCAGAGGAAACAGAGTGCCAAAGAACTCTATCATACTCTATATATGTATCTACTCTGCATACTTCACTCGCTTCCTCAACATTCATAATTCTCTTCATACACGCTCGCCGGTTTCGGAGACTCTTGACTCCACCTTCCTTCAGTACATGACCGATCTGGTCTAGGTAGGTTAGTCTCGGTCTCCCCCGGTACCTACATCCTTCCACTTTCGCATTGTATATGTTCTTAACCAGATGTTCGTTCGGCATTCTTTCCACATATCCGAACCATCGGAGCATTCCCTTTCGCATCTTTACACCGATACTCTCATATATATATATATATATAATTCACACGAAACTAAAACACGTGTTGTGAATGAAGATACTAGAAGGAAGATATATTTCTATTTCAAGCTGTTATTTTTGTGTTACAATGATGCGTGCGCATCTTATAATTTCACTCTCATATCTTTTTCTTAACGCGCTTAAAGAAGTGTAACTTCAAAAAGATTCATTGATAGATGTCGAAAAATATATATTTTTGCGAGCTTATATTGTAAACGCTAACTAAACCTTAGAGACAGGTGAAAATAATGTATTACGAAATTATATATCTTAAAAATATCTGTAAAAATATCTCTAATAATATATATCCATCTCTTAAAGAAATATTTTATGCTTTGCTGTGTGGTAGCGGTGACGAATACAACCGATCCTTAATTCGCTCGTGGATGTTGTAAAAGGCGACTAAGAGCTTCTATCGACCTGTGTGAATGCCGCCTGATGCCGTCAGGTTAACAATTACATTCCTAAGGAGAGATAACATCAAGCAGCCAGCCGCGAACGACAAGGACTTGGTACCTGTGGCCGGCCCAATGGCGATGGCGAGGGAATACGGTGGGTTATGGGGCCACGCGCCGCTTATTTATCGCCCCGGACAGAAAAGATCGCGTGTGTCCAAACCATAGCCTACCAAAAAAAAAAACGCTACTTTACTTGCGAACAAAATCGCTTGCAACAACTAAATACTTAATGTTAATAATATACGAAACATACAGGTATAAGGTACATACTTTTATTTACATACATACATACCTACATATCTTCACGCCATATCCCTTGCAGGGTAGGCAGAGAGAACAGAGTGCCAGAGTACCTATCCTATCTTATCTTATCCTTGCAATTATTTACATTATGATCCAAGTATGGACAGAGCTTCACAGACACTTCTTCCATTGATTGGAGTGTGGAGCCTATAACCTTGACAAATTAAAATAGATATATTTGTCTTATTTTTTTAATACTCTTTTAATATTAGAAATATTTGACAAAGATGGAGGTAGGTTCATATCCATCTTGTGTTTATGTGATGTATGTTTTTCATAATAAATTTCACTGATTAATTTTTCAGTATTATTCTACAAGTATTAATATGAAATAACTTAAAACTTAATTTGCGAAAACATTGTAGCATTTGGTATTGAACCAGTTAGAAGTATTTTCATTTAGACAAAAAAGCTTATAGTCAAAGATGACGTTAATACTGCACTACATATATATAGGGTGGAAGTGGGCCGCTCCCAAAAACAAAGACAAGTGACCCTACTAGTCCTACTTGTAATGATAGGCTAAAAAAAAAAATCGATTCGGATGAAAAAAAAAATCTTTTTCACAACGATTTTTAAGTTTTTTTCACATTCTATCGTATTAGGACAGTGCCATGTAACGATAATTCCATAAAAAATTCGTAACTATACTCAGATGAGAAAAGACTCAATCTATTCAAAACTCACGATCATATGTTCACGAGATCAACGACCTCGCGAGGTGTAAAAAATTTTTTTTTCATCCGAATCGATTTTTTTCTAGCCTATCATTAAAAGTAGGACTAGTAGGGTCACCTGTCTTTGTTTTCGGGAGCGATCCCCTTCCACTCTGTATATAAATAAAAAGCTACGAATACAATCTTTGTTACACAATTTAGTTTATAATAATGTACTATAATATACATAGTATTTATATCTGTATTGGTTTTCATGGAATATTCTAATAAGGAAGATACCTGGTCCTTAGGGAGCGTTACATGAAAACATGGCACCAACACGCAGAAGCGTTTGCAAAAATTTAATCTAAAAATGGAATGAGACATCTATCTACCTATGACACTTTACGTACATACACAAAACTTGTGAACTGCCAAAGGTGTAAAGCAATTGCGTAATGGTTTTTTTATATCTGAATATAAGCTTGGGAGTCCAGATAGACACTTCTAATTCTAGAATTTTGTTAGAAGGTGAATCGCCAACTCACTACATGAGTTTCCTAAACTGTCGTGATAGGCATACGTACATATAACATAAGGAAATGTTCGTGCAGGTCAGGGGTCGACAACCTGGGGCTCGCGAGTTACATCTGGCTCTTTGGATGTAAAGTTGCGGCTCTTTAGGGGCTGTCCATTAATCACGTGAGATTTGAAAGGGGGGGAGGGGTTTGACAAAAATCACGAAACAACACAAGGGGGAGGGGGCTGTAGTAAGATATCACGTGTATTTATTTTTCGTCAAACGCTGCGATTTCTAAACTGAAAAGCGGCGTGTAGTGTGACTGACTTACCGTTGCCAGGCAACGAACGAAGTCGTTTAAATAGGTAGTAGGTAGGTAATTAAATAAAACAAAAGGTCTTTAATTAAATAAAATTCATTCAATTTTTCAGTAAAAATTTAATAGGTAGTAGGTACGTAGGTGATCTGTATAAAGACCTTTTTGCGAAGTATAAAAAAGTATATTGGTGGTGGAGTGGGGGGTCATAGTCTTAAACCTCACCACGTATCACCAAGGGGGTGGGGGGATTAAAAAATAAATAAATTAAGATCACGTGATTAATGGACTTCCTCTTAGTTCTATACGCAAAAAAAATATTTTAAAATGAAAACATTTAACAATGGTTCTGAATTGATTAATGAGAATTAGGCACAAATTACTGTTAGCAAAAAAAATTTGTGGCTCTTTAAAAACTTTAAACCTTTATAAATTTTAATTTTTGGCACTTCCGACTCAAAAGGTTGCCGACACTTGGTGTAGGTGATTAGAAACATCGAGTGGTGCGGAGTCGGTCATAATTATTATTATTATATACAGCTTTTATTATTATTATTCCTGAATTATTGTTGTATATTGCTGTGCGGCAGCGATAACGAATAGCCCTTACTTTGCTAGTTCATAGCATAGAAGACGATTAAGAGCTTTGTATCGATTTGGGCCAACTCCACCTGATGTCAACAATTACATTGCCAAGGAGGATTGTAGTCAGGTATCCGATCGGTAATAAAACTACTGCCAATAACTTGTGTACACTGGAGGATCAGAACATATTGCATCAATCCCCAGTAATTGGAATAGGAGTAGGATAATGATGATGCTACTGCTTTTGCAAACAAAGGCTCCATTAAGACTAAATTTTAAAACTATAGACATTGTGGTTTAGAGTTAATTTTAATTCGGGTCTGGCCACTAACGTAAGGAAATCGATAGCAGTGGCCGGCCAAATGGCGATAGGGAGGGAATACGGTAAGTTATGGCACCACACACCGCCCTTTTGTTGGAACGGATGGTGTCGACCATAGTCTGCCAATCAAAAGAATCAATTTTAATGCCAAAAAAAAAAAACAACTTTAATACGCACACTTATTTTTAGAGGTTTTGGAAGAAGTTACTCTTACTATTAACTTAACGGAAGAATTAATTATTAACCTTAGCCCACGTCGTCAAGTCTCGCACTTAATTGACATATATCGTCTTGACTCTGTTAATATACATATAATATATTTATATTATTTCTAATTAGTTCTTGCTTCTTTAAAAGGCATTCCGACTTCTTACTGACGCTCTTTATTAGTGCATTATTAAATGAAGTATGGTTTGCTTCTATTAGTTACGGCGCTATATTTTATATCTCATAAATCACTTCGTGTGGTGTCGGAGTAAGATTACAATTCACCACCCCATTTTTTTTATTTTTTTATTTTTTTTATTGGTGGGCTATGGGTGCGTCTCGCCCCGCCAAATCGGTTCGGGGTGACGGAGAAGGCGGCGCGTGATCCCATAGACCCACCGTAAAATCCTCTCTCTTCGCCGTGCGAGCGGACCACCGGTACCCGATCTTTGTCTTCGGTGGTAACAATTCACCACCCCTACCTTACCTGTGGGTGTTCGTAAGAGACGACTAAAAAAAAAAAAAAAAAAAAAAAAAAAAAAAAAAAAAAAAAAAAAAAAAAAAAATAGAATGCATATAACATCTATGCAAGAGAAGGATAACTCGAAACAAAACCCTGTACCAACAAGTCTGACCAGCGTGGTTAAGTAGGTCAAAGTCCCTCCAGTTATGGACGAGGCTCGAGTCCAACAGTGTGAAATATATGGGCTGGGATGATGAAAACCTTCTCCATAATCAAACTGTCTAAAAGATAATATAGTTAGTTTAAATATTAATGTTTACACACACACGCGTAAGAAATAAAACTTTTTTATATTGTAGTGGTAGGACTACGTTGTTAATAGTTTTCAGTCTACAACACTCTAGCAGATAATTGACGTATGAGCAGTGGCAAGTGTACTATTGCGTTTTGTTCGGTGAGCGAGAAGAAGAACGAGTCGGAAGCCCCTAACCTAACCTAACCCAACTTTTTAGACGGGTTTTGGGTTTTCATTGGTAGGCAGCGCCTAGCTGTACCGCTGGTGCTGCATAGAGCCATGGGCGGCAGCAACACTTACCATCATGTGTGCTGCTTTCTCGTTTGCCACCATCAACAATAAATAAAGAACTATATTTAAAAAAAGAGAAATAAAAACTATATGTCAACATCATTCTCTATGCGACCATTCGACGTCCAGTGTTAAATATATATACCTGCCCACAATAGAAAGAATAGTGCCGCAATCGCTTGGCAGGCGAGTTGGTCATAGCAATCAGTTGCTATACGCCTTTCAGGAGACAGCTGCTGCCCAATATGATCTCCACAGCTCCACAGATAAACAAAGAGTGACGAGGATCGTATTCTTTATCCATTGATACATGAGAATAGACCAACTATGTTATAATTAAAACGCAACGTTCCAGTGTAACTATTTATGTTACAAAAAGAGTAACGCATAGCATTAATATTTTTGATGTTTACGCGAATATTACATATATAAAATAACATTATTTTTACGAATTATATCACGTTTGTATTTGATTTTCACTTACACTCGATATTACAAAAATTCATTAGTTCATAGTTGGAAGAGGTTGATGAGAAGACGAAGTTGAGATGTCTTAACTATGAACGCTGAAAAGTAAAGTGAAACGACAGGCAAATCAAAATTAGGAATCAAATACAAATTCCATGTAATCCGTAAAATTGTTTTATTTTAATAGTAAAGGCAATGGGTTTTTTTTCTCTCTCTCTCTCTCTCTCTCTCTTTTTCTTTCTCTCATTACGCGCTTAAGGAAGTTTAAATTCATAAAGATTTTATCCAAATTCAACAACAAAAAAAGGTATTTCACCTCTTTTTGGTGGCGGCGTATCCACACCCCGTTAGGGAGAAGCGGCGCACGACCTCGTAGACCCGCCCGTAGACCAGCCCGTAGACAATGTACCTCTCAACGCCGTGTGGGTGGGTCACCGGAACCCGGTCTTTTGCTTCGGTGGACCACCTGACACTCCACCCTCGCGGGTATCTTCTCGGGCTGATGCCCCGGAACTTAAAACACCTACAGTTACTGCCGTCAAACAAACTATTAAATTCTACATATTTATTACAGTAATGTAGATATAGAATAAAAACTGAAAATACTACGTATTTTTATTTTTATCCTGACCTTTTATATACTTTACTGTACCGAGGGGATTAAATTATTTACAGCCTCCGTAGTGACACAAGTCCAAAAAGAAGCGTGTCGCAATTTATACGTGAATTAGTGACAAGCTTTATATATGATAGTGAAAACTTTATAAGGTGGTTTTATAAAGAATATAAAATAAAATAAATGCTATATTGTTGTGTAGTAGCGGCTACCAATACTACCAACACTTACTTCGCTCGTGGATGTCGTATAAGACGACTAACAGTTTTATATCGACTTGAGCCAACTCTACCTGATGCCGTCTGGTCAACAACTACATTCCCGAAGTTAAATCAGGCAGGCGGCCGGTCATAATACTATATCCAAAACTTTTTCAATATATACTATGTTATAAGAGTACATTCTGTATCATCAATAATATGAAGTAATAAAAGCAGTATAATGATAATAATGAAAGCAAAATAACTCCATAAGAAAGCATTGTTGTGTATAAGAGGGAGCCAAAACAGTAAAAATCAGTATACGCAGTCCATTTCATTCATGTATATCCAATACATGAATGAAATGGACCGGTTCATTGACATTGTTGGCCTATCAGTCTAGCCTTTCAGGTATCAACGATTAGCTTAACCTGCTCTTTATTGCTAGGTTATCATTCTTACGGCCACCGAAGACAAAGATCAGGCACCGGTGGCCCGCTCGCACGGCGAAGAGAAGAGTTTGCATGGTGGGTCTATGGGGTCACGCGCCGTCTCTTCCGTCACCCCGGACCGATTTGGCGGGGCGAGACGTATCCATAGACCACAGCAAAAAAAAAAAAAGAGAAGGTTATCACTCTTATGCGATCGGCTTCTCTGTCAGTTACAGACTTACTCGTTTCTGATCATTAGTGGCCACGGCTACAGCGACATCATATGCATTTATTTATACTGTGTACTGTGCGGTCTCCTATCTCATGGCATATGTACTTGAAAAAATTCTCACATATTTTACGTTTTCAGATGAAACAAACGATCGATGGTGGGGTGAAGCAGCAGTACCTCCAGCGCCTGCTGTTGCAGCTGTTCCTCCTCAGAGACCATCCATGTCCACCAATCTGAATGTTACCAGCACCAACAGGGATGAACCATCGGCATCTCCTCCAAGGCATCACTTAGCTAAAGACGGTATATATTTATATTTTTTCTCTCTTGAAGGCATCAAATGCAAAGCACCTATTTTTCGTCCTATAACTATTCTCACATAATAGAGGATGGATTTATATTAGCTTTGGAACACATTTGCAGACTCACTATAGTATGAATTGCCTGATGAGAAAGTTTAATTAAACTTTTTGTTCGTTCCTAGGAATTGAGCATGAGACGTCACATATTCGTATTTTATTGGCAGTCCCGTATTTATTTTACTAAATAGACAAAGCACTCTGTAAATATTTTATACAAAATATTTAGTAGTTTTTTACTATAAATATAACTAAAACCATTTTCTTTTGATATACTATACTGCATTTAGTATCTATGTATTAAAGGGTCTCGTTTTTTTCAAGCTAAAGCTGGCTGCTGCAAAAAAAGCATCAACATTTTTTTTTATAATAAATTTTGGTCCACAGTCTTTTGGCCGTGTCTTTTTTATGTTCTGTATTTTAATTAGTATATTGATATTATATAATTCAAGGTTTCTTGAAGTGGCTTTAATATATTTATGATGGTTTATATGTATATTAGCGCATGCGTATATGTGCTTGATGTTGTGTGACTGCATGTTTCTTTGGGGTTTTCTACTTTGCGCAATTGCTTGATGTTGATGGTGAAAACCCCTCTGCTGTATACTATGCAGCTTCAATAATTGGAACAAATTTAGTCTTTTTATTTAAATTTTCCCTTCCATTTTACTTTTACTCTGTAATTTAACGTGATAGAAAAGAACAAATTGCATTTTAATGGATTTTATCAACAACATCAAAATTTTCAGTTAACAACTTAATTTATATTGTCTGTTGGTTTAGAGATGATGGTAAGTGTAACTCATCTGATGGTAAATGGTAACCGCCCATAGAGCTTAGTAATACCAAGGTAAGGTTTAGCGATACAGCTAAGTCGCTATGATCGAATCAGATCTAATCTTATAAGATTCGAAGAATTTATAATTCGAAGATCGTACTACTCGACTCGCTGCTATAGCAGCGTCATGTAGTACGATAAAAAAAATGAGACATGAGTACCAAGTCTAAAAACTTCTTAAAGCATTCCCCATTGAAAAATCAATAGAGGATACAAAGTGTGCGGCTTCAAACGACTCCAATCTATCCTAAATATTGAGATTATCGAAAATTCGAAAAGCACGTCTTTGCATGCAGTCAATTGGTTTGAACTGATATTTGAGCGCTCACTCAGAGACGTAAGCATTACTTCACATGTGGACGAACATATGCTTTGTACAATAAATGTCTCTTTCGATGTGAAATACCACTTAGCTATGTTCAAGACACCCAGATTTTTAGTCGCCCGTTTGGTTTTGTTTTCCAAATGATTCCAAACTACACTATTCTGAATATTTCCACGCTAAAAATGCCAATACCTAAGGCATTTAAAATACATTAACAAATAATAGATGTCACTTTAAAGGTCAGAACTGACCTACAATAGTTAACAAGTCTTTGTTGAAGATGAACAGTAGTTCATCAAAATATGGACAATCTATAGGTAAGCTTCTCAAAATATGGACAAATAGATAGCTAATCTTTTTCTTAATTACAAACGATAAAATCTTTGAATAGCTTCATTTATCATATTCATCATCATCATTCTCCTACTCTTATCCCATTTACTTGGGGTCGATACAATATGTACTCTTCTTTCATAGTAAGTACATATTATAAAAGTTATTGGCAATAGTTTTATGACCCGCCGCCTGCCAGAAGTCGACCCTCCTTGGGAATGTAATTGTTGACCAAACGGTATCAGATGCAGTTGGCCCAGGTCGTTATAAGGCGTTTAGTCGACTTTAACGACATCCACGAGCAAAGTAAGGGTTGGTAGTGTTGTTAGCCGCTACCACACAGCTGAATAGCTAAGTATTAATATTTAATACTTAACAGATTTACTCATGATTCTTTTGGCCAGATTCACTCGTTAAATTGCTCTTATTCTGTAATATATATTAAAAAATTATGCCTTCATCATCATCAACATCATCATGATCACCTACTCTTATTCACAATCACTTGAGGTTTACGCAATAATTATTCTTCTTCCATCGTACATTTTTCAAAATTTTGCCAATAGTTTTATGACCAGACGCTTGCCTTATGTCAACCCTCTTTGGGCATATAATTTTTGACCAGATAGCATCCGATGGAATTGGGCCGAGTCGATGTAAAAGCTCTTAGTCGTTTTTTACGACACCCACGAACAATGTTGGCATAGGTAATATTCATAGCCTTCACCATACAATATTCAGCAATATATAACCTTCTTCTTCTATAACATGTTATTTCTTATCTTATATCACTATTATTCTAAGTAATTATATTAAAATTTCTTAAAACTGCTATGTTCCTGTAGATGTAATATTTTATACCTTTTGGTAAACTACTAATCGAAGTCGAGTCCGAGTCCAGAAAGCTATTCCCAATCGCGTCGGATTCAACGTTTTACCTTTAATCAGTTTTGTCAAAATATATTTTTCCCCGGAGCAACTGCCAACTGACCTCCGCAGTTCATAAAGATAATGAAATTTTAATATTAGGTCAGGATTCTAAGTCCTTATCCTTATTACAATATTCATGACAGCCTCTGTAATAATTTGAGTTGAGCCAATGACATATATTTTAAACGATTCACATTTTTTTTATTGATTTATCAATCATTTATCATTAATTTAAGATGCTAGATTATTTAAGAAAACTTATTTACGAGCGAAAAAATATTGTCACATGTGGGATTTAAACCCTTATTTATCAAAAATTCATTTTATTGCTACTGCCTTAAGAATCAGGCTATTGTAGGTAGTACGACGTATGATAACCAAATTGTCCCGTGCTCGCTTTCTTATCTTTATGTGACATTTGACTAGTCATCTATTAGAAAATGTTTAGATATTGTTTTAATACTGTAACGTTTCACATAGATTTATATTAAGTAAGAATTGAACCTAATAATCCAAATTATAGAAGCAGCATTTGATATGCTATTTTTAAAACCTACTGTCAAGTAAAAAAAAATATTCCTCATGATCGTGTACATCAAGTGTATAAAAAGTTATATATACATCACTAAATATGTCTTATTTTGATGACGGTAAAAACATAGTTCTTATACCTATAGGGATACCTGTTTTCTACGTCTCCTATGATTCATTTGGATTGGTGATACATGGTTCTCTGAACCCGTTATCACATGAGAAGGTCTTATTTCTATTATTTCATTGATAACTAATTTTTAAAACAGAAATAAAATAATTCTCTGTATAAAAAAGAATAAAGTAATAAGGTGAAAAAATAAAATGGGAAAAATAATAATTGCTTTCAAGACAAAGAAAATTATATTTTTTAATATATTCAATGCTTGCTATTATGGTTACAATTTACTGTAACTTTTGCGTGTAGGTTAATATATAATTGGATATCCTAAGATAGGCAACATATATAAGAAATATAAATTACGACATCTTCCATTTAATAAGGCCTTTGTTATTAGGTATAAAATTCAAACTAAGACGAATTCAATTATGGATGTCTCATTTTAGTTCATATAAAACCCACTGTTGGGTTCAGGTCTTTTCTACAAGAGGTAGAAAATTTAAGTATTATACCACCTTTTTTTTTTTTTTTTTTTTTTTTTTTTTTTGCGGTGGGCTATGGACGTCGCACCCCGCCAAATCGGTCCGGGGCGACGGAAGAGGCGGCGCGCAACCCCATTGACCCACCCTGCAAGCACCTCTTCTTCGCCGTGCGAGCGGGCCACCGGTACCCGATCTTTGTCTTCGGTGGCCCGCTCGGCGGTATGGCCTCTCGGGCTCCTCTCCTGTCGACGCCCCGGCAGCTTTCGCCGTCGAGGCGTCGTCCTCACGCGGTGGCCTCACGTCAGGTGACCGGACAATTCCCCATGGTACTCGCGCCTGCGCCGCCCCGGCCGCGGGCGGCGGCCCGGGTCACGGGAATCCTCCCGGGCCGGTTCCGCCGCCTCCTTCTGCGAGATGACAGCCTCGCAGAAGGCGGCGACCGCGTCCCAATTCCTGACGCTGTCGACCATCGCTCGCGCAACAGCCGGCAGCGTCAGGTCGGCACCGATGACAGCGACGAGGTCACGGCGCTGCCCGTCCCAGCCCGAACATACCTCGAGCGTATGTTGCGCCGTGTCCTCGTCGCTACTGCAATGGTGGCAGGACGGAGTCCACTCCCTCCGCACGACCGTGTGCAGGTACTTGCCGAAGCAACCATGCCCCGACAAGACCTGCACCAACCGGAAAGAGAGAACTCCGTGCCGACGCTCCATCCACTCCATCAGTACGGGCCGGAGGGCCTCAACGGTAAAAACACCGTGTCTAGGCCTCTCCAGCCGCGTAGCCCAACGGGCGATGACTTCTCGGCGGGCGTCCTCGCGCCAGGTGGCTATCTCGTTGAACGATGGGGAGCCACCCTCTTCGCGCATTTAGGTAACCCGCCGGTAGAGGTCGGAGAGCATCTCCGCCTCTAGGTCCCACGGGGGTGTCCCGGCCAATAGGCATGCCGCCTCGGTAGACACCGTGCGGTACCCGCGAATGGCTCTGACCGCCATGGCTCGCTGTGGCCTCCACAGCACCGCCCTGAGCTGGGCGTTCAGAGCCCTCGCCCACACAGGTGCGCCGTACATGGCCATTGAGCGGATCACCCCCGCATACAGCCGTCGGCCCTCGAAACTGGGTCCGCCCACGTTCGGCATGAGCCGAGAAAGGGCGGACGCCGCGCCGACCAGCCGGGGAGCAATTTGACGAAAATGCTCCCGGAACCACCATCGCCCGTCGAGCACCAGACCCAAGTACCTCATATGGGCCTGGATACTGATGTGGATGGAGTTGACGACTAACGAGGCGCCGATGGGCAGCCTCACACGGGGCCCATGGAATAGTAGAGCCTCCGTCTTGTTTAGGGCCACCCTGAGCCCCAGCGCCTCAATACGCCTGACCATCTCCTCGGTGCCGAGAGTGGCCAGGCTCGCCGCCTCTTCGAGTGTCCTGCCCCGGGCTGTGACGAGCGTGTCGTCAGCATAGCATATAACGCTCAGCCCGGGAGGGAGACTCCCTCTCAACGCCCAGTCGTAACCGATGTCCCACAGAGTCGGCCCCAGAACCGAACCCTGCGGAACACCGCACGACATGGGCGTCCGCACAATGTCCCCTGCGGGGCTCGCGTAGAGAACACTGCGCCCCTCCAAATAGTAAGTATTATACCACCCTAGTCAAATGGGTTAGTATGGGCTTTTAGTTTGGGTTTGCCTTCTCTTGCATAGATGTTATATGCATATCCTCTCATCATATTCATCTTTTACAATACTTATGGTCAAGAAAAGGAATAATTGAATTGTATTCTTACTACGTCTCCACATGGAATTACAGAAATAATATTCGTAATTGCAATTTCCAAAGTAAATTTGTTTATATAATGAAATTTGGCGGTAAAGTATGGCACAATTGTCTTAAGAGTTAATAATCCTAGATATTATTCAATCCTAAGGTATTGTTTAATCAACATTGTTATATCCGTCGTGAAGTTTAACCCGATTTATTGGTTGATTAAATTTATATTGACTTGAAGAGCTTAATTCTCGGATTCTCGGTAATATGCATACCTTTAATGTATACGTACATTTCTCTGAATGTTTTAGTAATCTTAATTAGTCGAGTTTGAAGGGCACGCATGTATATATATATATATATATATATATATATACATGCGTTTTGAAACTATTAAAATAGTCCTCGCATCCAAATTTAAAAAACAATTTTTCAAACAAACTTTTTATCATAAATATTGAAACAAAATAGAACACCGTTTGTAAATATTAGTTCACTAACCTGTGGTCGGCGCGCAAGCGGAGAGCGATATTGCGGTGTCATATTTTACAATTTCGAAACGTAGGTAAATACCTACACTTCATGTTTTGGGCGTTATTCATTCTCACTTGATTATTTTATTAAAATAATCACGGTAACTTTAGTAATTCACTTGGTCGTTAAACTTTTAAATTTTGGATATGTGCACCATGGACCCGAACGCACAAATTATATCGTCTTAAAATATTATTTTGAACTCTTGTTAACAGGTCGCCATTGACGGCGATGTATTTTAACTAGTTGAAAGATCGTACAATTCTATTTTGAAGTCCTCCACATTATCAACCTCTGTTAAATTTGCGAGCAAAATATTTTAAAATTTGTTCATCTAGGGTGGCTCTTACACGCGAAGGAGCACTATCCATATGAGGGAGTAAGGATTGATTATCCCGTAACCTCTGGACAGCTTGCACAATAGTACGGCCATTGGTAGGACAAAAACGTGTGTTTCCATACCTCTCTCGCTACGTACGTATGGTTAAAGCTGCATTGCCGTGACATAAATTAAAAATCCATAAATTAAAATCATATCTGTATACCCGAAGCTGTGTAATTATAACGAGGCATTGTAAATGAGAAAAAATACTATTCCAACACAAAGTACCATAAGAGCCTAATTTCGCACAATTCACTTAAAAAAAAATCAGTTATCTACTCGTATAGTACATGTTCACTTTAGAAAAAAAAACGTCCTATGTCGCACAAATTACACTTTTAAACGTCATAAACAAAAGTAGTTAACTAGGTAGGCAGCAGTCACAATTTGCAAATCATCATAGCGCATGCGACTCGACGTTCACGTCACAGGATCACAATGCCACACTGACCTACAGACCTATGCGAATCTAATGTAGCCAAGTATTTTGTATCACACAAACTATCCAAATCATGTCAGTAAATGTCTATTTTGTTATCGCTAAGGTATGTAAGGAATTGTAATATGCTGAATAAATAAATAAAATAAATATTATAATAGTTTTGAACAATAAAGCGAAACAAAAAAAAATGTCCCTTTCGCACTTTCAGTTGACCGAGGTCTTCTTTCATTAAGCTGAATTAGGTAGTTTTAAATTTCTCATCTAAGTCTGATGACACGGTTTAAATATGGATCTTAAGACTCAGGAATAAGGTATAATATTCATTGATTTGTATTGCGTTTGGTAAAGACTTGAACTGGTAAACATGGCGATATGTAGGTACTACCTTCATATTAGTTTATACCGATGCGCGGGAGGTCATTGATCTCTTAGTGATAGGCGAATAATTATTTTTTTTTATACAGAGTGTGGCAAATGTTAATAATACAAAGTAATGTGCTGTGGCTAAACTATACGACATATGTATTATACTCAAAGTTTGTATACAGGCTGGGCAAGTCATCAGATACACTAAATTAAAAATATATATCCACGCCATATCCCTTGCAGGGTAGGCAGAGAGAACAGAGTGCCAGAGAACTCTATCAACAAACCAATGCTAGTCCACCAAACACTCAGAAGTAACTTTTCTGAGTCAATTTTGGTTTAGGGCAAGTTTTGGCTGGGTCTACAGGGTTGAGCCATTGCGACGAGCGCTTCCAATTATCGTACAGTATCCACTTTTTATCGCAAGTAATGATTCGATTTAAAATCCCTTCATTATTGTGTCGGTTGACCAAAGTAACACAGCAGTCGACGCGTGTTTGCAAGTTCTATTCACTCAATACATGAGGTACCCATCGTTCAAGTTTTTTACTTGCCCGATTTGCTTTAAGTGGAATAATACAGTTTTGTCACTTACCCCGAAACCTGCAGCTATCTCTGAAGTGCTTTGTGATGGATCCGCTTACACAACAGCCTTTAATTCTTCATTTTCCACTTTGGTCTCCGGCCGTCCACGGGGTTGGTTCTGAAGGTCGAAATTTCCAGAACGAAAACGTTGACACCAAAATCGTACCGTGCTTTCTTTTGCGACACCAGCGACGTACACACCATTAATCCTCCGAGCTGTATCTGCAGCAATGGTACCACAGTAAAACTTGTACTCGTAAATATACCAATATTTCATGTTTTACATTGAGCGGTAATAAGCGACGCCAAAGAAAAAAACCAATGAGGGCAAAACAAATGAATGACTGTTTTCAAAACTCAAATGTACCAGCTAAATGAATTTATATTTGGAATTCTTAACCAAAGAGGAGATATTTCAGATCAAAGTGGTCAGTAACGGCCAATATATATATATATATATACTTTTTTTTTTCCTTTACAAGGTGGAACATGGATATGGTCGCGCTCCGGCAAATCAGCCCGGGGTGATAGAAGAAGCGGCGCGAAACCCCATGGACCCACCCTGCAAACACCTCTCTTCGCCGTGCGAGCGGGCCACCGGTACCCGATCTTTGTTTTCGGTGGCCGGCCCGGCGGTATACCCTTGCGGGTTCCTCTTGTGTCGATGCCCCGACAGCTTCCGCCGTCGGGGCGTCACCCTCACGCGGTGGCCTTACGTCGGTTGACCGGACAAGTCCCCGGTCCGACCACCCAAAGCCTTGGTTAGGGCGGCATTGGGCGCAGATATTCGCGCCTGCCAGCCGCTGCCGGCGGC
Source organism: Lymantria monacha (assembly GCA_905163515.2). NCBI lineage: Eukaryota > Metazoa > Arthropoda > Insecta > Lepidoptera > Erebidae > Lymantria > Lymantria monacha. Next base: position 25,214,607 of record LR991092.1, read on the forward strand.
CCGGGTCACGGGAATCCTCGCGGGCTCGTTCCGTCGCCTCAACGGCGACCGCGTCCCAGTTCCTGACGCTGTCGACCATCGCTTTCGCAACAGCAGGCAGCGTCAGGTCGGCACCGATGACAGTGACGAGGTCGCAGCGCTGCCCGTCCCAGCTCGAACATTCCTCGAGCGTATATTGCGCCGTGTCCTCGTCACTACCGCAATGGTAGCAGGACAGAGTCCACTTCCTCCACACGACCGTGTGCAGGTACTTGCCGAAGCAACCGTGCCCCGACAACACCTGCACCAACCGGAAAGAGAGGACCCCGTGCCGCCGCTCCATCCACTCCATCAGTACGGGCCGGAGGGCCTCAACGTTAACAACACCGTGTCTAAGCCTCTCCAGATGCGTAACCTAAAGGGGGATGACGTCTCGGCGGGCGTCCTTGCGCCAGGTGGCTATTTCGTTATACGATGGAGAGCCATCCTCGTCGCGCACTAAGGTTACCCGCCGGTAGAGGTCAGAGAGCATCTCCGCCTCTTGGTCCCACGGGGGTGTCCCGGCCAGTAAGCATGCCGCCTCAGTCGATACCGTGTGGTATCCGCGAATGGCTCTGACCGCCATGGCTCTCTGTGGTCTCCACAGAACAGCCCTGAGCTGGGCGTTCAGAGCCCTCACCCACACGGGTACACGTACATGGCCATCGAACGCTGCGCCGACCAGCCGGGGAGCAATTCGGCGGAAATGCTCCGGAAACACTATCGCTCGTCGAGCACCAGACCCAAGTACTTCATATGGGCCTGGATACTGATCTGGATGGAGTTGACGACTAACGAACGACTAACTATATATATATATATATATATATATATATATATATATATATAGGGGGGCATAGTCCGGAGCGTGCTCGTCGCATCCCCTGCCAGTCTAATTAAACTGCTAATCCGGCTCGATATGCGTACCGCAGTGCGGGTTAGGGCGTCCCCCGGAGGCGACGCGTACTGAACCGCCCCCGTCGGTACGAACTTTAGCAGTTGCGGTGATGGGAGCTGCCACCCATCACGCCTTGCCCAGTCAGGCGAGTCGAGGAGAGCAGAGTGCCGGGTGGGCACGTGGAATGTAAGAGGTTGTGTTGAAGGTAAGTTACACGAGCTGATATCCGTCATGGCGGAAAAACAGCTAGACGTGCTCTGTGTAACAGAGACCAAGCGAAGGAGCAGTGACGCCTGTGATCTTCCTGTTGGCGGGATGGCTCTGTGGTCTGGTGTACCACAGAGCGATCGAGCCAGTATGGGGGTAGGAGTGCTGTTGTCCTCTCGCTTGGCCTCAGGTGTGAAGGATTACGGAATGTATGATCCCAGGCTTCTTTGGGTCCGTATAAAACTAGGTGTCACCAAGGTATACATGGTTGTAGCATATGCTCCCGTAGGATCCTCGGTGGCATCAGACCTAGAGAAGTTTTGGGATAATGTTAGGGAAGTTCTGGATATGGCAGAAACCAGTAAACGCGTGATTGTATGCGGAGATTTGAACGGATGGGTGGGGACCAAGCATCCCGACCAAGAGGACGTACTTGGTCCATTTGGTGATAAGAGAGTGAACGACGCAGGTAGGCTCATAGCGGATGTATGCATGGAGAGAAACCTTATTGTGTCAAACACATTTTTCCAACATAAGGACATCCATATGTATAAATGGAGAAGGAATGAACAGAAAAGTATAATAGATTTAATTTTGGTAGACAGTCGCCTCCGAAGCAAAATATTGAACGCAAGAGCCTACAGGGACCCCACAGTCGATACGGACCACTATCTCGTTATTGCGAGATTTAGTGTTCTGTTCAGAAAGTGGAGGCACTGGCGAGAGCGTGTCCACTTCGAAGGGCTTAAAAGAATAAAGGTTGAAAGGTTGCAAGAAGAGTGTGTATGAGAAAAGTATGCAGAGGGTGTCCAAGAACGGCTGACGATGGCAAGCCAGCCGCAAACGGACATTGAAGAATGCCGGAGAGTATTGAAAGAGAGTATAGTAGATACAGCGAAAGAAGTATGTGGAAGTTCAAAGAAGCATAGAAAAACAAATGGTGATGCAAGGTGGGATGCGAAGTGGCAGCTTCCGTAGAGCAAAAGAAGAAAGCGTGGCTGGACTATGTCTCTTCTTTGAATCTGAATGACAGTATGACTGAACAGAAGAAAGAAATATATCGGCAATGTAAGAATGACATCAAGGCCTTAGTGAAAGAGAAACGTGATAGGGCAAGTATGAGTGCAGAAGATAGGCTGACTAAAAACTTCGAGGGTAACACCAAACTCTTTTGGAGGGAGGTGAAGAGGTCTCGGTGTGGTTGGTCAGCCTTCAGAATGAATAAAATAAGGTCTAAAGGTAGAGACATTCTTACACAAACACAAGACGTGTTAAGCCGATGGAGTGAATATTTTGGCGATATGTATCTGGATGCTACGGTTGACGCCGGTGTCACATGTGGTTTAGTAGAACAACATTCGACGGTGGCGTCCTCCGATGACATCAGTATGGATGAAGTTGAATGGGCGATAAGAAGTTTGAAAAATGGTAAGGCAGCGGCCATTGATATGGTGTCTGCCGAGATGATCAAGCTTGGTGGCTCCTGTGTCTGGGAGGCGTTCCTGTTGCTACTTAATTTATGTTGGAGTTCGGGAATGGTTACCGGGGACTGGAATAGCGCAGTCATCGTGCCTTTGTTTAAAAACAAGGGTTCACGTTATGACTGCGCAAATTACAGAGCCATAAGCTTGACCAGTTTGGCATCAAAAGTGTATGGTAAAATTATTGAAAGGAGAATGAGGATGGTGTCCGATGGTTTACTGTGTGAGACACAAGGAGGTTTCAGGAGTGGAAGGGGATGCATGGATCAAGTGTTCTCTCTGCGCAACATTGTGGAGAAGCATCTGGCTCTAGGTCAGAGGGTTTTCTGCAGTTTTGTGGATCTGGAGAGAGCATTTGACACGGTTGTACGAAAGGAACTTTGGGACATTTTACCGGAGTATGGTATTAGCGGTAAACTGCTACGGGCTGTGCAGTCCAGTTACATGGGCTGTAGAGCCTGTGTGCGGCTGGATGATGGAATGTCGCCTTGGTTTGACGTCAATATCGGCGTTAAGCAGGGGTGCGTTCTGTCAGCCAGGCTGTTTATCATACATATATCTGGATAAATGTCTCCAAAGGTTGAACGATATGAATATAGGAGTCCAGTTGGGTAACTCAGTGGTCACTGCTCTGCTGTATGCAGATGATGCAGTCCTGCTGGCACAGTCAGCGACTGACCTGCAGACCCTAGTCGACACAATGACAGAAGATTGTAAGAAAAGGGGTCAACACGTGAATGTGAACAAAACCAAAATAATGGTCTTTGAAAGAGATGAAGCCAGAACAGATGTAAGATAACAATAGGTAATGATGTACTAGAGCAAGTGGATGTATTTGTATATCTTGGATGTCGATTTAGCCGAGATGGAAGGTACACCACTGATATAGAGCGAAGAGTGAATGCGGGAAATAGAGTGAACGGAGCGTTGGGGTAACTTCTCGGTAGCCACCACCTCAGCCAGAAGGCACGTGTAGCAATATATAACGCAGTGCTTGTCCCAACTTTACTGTATGGAAGCGAGAGTTGGGTATGCAGAAAAGAGTATGAAAGTAAAATTAATGCGGTCGAAATGCGGTCTCTGCAGAAAATCTGTGGAGTAAGGCTGACCGACCGCTTTCGTAACGACGACATAAGAGAGCGAGTAGGTATGAGAGAGTATTGGTGTAAAGATACGAAAGGGAATGCTCCGATGGCTCATACATGTGGAAAGAATGCCGAACGAACGTCTGGTTAAGAAGATATACAATGCAAAAGTAGAAGGATGTATGTACCGGGGGAGACTGAGACTAACCTACCTAGATCAGATCGGTCATGTACTGAAGGAAGGTGGAGTCAAGAGTCTCCGAAACCGGCGAGCGTGTATGAAGAGGATTATGAATATTGAGGAAGCGAGTGAAGTATGCGAGGATAGAGTTCTCTGGCACTCTGTTCTCTCTGCCTACCCTGCAAGGGATATGGCGTGATGATATGTATGTATATATATATATATATATATAAATACTAGCGGACCCGGCACACTTCGTTCCGCCTAACATTTAATGAATGAGATAAGCAGATTTCGATTAATTTAAAATTATTAAATAATTTTTAGCTGTGGTAGCGGTTACAAATACTACCAACCCTTACTTTGGTCGAGGATGTCGTATAAGACGACTAAGAGCCTTATAACGACCTCAGCCATTTCTATCTGATGCCCTTTGGTCAACAATTACATTCCGAAGGAGGGTTGACGTCTGGTAGGCGGCCGGTTATAAAACTATTGCCAATAACTTTTACAATATGTAATATGAAAGAAGAGTACATATTGTATCGACCCCAAGTAATTGGGATAAGAGTAGGAGAATCAAGAATAAATATGAATAATATATAAATTCAAATAATCAAGTATTTTAATAACGTGCCAGCAAGACGAAAAATTACCTTGTGTTATACGACATATGATAACTATATAGACATAATATGTTTTATTATAACAATATTCGTAAAACTTCGTAACAATCGCACGAAACGAACTCTGAACGGTTAAATTTTGCACGCCTCTGCGTTGAGGTCTTGCTCTACTCTCGATATATGAAAATTAAGCAGTTTTCAAACCTAAAAATGATTGTATTTTCTCACATTGCACTTATAGGATAATATTATCATACATATGTCAAGGAAAAACATTCTTTTAAACGTATTTGTTATTTTTAAAAAGCAATTATTTTGTTTAAAGTAAGAAAATAGTTGATTAAAAAAATAATTCGAAGACGTCGGATAAAATATTCTGGATCTAGCAAGATTACGACAGTAAAAATTAATGTATATTTCTTTTTTTAAAAGCTTCATAATCGCAAGGCGCGGTTTCCTTTCGAAAATGGCTTGGTAACTCTTTGTCAATTAATAAAAAACTAAACTGCTTAGTCATTAGTGTGTGTATCTTATGAAAATTGGATTCGTTTACATTTTTTGTTCGTCCATTAGGACAAAGGAAAGGAAATAGATCCCATACAGCCTATTGTAAATGAACAGCTATGTTTAGTACTGCGTCGAGAATGGCACGAAATTATTTTTCTTTTTCATTTATGGCATTGACTAATAGTAAATGATAAATAAAATAATGCAAAATTATCACATGTCTGTTAACTTCAGTATCTTAAAAATATTGCATTTTTTTTTGTTTCTCTAACTTTTTGAAGTGAAACTTTTTTATCGACGTATGGGAGAAATTTTATATTGTAACGTTTTTCTGTTACGCGCCATATTTATTTTGAAGTATAAAGTGCATGGGAGGGTTATCCGTGTGGTGACGGAGTAAAAATACAATTCGCCACCTCCTATCTTAATTGTGGGTGATCGTAAGAGACGACTAAGGTAAGGGATATAAAACGCATATAACATCTTTGTAAGAGAAGGAAAACTTGAAACAAAACCCTATACCAACATATCTGACCAGCTTGGTATAGTAGGTCAATCACCCTATTTTAGATCACTGCGTATACTCACCTTACCCTCAATCGTAATTTCTTCGATTGTTGTATTCATAAGACAAAAGCTTGTCTTATTCAAGACTCGCGGAGACAACTCAAATGGCTACAACACACGCGGTAATAAGAAACTTGCTGAGATACCTCGCAGACTTGCCAAATCTGATAAATTGACACACGTGATGGGACCCACTTTATATAATCAACTGCCTGAATATAATATATAACCGATGCATCTAGCTTGACAATGTTTAAAAATAAATTAAAGTCATGGCTTGTTGAAAAGGCTTTCTATCGTATAGAGGATTTTGTCCCTAGGTTAATATAGCTTTAATAATTTAATTATACAATTCTCATTTTAATGATCCTTATTGAGACCTGTATATTTATGAGGATGCATAATTCCTTAATATTTTATTACAATTTAATTTATATTATATTATAGCTGATGCCCGCGACTTCGTCCGCGTGACATTCAGTTTTACTACGCACCCCTATTTGAAACTTTAAAATTCAAACTTGACCAAGTATTGCCGGCAGCCACTTGACCATTTTCATCAAGGAGGACGCTTTATCCAATTTTCTTTAAAACATCGGCAAATTCTTAAGCATGTGAATTAGTGTTGCCCAAATGTAAGACTCTTGCGAGGCTCGCAAATTTTGCAACTTTTGCTTTTAGAATAACACAAAGTCACTTGTTTCGATAGAAATAAAAAAAAAACCCCATAGACATTAAAAATCCAACTATATTAATGAAATTCTATTCATCTAGTGGCAGTAACTATACAACTACCAATAATTAGCTACATATCGCTAAACGGAAGTGGGGCTATTATTCTTCCGTGTACTGGTATTTCTCGTAAGAATACGAAATGTTGACAATCCTTTCTTTGCTAAGAAAATCGTAAAATCATGTCTAAGGGAGCACTGCGAAACTCTTGCAGCAAGTCTTGGTCTTGCATTTGGGCAACACTAATGTGATTGATGACCTTGGCTTTGCTTGCATGTTGATGGTTAGGGTCAACTTTCCTGCTTGGGGCCACAGATAAGAATACTTCAGTGAAGCATTGATCTCATCATTTCTATTTCCTAGAGTTTTAACAGGAAGGATTTGCCGAAAATCTCCAAAGAAAAGCACCATTGACTTCTCATTACGATTTCGTAGTGCTCGATCTACGGCCTCTACGTTTTTTTTTATTTATCATTATCCAATCAACGCAAACGATTAGACAGCAAACCTTAATAATAACACTTATAGTGGTAAAGCCACAATTGATAGTATTCTTTTTACAGCCACGGGCCAGTCTGACCCCCAGTCTGACCTAGCACCCCACTCTTGCAGAAAAGCAACGTCTGAACAGTGGCAATGTGTTATTTCCGCTTCATTTGTAAGAGGCGGCGGGGCGGCGCAAGCGCGATTACCTGCGTCTACTTGCCTTAGCCGAAGCCGCGGGTAACTGGAACGGGGAATAGTCCGTCACCCGTGGAGAGGCTGACCACGTGAGGGTGAAGCCCGATGGCCTGGGGCGTCATCGAGGATGGTACTCGAAAGGCCCAATGGTGATGGGGAGGGAAAACGGTGGGTTAGAGGGCCACGCGGACGGAATGCAAGGCGTGTGTCCAGACCATGGCCTGCCAAAAAAATAAGTGCATGCTGCTTGCTCGTTTACCACCGTACACAATAAAACAAAAAACACTTTGAATGTGTCGCAGTTTTGTGTTATTGAACATCTCGGTGTTTCATTGCTTTATAAATCTATCGGGTTTATAAACAATGTGCATAAATCTATCGGATTTTAAAACAAAGCCCTTTTACCACCAAGAAGTAATGCAGCTGCAGTTTCTGACGTAGTTACATCCAAAGTTATTTTACGCTGTCTCCTCATTTTGGTAAGATTGCTCTGCTCAGATAAATCTTTTCAGGGCCACCTGGGGACATGGACATCTATCATCTCAGCTTATATACGTCCCACTATTGGGCTCAAGCCTCGTCCGTAATGGGAGGGTAATTGACCTACTATATCACGCTGGTCAGACGTGATGGTATAGGGTTTTGTTTCGAGTTTTCCTTTTCTTCCATAGATGTATGATATGTATGATGTCCTTTAGTCGTCTCGTGGGTGATCGACCCACGGATAAGAAAGCGGTTGGTGAATTGTATTCTAACTGCGCAACCGCACGGATAAATATATAATAAATGGCTTTCATTACGAAAGAATTAATAAAAATGAATTTCTTGGTTCATGTCGCGTTTTAGTAGCGTAGAATATCTTCAGATGGATATCTTTTATATTTTATAATAATGTCAAAGGATTTGAAAGACTGTAAAACAATAACATCATTAAAAGCAAAAGACTCAAACGAATGGGGCTATGACTGTTACAGGCCTACTCAAGGGTGTCATCTCAGCGCTGATCACCTTCAAGTGCTCTGCAAGCTGCTTAAAACGTACTCTATGCTATCAACAGTGTATAAAAATGTAAAAAAGTAGGCCCTCGCACAACATGCAGCAACAGGCGGCAGTAACAGCACTATTGCTAAAGTGACTGGTGTAGTGATGGGGCATAGTTGCTTCGGCGTGTACCTGCTCACGGTCTTAAGGTGGGAGAGCACACCGTCTAACCACTACTGCGATTGCGAGGTGGACACGGCGCTGCAGATGCTTAAAGTTTGCGTGGCCTGGGCAAAGCAGCGCCGTGCACTCATCGCAATCATCGTTCCCAAACTGGCACTGTCGACTATCGCAAAGACGATGCTCGATAGCTTCAGGAACTTGGACTCGGTCGCCGCCTTTTGCGAGACAGTCGTCCCACAGAAAAAGGCGGCGAAGCGTGTCACAGAGGAGACTCTCCATGCTGACACACTCTGCCACCGGCACATCGAACATCACAGGCGCGGTACCTGCACCTGTTGCCATCCTAACTGAGGTCGCGGGTAGATGGACCATGGGAATTAATCTACCACCTGCAGAAACACCGACCGCGTGAGGGCGATACAACGCTGTTGTTTGCCGGGGTGTAGACGGAGACGATACCTGGAAGGGTGAACCCCCGGACCGGCCACGGATGTCAAATAAGCGGTACCAGAGGCCAGCCTGATGGTTTGGGCAGAGAACACGATGAGTTATGGGGTCACACAACGCCCTTCTGTTACCCCGGAAGAAATGGCCGTGTCCAGACCATAGCCTACCAAACAAAAACAAAAAAGGGTGCACTTTGCATACTCGCCCCAAAGTAGCATCTTAACTAAGAATGTACGTTTTGTACGCTCTATGATGTGGACTTTACTTTTCTTTTTCGTGTTTGACTTAGTTCTTAGTCGCAGATGGCTATGAAAACTTTACTCCGACTGTTAGGTGACTGCTGAGAGCTTTCCACCCAAAGTACCTTTACTAAGTTCAAGAAGTAAATTTTAAACTGAATTATAGCGCCATCTATTGCTCATTTAACAAACTAAATAAATCATGCATTTTATTAATTTATAGCTAAATTATATATTATTAACTAATTAAAACATTCTTTTTTATCACAAATAGTTTTATTAGTCATTTTGACTACCTGACTAAGGATTATGTCAACTTCTCTTCAACTTTGAAGGACGTTTGAGCCCAGCAGTGGGATGTATATGAGCTGAATTAATGAAACTACTATATATTAAGTAATACAAATACTTTCCTTACACTATAGATAAATTATATAATTATTTTGAATTGAATCTTCTAGTCACATAAAAGGCAAGCGGTGATTTTAAAAACTTAAATGACCATAACTTTTTTTACAGACATCAGATTTCAATGAAACAAAGACTAAATGTTGCTCTGAATTGGGCTTAATCTTTTTATCAAAACTGCGAAACAATCCGTTCAGTAACTTCGGAGATTAGCGATTACAGACATACAGACAGACAAGAAATTCCAAAAAATGTTTTTTGTTTTCTGTTAGTGTTTTCTTACTGCCTAGATTCATTTTTTAATAAATTTATCAAATGTAAAGACACGGGATTTCTACTGATTTATTATATGTATAGATTTATGACAAATCATCACGAAAAATGAAATTATTTAATGAATGCGTTTGATGATATTTTATGTAGATTTTTGACTTGTAAATACTATATTTACCAATAAATTGATTATTCTGATTGTTATTGGACTTTTGACGGGAATTTGAAAACGTCATGTGGTGTTCTTGTATTATATTCGATATCTTAGTGTTTTAACGTGTTATATTAGATAATTTTGATGGCATTTTATGTAATGTGATGGGGCAGTACTGGGATATAGTGAATATCATATAAAAGTGCTTTACAACGTTTTCGTTTTCCAATAAAATTCCAACAAGATACCATTAACAGTGTGGCCATTGCACTGTTAATGGTGACAATTTGACTTAGACAATGACTAACTAGAGGGAGGGGGAGAGGGAGGGGGAGAGGGAGAGATGGGGGAAAGAGAGAAAGGGAGAGAGAGAGAGTAGTTAGCCAAAGTGTCACTTCTGATATGTGTACGTACTTTATACGCACGCACATTTTTTTGTTTTTTTTTAAAGTGCAATTTTATTTAATATTACTACCAAGATCTTGCTCAATAAAATAATTAAGGCGCTTTACTTATCTTGCATATTATAACATTGACTAATAGTGAATGCTAAATAAAATATGAGGAAAATCCAATAGTGCACCTATTGAAAGTTCCAAATTATAATTTTAACAATTCGCGATATTTTCCAAACAAACCATTAGACCACGTAATGACGTGAGCTGTCAGTTGCCATTGGTTACATCATCAACAAATGAACGTTTAGAATTGATGTTTTTTTAATTTTGTTTTTTTTTTGTTTATTAATATCATATTTTAATATCCTATATCCTATTCTCGACGACAACAAACTCAAAAACATAAAAATTGGTGCAGCCGTTCTCAAATTATAAGTGTTGTAACTAACACAACTTTCTTTTATATATTGCTTATGTCGGCAAATAAGCAGACAGCACACCTGATGGTAAGTGTCACCGCCGCCCGTGGACCTTTGCAATATCAAGGGTATAGCTAGGCCACTGCCTACCAATAAAAACCCCAAACCCACCCCAGTTGGGCTTCCGGTTCTCTCTTACTCAGACGTCGATCTTCTGCGCGAGTGTGGTACTACCTCGGACGGACCGGCCCGCGGCTGTAGACAGGGAACTGTCCACAGCGTGGTCCTACCACTATCAGATTATATATATATATATATATATATATATATATATATATATATATATATATATATATATATATATATATATATATATATATATTACATTTCTATATATTAATAATCTTCAGAAATTGCCGCAAATATGAAAATTATCGATAAATTAACGACCTTGTGTTTTAAAATTTGTGAGTTTTACACGCCTTATTTATTTTTTAAAAATCAGATAACAAAATTAATTCAGAAAAAAATTGTATCGTCGGTCGTTCATTTCTATGTACCAGCACGATTAACATAGTTACATACAATCAATTCACAAAAATCTTTTAGAATAAATACATTTTCATCTTTCACATTCATTTTTAAGATCTTACAGAATTTTGTTATCAAACTCACAAACGTTTAAAAGTTATTCATAAAAACCGATGAATTATCTATAAAGTTGTCTCCGTTGAACTCATCATGGAGATCTTTTCGTCTCTTTTTCTCATATTCACAGTAAAAAACGTTTTCCTCTTTTACAAACAGTATATTTCTTAACTATTAATTATATTAAAAAAATACACATGTAAAGCGTGCAGTTTCAGGATTTTCTAAAAAAAAAAATGTTAAATGCTTCATAAATGGGAAAAAAAATCGTCCTAATGTCAAAACACATTTCTTGTAATAATCTTATAACTTAATTTTATTTTTATTCATGTTTTAAAAATATAGAGATTTAATATTTTAGTACCTCTTAAATACAAAAGCTTAAAGACAGTAAAATATAAAATTCAAATCGAATATGCAATGCTGTGTGCATTTTAGCTTACAAATTTTATCTTGTTTAGCTCACTGTGATCGTATCGGATTGCTTTCCTATTGGACTTTGTGATTGAGGGAATTGAAAATGCATCTGTATGTACTTACACATTTATTGATACATACATATCATCACGCCATATCCCTTGCAGGGTAGGCAGAGAGAACAGAGTGCCAGAGAACTCTATCTTTGCATACTTCACTAGCTTCCTCAACATTCATAGTTCTCTTCATACACGCTCGCCGGTTTCGGAGACTCTTGACTCCACCTTCCTTCAGTACATGACCGATCTGGTCTAGGTAGGTTAGTCTCGGTCTCCCCCGGTACTTACATCCTTCCACTTTCGCATTGTATATCTTCTTAACCAGACATTCGTTCGGCATTCTTTTCACATGGCCGAACCATCGGAGCATTCCCTTTCGCATCTTTACATCAATATTCTCTTTCGTACCTACTCGCTCTCTTACGTCGTCGTTACGAATGCGGTCGGTCAGCTTTACTCCACAGATTTGCCGCAGAGATCGCATTTAATGATCATCATCCATTTCTTGATCACTATAATTAAAATAAGAACTGAATCAGTATATTTCTTATCAGTTATAAACGTTTATATTCTTCCATATGTTATAATCCTAAATGTTTGAAACAATATTTTTATGTTTATTTACATTGAAAATTTGTACTAATAGTAAATAAATATTTCTGTTCGAGTATAATTATGGACTGTTCATCACCATCACCATCACAGCTCATAAATGTTCCACTGTTAGGCTCGGACCTCCTCCGTAATGGGAGGGAAATTAACCTACTATACCGCGCTGGTCAGACGTGTTGGTATAGTGTTTTGTTTCAAGTTTGCCGTCTCTGGCATAGATGTTATATGCATTTTATATCCCTTAGTCGTCTCGTACGATCACCCACGGGTAAGATATGGGGTAGTGAATAGTATTCTTACTCCGTCACCACACGGAAAATGGACTGTTAGTTTATTATTATTTTTTCATAACTTATGATGATTGATTATCATCATCTTTTTGATAGAAGGCAGCATACATGACGGTAAATGTTACTGCTGCTTATGTACCTTTGCAAAACTAGGGATACGGATGGGCTACCGTGTACCAACCAAAACCTACTCAGAAATTAGGATGTCCGGCTCTATCGCTTACAGATAGTGAGGTACTACCCCGGCCCATGGTCAGAATACACTATAGCCCTACCACTACTAAAAACTACTACTACCCCTCTTTTCCTTGACTATCATAAGAAACGACAAAAAAAGGAATATATCAAATAAACCGTTATGTCAACTCGCAGTGTACTTCCATACGATTATTACAAGATACTACTGCCTAATTGTAAGGTGTATGAGAACTGTAAAAACAGAAGTAAAAAGAATTTTATTCCTTGATCATCATCATCATCATCTCAACCCATATATGTCCCTCTGTTGAGCTCCGACCTCCTCCACAGTGGGAGGGAAATTGACCTACTATAAAACGCTGGTCAGACATGTTGGTATAGGGTATTATTTCGAGTTTTCCTTCTCTTGCATAGATACCATATGCATATTATATCCCTTAATCGTGTTTTACGATACCCACGTGTAAGATAGGGGGTCGTGAATTGTATTCTTACTCCGTCACCACACGGAAAGAATAGTTGAATACTTGAGAATAGCTTCGCCGATTTATTTGTTTCTTTTTTGGTTTTATTTTTCAGCATAATAATTGTTATAAATGCAAATCTTAGGCAAAAAATATGAAAATTAAATGGTATTAACATAATGATTTATGTTATATGTTTACGCGAGTATTACACATTTGAAATACAGTACATTACTGCAGCGGCAAGCAAAAGAGGCATTGATGGACGAACGTGTAAATGTGAACCGAGGCGTAGCCGAAGCACTCATACGTAAGTCCATCAATTCCTAGTTGTGGCCAAGACTTGTTTAGTGCTTTTCTCAAATAATGCGCGGAAATTAAAACTAAGAAGTACTAGTAGAACTGTATATATGACGAACAATGAACAACATTTTTCACGTGCTAAAGGGTTCATTTGTTTTTTTTTTTCATTATTAAACAGCTTTCTTTTTCAAGCCAATTCGAAATTTAAATAAAACTCTGATAAGTCGTCTCCTAGGTGGCTATTTTTTGAAATAACAAATCTTTCCATTTTAAAATACACGATAAATATGAATTTACATATATATGTAATTATTTGGACGCTAAAACACGACAGATATGGATTTTCATACATTTTTTGCCAGCCGCTGCTCGCTTGTATTTGGTCAGTACAGTAATTTCGATTTATCTCGAAGAAGGTTGTCAAAATAATGCTCAAATTTCCAAGCATGTTTGAGAAAAAACCTATTTTCACTCTCGATCACGGATTCTATTGCGTTTGTATTTGATTTTGAATTTCCCGTCGTTTCGAATACTTTGCTTTTTATTTTTTTTTATTTATTTATGTGTGTAATAAATGTATGATTATATAAGAGAAGGGAAACTTGAAATAAAACCCTATAGCAACCCGTCCGTACAACGTGGTTGTACGAGCCAAAATTACTCACACAGCGATTTACGTACTATAAGTACTACTACCTAATTAATATGAAGCAGTCGTAAATAATCCTTCGTAATGCACAAATTAATTAACACTACGAAAGGGTTCGACTCAGATACCTAACTTAAAGTATACTGGGTGGAAGTCGACCGCTCCCAAAAACAAAGACATGTGACTCTACTAGTCCTACTTGTAATGATAGGTTAGAAAAAAAATCGATTCGGATAAAAAAAAATTTTTTTTTTCACTTCGATTTTGAAGTTTTTTTCACATTCCATCGTATTAGGACAGTGCTATGTAACGATAATTCATAAAAAAATACGTAACTTTACTGAGATGAGAAAAGACGTAATCTATTCAAAACTCACGATTATATGTTCAAGAGTTCAACGACGTCACGTGGTGACAAGAATTTTTTTTTTCATACGAATCGATTTTTTTTCTAGCCTATCATTACAAGTAGGACTAGTAGGGTTACCTGTCTTTGTTTTCGGGCGCGGTCCCCTTCCACTCTTTATAATAATAAACAGTTAAACTTCATAGTGGTTTAGTGTTAACTTATTACATACTACAAACATACCGAAAACCGGGGTTACCGTAAACTATTATACGAAAAAACCCCAAACAGTGGTATAGTAGGTCAATTATCCCTCTCGTTGAGGCTCAAAGCCCAATATTGAGAATTATATAAGCTGAGATGATATCATCATCATTCTCCTACTCTTATCCCAATTACTTGGGGTCGATACAATATGTACTCTTCTTTCATAGTACATATTGTGGAAGTTATTGGCAATAGTTTTATGACCGACCGCCTGCCAGACGTCAAGTCTCCTTGCAAATGTAACTCTTGACCAAACGGCATTATATGGAGTTGCCTAGGTCGTTATAAGGCTCTTATTTGTCTCTTACGACATCCACAAGCAAAGTAAGGGTTGGTAGTATTCGAAGCCGCTACCACACAGCTTAGCTGAGATGATAAAGTAATAAATATAGCAAACTTTCACACTAAAGATAAAATAATTATTCGTAAATATTATTGAACAATATTGTTATTATTATATCAAAACTGCTTCGTCGTTGTTTACATTTTCAACAATTAATATTTCAGTACTTTATTTTCAATCGAGCATTTGTATACATTAATAACATAAATTTTATGAAAACTTATAAGTTATTCATTGAAATATATTTTTAAATTAGTTCCCGTTACTTTTAATAAATAAAAAAACAATACTAAGCTTAAGTGTAAAATTTACTTTTTTTTTTATAGCTTTTGGTGGCAAATGGGCAAGCATATCAGATGGTAAGTGTTACTGCCACTCATGGACCTTTGCTATACCAGGAGTATAGCTAGGCCCCTGCCTACCAATATAAACCCCAAACCCACCCAGTTCGGCTTCCGGCTCTCTCGCTCACCGAATGAAGCGCAACAGCACATTTCCATTGCTCAGACGTCGAACTTCTGTGAGAGTTTGGTACTACCCCAAAAGGACCGGCCCGCAGCTGACGACAGAAAACTGTCAACAGCGTGGTCCTACCACTATTATTTTATGATAAGTGCTAAGTGACTCGTAGATGATAAGCGCGTAGTCTACTTGCATTGCCATGCCTTTTGACTGTAATAATTTTGCTGTCACCCAGTACCAGAAAGATGCGTAGCAGACTAGCAGTATTCTCTTGGTAAACACACAACACCAACTATGGCCACCAAGCTGACTGCCAATTGGCTGAAAATATGTCAGATTATTAATTAGATCAATGCGCCATGTTATTCAGTCATCGTTTAAAATTTCATATAAACATCACATTGAAATATATTTTTAATTCACTAAAACGCGAACAAAAGTACTACGTAAATTGAAATGCACACAATTGCAACTCATTCCCATTAAGTGAAAGACCGTAACGTTTAAATTCTGAAAAATTCGTATAGTAAATTTTACAATGTAAATAAGCAAACTATTAACTTTTTACTTAAAAAATTACTACAGGTATTACCTAAATGTAAATTGCACTACATTTGTACTTTACTTACAATTGTCCTAAGATAAGATTAAGAAACGTAAAAAGATTATATGAGAAACGAAAATTTGAAAATAAACCGTCATGGCGACACATCAAGCTAATTAATCAATATGATATAATAGGTAATTTATATTACTATTTCGATTTCGCTGTTAATTCTAATTCTATACATAATAATTTTATTTCTATTAAAGCAAAATAAGCAATGTCCAATGTGAATTCAAGTCCAATTCATGGTACTCATTTTTTCAGAACTGGGACGCGGTCGCAACCGCGATTACCTGCGCCTAATGCCGCCCTAGACGAGGCCACGGGTGACTGGATCGGGGAGTTAGTCCGTCACCCGCCGAGAGGCCGACCGCGTGAGGAAAGACCGACATCCTACCCGAAGGGGGGACGCCAATCGAGGAGAGGGTACTCCTCAGGGGTATTCCGTCGGGCCGACCACTGACGTCAAGTCACTCTGCTCCGGTGGTCGGACCAACGACGAAGGCGACGTCACGGGTGGGTTACGGGTGTGCGTGCTTACGCCCCTCTGTCACCCCGGATCATATGGAGTGGTGCGAGGAGTGCGACGACCGTAGTCCACCGCCAAAAAAGAAATGGTACTCAATCGTGGTTTTAGCAAATAAAGTTTCAAAAATAGCCTGGTCTGTGAAATACTAAGCCCCAGTAATTAAAAGTAATGTCACGACATCGCTTAATACTAAGTGATATGTTAGAATACTAAACCGAAACAATGTATAAATATTTGTTGATAGATGTCGTGTAAAACATTTACGTATTTTATATTTCCCGTTATCATACGTGATGAACCCACATTGGCCTAATTGGTAAGGCGGCTAGATAGGTTTGGGTGTGTAATCATTTTTCGCTCGTAAATAAGTTTTTATAAATCAAGAAAAATAAATTAATATCAAAAATACAATATTTAAGTTTATGAAATAGCGACTAAACTTAAATTATTTGTTATTTATGTATTTATTAAGTGTATTAAACTAAGTTCTTTTTTATCAACAGATCAATTCGACATGATCTACGTGTACATTGTCGCAGCTGTAGCAGTATCGCTTCTCCTCTGTGTTATTCTTGGTATAGTTCGATGCGTGATGCATAAACAAACAGGGGACCAACCAAAAGGGCCCGACGTTTCCGCTACTACGGAAATACCCAACGGATTCAACGACAACATATCAGAAGTTGACAACGACATAAACATAACAAGTCTATCAGGACCGGTTGATTCAGTTGATTCAGGAATTAAACAAGACATACAATATACTAATATTGCTCTTAGTCCTAAAATCAATAAGTATGTCGGTCGACCGGTACCGAATACGTATCCACATGTAAGCACTAATATGTATGGACAGGTGGCCGAATTCCCTATAGAAATGCCTCTTCGAACTATGCCGCATGGTACACTAGGACGCGGAGTTGCGGTGAAAACATTACCCAGAGTTCAAATACAAACCGAAACAGACCCTAATACTAGGAGTTTATATCGATATTCAAACGCTCAATACTATTTCGGGTGACAAGAAGATAAAAGTCAGTGTACGGACGTATCTAGAACTTACTGTTTCTAGTTAAATTATGTAGTAAAAGTGTATATATTATGTAGATCACAGACTAACCAGTGAAGTTTATAATGTTCTACTTTTAAATACGGTAACTGTGATATTAACTGAAAACTTTCATACTAGCAGTTTTCAAACTGTAGACACAGAAAGGCGGGTGTGGTTGTAACAATATCTTTGTTGTGAATATAGAGATGGATCGTTGTTAGAGCTTTGTTATATTGTGTTGACTTTTGGAAAACTAAGCATTGTTTACTATCTAACCAATCTGTATTATATTCGTTGTTCACATAATATATTTCGTGATTTAGTTAGTTGAAAACTGTTATTTGTTTAAATGTTCAGTTCAATAATGTTATAATCAAATCAAAACACAATTCAAACCGAGTGTTTGGCAACTTTTTATTATGTCACAATAATATCACAGAAAATATATGTATTTTGTCAATTTGTTATTATTGGATTGAGTAAAATAAAATGATTATACACTGACTGTTTAGCAACCATTAAAATTTAGAACATGCATCTGAAAAATGATTTTTAAATACATATTCAACGATACCCCACTTGATATAGTTTGTTAACATTTATTTTTTTTTTTCATTTTCACATTATGGCATTCAGTAGTCGCCATATTGAATTTTCACTAACGTCATATCTTCAGTGACACTCGCCGAACTAAGAGAAATCGATTGACGTATGAATCATAAAAATCGGTCCAGGCGTTTGGTCTATATAGTGCTTCAAAGGAACATACAAACATACATACATAGACTGTTAAACACAATACAAATCTTTTGCGTCGCGCAGTTGGGTAAAAATGTTTTTTTTTTTGCTTTTTAGCTCATGTATAATATGGTCTTTATAAAATTATATTTATACACAATTTTTTATACATTATTATGCTTTTATTATTTAAAAATAAATACAATAGCCAGTATAAATTGTTAACGTAATAGTAGAAATGGTTTTGCATCTTCGTCAGAAAATTATTTCAATGTTTAAATAATTTCTTTCAATCTAAGTAAATGCAATATGTTTTATTTCTAAACATATTAAAACTTCCTTCTGATTTTCTTTTCTGCCTACTTGGCATGTAAATATTTATAATGATATATATAAATGTAAGTTCGTTAGTATTAATTATTTTTAAATTTAAGAGCAAAAATGTAAATTGAAAGAAAATAAACTTGATTAAAGTTCCGTAATTATGACAATAGATTTAAAACATCAATGCTATTAATTTATTTATTTTCATTTAATAATATATCCTATATCACTTTTAAATAATCAATGTATTTATTTTAAATATATTTTTACACTTGTTGCAGTTATTAATTATTTCTTTTGAGTTTAAATTAATTTCCATATTCTTTAGTATTTTTTCATTAAAAGAATAAAAGATACGGTTACAATATTTAACATGGTTATGTGTAATTCATTGATTCAGATAGATTTTCGTGTGGTAACGAAGTAAGAATACAATTCATCAGCTCCTATAATTCCGTGGACGTCATATACGGCGAATAAAAGATATAATATCTAGATACCATCTAAGCAAAAGAAAGAAAACTTGACGTAACTCCCTATTCTAACCGTAGTAAATCAATTGCCCACTTATTGTGAAGTATTTTCAATTTCAGCAATAGGCCGTATATGAGCTGAAATGATAACAAAATGATGAGAATATGCTACTTTTTATATAGTTCTGATCAAAAACTACAATTTATTGACACTTGATCATCATATTCAAGATTTTTTTTTGTTTAATTATAAACATATTCCAGAATAAGTTGCATAAAATGATTATTCTCTTTTTTATTTCTCTTATAAATGTTATCTTCATCATCTCGATTCATACATAACACACTGTAAGGCTCAGGCCTTCTTCAGAATAAGAGGTAATTCGATCTACTATACCATGTTGATCAGACAGGTCTCGTATAAGATATTATTTCGAATTTTCCTTCTCTACCCATATTATCTACACATTATAATCCTTAAGTCATCTTTTGTGATACCCACGGGTAAAATATAGGGTGGTAAATTGTAATCTTATTCCATCATCATACAGAAAATATTTGGTATTTTCCTTTCATCAAGCTAGTCTTATAAAAATATGGAAAAGTACTGTATTTTCTGTTAGATAAAAAAAGAAGATTACTATTGGAGAAACAAGATTACCAGTGAAATCGGGCGATACCCTTATTTACTTTTAATGAGTTTTGAGATAATAGAATCGAATGTTTTAATACAAAAAGCTTTATATTGTAAAATTGAACTAGATAGAAAATAAACATTTTTGATGGCATATAATAATTTATTATACCTAAGTTTAATAAAGAAAATCCTTTTTGTGTCTACCAATGACTAAAATATTTTAATGTAAATCGATTATTTTATAAAAGTAAAATTATTTATAAATTATACATAATAATGTTTTATGATCCGTGATTACCAAACATTATACAAAAAAGTTTTGTATTTAACTTCATAAAATAAACTGTTGTGTTAATTAGGCTCTATTAGGAAAGTTGTAGGTCAGTTTATTAATGTTGTTAACCTCATTAATTTAATTTGAGTTTTAGAAATATATATTTATATAGAAATGACGATTGTAGATGTATACCAAAATCCTGTTGACCCCTTTTTTTTTTGCTTGTATTACTATGTAATGTAATGGATGCTACATATATCTTTCAATGTTTTTTTTAATAAATGAATGGGTAGTTACATCCTTCTGATTGTAAGTCATCATCATCCTGTTGTCATTCCAATTGACCGAGAGTCGCGCAATATGAATTAATATATTATTGTCATACGTGGGTTTGAAACCCACAATTACTAAAAATTTGATCAAATCATCATACTACTTCTACAAGTGTGAGCTATAGTATAACAATGAAATTGTGGTTCGCATTAATTTGTCGTATTTATGGGTGAGGTGTACCACTGTACCTTCTACCAAACAATGATTAAAAATTATAACGATTTAATACTCTTCATCGTCATTCTCCTACTCTTATTCCAATTACTTGGGGTCGATACAGTATGTACTCTTGTTTCATAGTAGGTACATATTGTAAAAGTTATTGGCAATAGCTTACTAGACTAGCCGCCTGCCAGACGTCAACCCTCCTTGGAAATAAAATTGTTGACCAAACGGCATCAGATGGAGTTAGCCCAGGTTGTTATAAGGCATAGTCATCTTAAGACAGCCACGAGCAAAGTAAGGGTTGGTAGTATTCGTAACCGCTATCACTCAGCGAAATTTTATAATAAAATACAATCCAAATAGAGCCTACTATTACACGGCAACTTATGAAAATAATACATAATATTTTTAACATCTGTTAGATATTTATATCTGGAATAATTGTGTCTTCTTTTCAAATTGTAATAAGCGCTCATAAATATGTGTACTGATTACTTTTAAGTTGTAAATCGATTCAACATTAAAGTAATGCACACGAAGATTTGTTTTATTTGTAAATATATGTTAAATTATGTTACCTTTTTATAGATAAATAAATTATATTATTTTAAAATGGAGGAAAGGAAGGAAGACCCACCACTTTCCCACTGTTAATCAATATACCGCACACCTCAAGAAAGGAAGAAATACGGACGAAGACGAATGAAACTAGGCGTTTAGAGGCTCGTTTAAGGCGAAACATGTGACAATTCTTTGGTCGAATTTCTACGTAAAACAAGTTGAACTTTTGGGCTGCTCATCACAGGAGTAAGATTTCCTTATATCCTATTCCACATTGATCCTATTCTGTATTTCTTGACGTGTAAGGTATATTGATTAACTGTGGGAAAGTGGGGAGCCTTCCTTCCTTATCTCCATTTTAAAATAATAATGGATTGCCGTCATATATCGCCTTTATATTACATAATTTAATTTAAATTACTGAAATTTAGCATTTAATATGCTTAATTATTTATAAAATCCGATTACGAAATGAAAAATGATGTCGCAAGCGGGATTCGAACCCGCGCCTATTGGGATTCCGGCCCAATCGTGCTGCCACTACACTACCGCGACTAATTGTAGGACATGCAAATTTCATTTCGTATTGTATTTACGTCTTAAGGTGACGGTGTGCTATCTACCCGACAATGTTTACACATTGTTATAGGCTTAATACTTCAAACTTTACAGTTAGAATTGTATTAAACGATGACACAACCTTGTTATTTAAATTACTGAAATTTAGCATTTAATATGCTTAATTATTTATAAAATCCGATTACGAAATGAAAAATGATGTCGCAAGCGGGATTCGAACCCGCGCCTATTGGGATTCCGGCCCAATCGTGCTGCCACTACACTACCGCGACTAATTGTTGGACATACAAATTTCATTTCGTATTGTATTTACGTCTTAAGGTGACGGTGTGCTATCTACCCGACAATGTTTACACATTGTTATAGGCTTAATACTTCAAACTTTACAGTTAGAATTGTATTAAACGATGACACAACCTTGTTATTTAAATTACTGAAATTTAGCATTTAATATGCTTAATTATTTATAAAATCCGATTACGAAATGAAAAATGATGTCGCAAGCGGGATTCGAACCCGCGCCTATTGGGATTCCGGCCCAATCGTGCTGCCACTACACTACCGCGACTAATTGTAGGACATGCAAATTTCATTTCGTATTGTATTTACGTCTTAAGGTGACGGTGTGCTATCTACCCGACAATGTTTACACATTGTTATAGGCTTAATACTTCAAACTTTACAGTTAGAATTGTATTAAACGATGACACAACCTTGTTATTTAAATTACTGAAATTTAGCATTTAATATGCTTAATTATTTATAAAATCCGATTACGAAATGAAAAATGATGTCGCAAGCGGGATTCGAACCCGCGCCTATTGGGATTCCGGCCCAATCGTGCTGCCACTACACTACCGCGACTAATTGTTGGACATACAAATTTCATTTCGTATTGTATTTACGTCTTAAGGTGACGGTGTGCTATCTACCCGACAATGTTTACACATTGTTATAGGCTTAATACTTCAAACTTTACAGTTAGAATTGTATTAAACGATGACACAACCTTGTTATTTAAATTACTGAAATTTAGCATTTAATATGCTTAATTATTTATAAAATCCGATTACGAAATGAAAAATGATGTCGCAAGCGGGATTCGAACCCGCGCCTATTGGGATTCCAGCCCAATCGTGCTGCCACTACACTACCGCGACTAATTGTAGGACATGCAAATTTCATTTCGTATTGTATTTACGTCTTAAGGTGACGGTGTGCTATCTACCCGACAATGTTTACACATTGTTATAGGCTTAATACTTCAAACTTTACAGTTAGAATTGTATTAAACGATGACACAACCTTGTTATTTAAATTACTGAAATTTAGCATTTAATATGCTTAATTATTTATAAAATCCCAATAATTTAATTGTTATTCTTTTTATCCATCCTAATAATTTAATTGTTATTCTTTTTATCTTATTTACTGTAGCGGTCTTAATGCTTGAGGCAATAGTGATGATGTGTACTAATATAATACTATACGTGTTTATATTCAGAAGATTTATATCCTATTCCTTCTCCCCATCTTGTATGGAAAAGATCCATTGTAACTGCACTCACAGCTAAGATTCAATATTTACATACATTAGTGGTTTCATTATTATTAAGCCTTTTGTCATCCATTGCGGAACGTAAGCCTCCCTGATACTTCGCCACCCGCATCCAACAACTCCGAGCAAACTTCAACAAGTCGTCGGCCCACCTACTGGGCGGGTAGTGATAGGTAGGTAGTATGAAGTGATACGTAACATTAAGGTAGTGGTATTAGTACCAGAAACTAACTAACTACTAACGAATTATATTGTGACTCCATCACTACACGGAATTGGAATTGTTAAGAATTCAGTATTAATACTTCAACAATCGAAGTATAGTATACAACTCACTTTTGTAGTAAGAATACAATTAATTACCCCCTTTGTTACCTGTGGGTGTCGTAAAAGACGACAAATAGATATAATAGGCATATAATATTTGACCTATTTAATATAAGACCTTGGAGTTTTCATTGATAGGCAGCAGACTAACTGCACCCTTGGTATTCCTAAGGTCCATGGGCGACAGTAACACTTATCACCAGGTGTGCTGCTATAAAAAAAAATAACCCTTATACCTCTCCGAAACCGGCGAGCGTGTATGAAGAGAATTATCAATGTTAAGGAAGCGATTGACGTATGCAAGGATAGAGTTCTCTGGCACTCTGTTCTCTCTGCCTACTTTGCAAGGGATATGGCGTGATGATATGTATGTATGTATATCAGCCCACATAACTAACAGGAATTACGAACAATGTAACTTCAAGATTGCTAAAACATAATATATTTAAGATAATAGAATATAAGAGCTATTAGCATCTGGATTTATGCTATGAATATTAATATTTTAAACATTATGCAAAGCATCCCAAGCCTCCAGTTTATCTTATCATTAATATCCATAACACGTGATATACAACCGGCAGTCAGAATACAAAACATTTACAAAACTAAAATAGGTTTTCAATCTTATACTTATTTTTAACTGACGAAAAAAAAACGGAGGGGTTTTCAAGTCGTCGCTTTTTTTTTATACAGTTGCCGATTTTATTACTAGAATAACTTAAACTAGTTGTAGGAGTGACGTCATAAAAAACATTAAAGTTAGTTGCAGACTCTGCCCAATCCCGAGGTAAAGTGATTTGCTTCATATCAAAGCAGTAGGTACATTGATACAGCGTACATTGAACTGTAGGTACATTTCGACCGGCTGTGCGGCGGTGAGCGCAGCGAGAGCAGGACTATTTGCCTACTAGTTCAGTATCACACGCATGAGTATATGCCTACATCGAACTTTTATAGTACAAGTGTATTGACCGCTTATCGGTATGGCAATTAAATCAAAACTTAGGTACAATATTTTTTTACTGATTTGGATAGTGTATCATGGTCTAATACACCCCCTTCAAGGATTCTACTAATTAAATCGGCAACCTTTATATGACCACGCACAACTTTTTATAGAGTTGTCCGATTTAGATAAATCTTTTTTTATTAGAATAGAGATACCCCGATTGTGATCGCGCATTGTGATTAATTATTGTTCATTTATTGTTTGGCGTCTACTCAAAATTGCTTAGGTAGGTGTACTGAAATTAGAATAAGAACTTAGTTATCATCATCATCATTATCATCGATCGATCGATGATGATGACTGAAATTAGTATAAGAACTTAGTTATTAAGATCAATAAAAATAAAGTGAATGAGGATGGTGTCCGATGGTTTACTGTGTGAGACACAAGGAGGTTTCAGGAATGGAAGGGGATGCATGGATCAAGTGTTCTCTCTGCGCAACATTGTGGAGAAGCATCTGGCCCTAGGTCAGAGGGTTTTCTGCAGTTTTGTGGACCTGGAGAGAGCATTTGACACGGTTGTACGAAAGGAACTTTGGGACATTTTACCGGAGTATGGTATTAACGGTAAACTGCTGCAGGCTGTGCAATCCAGTTACATGGGCTGTAGAGCCTGTGTGCGGCTGGATGATGGAATGTCGCCTTGGTTTGACGTCAATATCGGCGTTAAGCAGGGCTGCGTTCTATCAGCCAGGCTGTTTATCATATATCTGGATAAATGTCTCCAAAGGTTGAACGATATGAATGTGGGAGTCCAGATGGGTGACTCAGTGGTCTCTGCTCTGCTTTATGCAGATGATGCAGTCCTGCTGGCACAGTCAGTGACTGACCTGCAGACCCTAGTCGACACAATGACAGAAGATTGTAAGAAAAGGGGTCTACGCGTGAATGTGAGCAAAACCAAAATAATGGTCTTTGAAAGAGATGAAGCCAGAACAGATGTAAGAGTAACAATAGGTAATGATGTACTAGAGCAAGTGGATGAATTTGTATATCTTGGATGTGGATTTAGCCGAGATGGACGGTACACCACTGATATAGAGCGAAGAGTGAATGCGGGAAATAGAGTGAATGGAGCGTTGGGGCAACTTCTCGGCAGCCACCACCTCAAACAGAAGGCACGTGTAGCAATACATAACGCAGTGCTTGTCCCAACATTACTGTATCGAAGCGAGAGTTGGGTATGCAGAAAAGAGTATGAAAGTAAAATTAATGCGGTCGAAATGCGATCTCTTCGGAAAATCTGTGGAGTTAGGCTGACCGACCGCATTCGTAACGACGACGTAAGAGAGCGAGTAGGTATGAAAGAGACTATTGGTGTAAAGATGCGAAAGGGAATGCTCCGATGGTTCGGACATGTGGAAAGAATGCCGAACGAACGTCTGGTTAAGAAGATATACAATGCGAAAGTGGAAGGATGTAGGTACCGAGGGAGACCGAGACTAACCTACCTAGACCAGATCGGTCAGGTACTGAAGGAAGGTGGAGTCAAGAGTCTCCGAAACCGGCGAGCGTGTATGAAGAGAATTATGAATGTTGAGGAAGCGAGTGAAGTATGCAGAGATAGAGTTCTCTGGCACTCTGTTCTCTCTGCCTACCCTGCAAGGGATATGGCGTGATGATATGTATGTATGTATGTATAAAAATAAAGTTTATTATTTTTTGCGTTTCAGTTTTTCGGTGGTTTAATTTTTTTCTAATTCTTTAAAAAATTCGCATAAAAATATTGTCATGTGTGGGAATCAAACCCATGACACATTAATACGATAAGTCGGTATTTTTACCATTACGCCCTCTGTGCAGTTAGTCATTTTTCTTTTATGTGCAGTTAGTCATTTTTCATTTATATATCGAAACAGATTATCGACGTTTGCTTTTGAACATAGGTCTTCCCAAGAGTAGGTATTGCCATAATCTAGTAGTAATTATTAATACAGGCGTTTATGCCATACTAACTGTTGTGATCAAATTAAAGGCTCACCATACAGGCTCCATAAGCTCTGTTATATCCGTAGTGCTGTACTGCTACGCTTCACGTATAAGTATATCCTGTTATCTATTGGGATATTAGCCAATTTTGCTTCATATCTTCAGCTGTGCATAGCAGGGAAGTGGAATTGGTTGGGTGGAAGTGGTTTCTTCAACACCTCCCGTTTTTCTTTTCTAATTAAATTTTTTGCGGGTCTCAAGACAATTAAAAGCGTTTCTCAGGACTTCCTGAGGGTCAAACCTACTGAGGTCTTCTTTCTTGGAGACCATTGTGTAACCTGGCTTCCAGGAGTTCCTTCCAGTGGTGGGAATGTGTAGTGGGATTAGTCCCAAAAAAAGTAAGTATTAATAAGTATTGCCAGAGACTTTATAAAATATTTAATTAACGGACACAAATTACACATCCCGACTCAGAACTACAATTTGAGGATCGCATGAAATATTGTCCTGTGTGGGAATTGAACTCGTAGCACTTGATATGGCAGATCGATATCTTAAACATTAACTCACCTGCGCATCTGCATCTGCTGAAAATATACTGATAAAACACTTTACACCTTTGATTTCACTATCTGTTTAAGTGTTTTTTGAGAGAAGACGTTGGTGCGAAAAACTGCAACATAGAAGCATAAATTGAGGACACAATACCAGTAGAATATCTAGTAGATGCACTATAAAATATATAAAATATTTATTTCTATACATAGGTACTTATTATATACATAAGCATGTTTCAGTATAAAATACGTTAAAAAAATATATCCTTAGGAATAAAGTTTGCCGGGCTGGTTACGGATGTCAAGGAAGCGGTACCAGTGGCCGGTCCGATGGCGATGGGAAAAGAATACGGTAGGTTATGGGGCCACAGATCGTTCTTCCATCAGGGCGTGGCCAGAAGGCCAAGCGTTGGGGCGTCGAGGATCGAATGTCAGTAGACGATCTCTCCGGCGTCCCGTAAAAGCGCGGAAGGGGCCGCTGTGGTTTTAATGGGTATTCCAATCGGACTGTTCAGCTGGCCGGTGAGTCCCATACATTCCACCCCGTCGGTCACCGGCGTGGGATAGCGCGTAATTGCGTTTCCACAGCGAGAAAAAAAAAAGGTCGTCCTTCCATCGCCCCGGACGAAGAGGGTGACGTGTGTCCACACCATAGCCTACCAAATAAAAATAATTATGCTCTTAGTAGATTTTGGTAGCGTCTAAGCAGATTTGGCCCTATTCTTGGCAATAGTATTCCTTTTTTGGCTAAAAAATATCCTACGTACTATTTTTCATCATTCTCCTACTCTTATTACAATTACTTGGGGTCGATACAATATGTACTCTTCTTTTATAATACATATTGTAAAAGTTATTGGCAATAGATTTATGATCGGCCGACTGCCAGACGCCAACCCTCCGAAGGAATGTAATTGTGGACCAAATGGCATCAGATGGAGTTGGTTTATGTCGTTATAAGGCTCTTAGTTGTCTTTTACGGCATCCACGAGCAAAGTAAGGGTTGGTAGTATTCGCAGCCGCTACCATACAGCTGTGCTATGTACGTACTTTTCTTAAAGTCCGAAATGTGCTTTTTTGCGCTCTGACAATTTGTATGTAATATTTCGTATGTTTTATGTAATGCAATTTTAATGAGAACATGAATAATTTATAGATTATATATCTTATAATGACTAATATATATACTAATATATATAGAAAATCTTATAATGTTTAAGAGAAGCTATAATAAGACCTTGGCTCAAGTAAATTAATCCGCCCTAGCTGAGGCTGCGGGTGACAGGACCGGGGAATTAGTTCGTCCCCCGCCGAGAGGCTGACCATGTGAGGAAAGACCGACGTCCTCCCCGAGGGGGGGGCATCTGTCAAGGAGTGGGTACCCCTAAGGAGGTATTCCGTCGGGCCAGCCATTGACGTCAAGTTCATGCTACTCCGGTGGTCGGTCCAACGACGAAGGCGAGGTGTCACGGGTGTGCGTGCTTACGCTCCTCTGTCGCCCCGGACGGAGTGGTGCGAGGAGTGCGCCGACCGTAGTCCACCCAAGAAAAAAAAAAGAAAGTAAATTAATTTCGCTTACACACTAAAAAGTACAAGAATATAATTAATTAAGAGTGTATTAACTACAGGAAATAAGCAAATAGAAAGTTTTCTGTCATCTCTTTGGATATATACCAAAAGTATCGCAACTTGTCACATATTATTTTGGTTAATGTCAGTAAGTAGAGAATGTTGGACATTATTACTACATCATTATCTCAATAGTATAAATGTACAAAAAGTATTATTATATTTTTCTGCCAAGAATATCTTAATAACAAAACGGTATCTGGAACTGTCGTGATTATATTTATAAGACCTTTCTGTAAAAAACTAATCAAAAACATTATATTATTATGTAGCACATTGTTACTTATTGTTTATTTCAACGGTAAATAAATATAATAAGCTATATAAGATATCTTAATACGAAATATCTGTAAATCTAGTTTTTATAGAAAATCCTTACTATAATTATAAATACGAAAGTAACTCTGTCTGTCTGTTGCTCCTTCACGTCAAAACTACTGAACTGATCTAAATGAAATTTGGTACAGAGATAGTCTAGAACCTGAAAAAGGACATAGGCTACTTTTTTGTTGCAAAAAAAGGGTTGTAAAGGAGGAAGATGAAAAGTTGTAAGGAAGTATCATCATTTTTAAAGCTTGAAACTTATTTTTAGGCTATTACATACATACATACATACCATCACGCTATGTCCTTTGCAGGGTAGGCAGAGAGAACAGAGTGCCAGAGAACTCTATCTTTGCATACTTCCTCGACATCGCTTCCTCAACATTCATAATTCTCTTCATACACGCTCGCCGGTTTCGGAGACTCTTGACTCCAGCTTCCTTTAGTACATGACCGATCTGGTCTAGGTAGGATAGTATCGATCTCCCCCGATACATACCATCCTTCCACTTTCGCATTGTATATCTTCTTAACCAGACGTTCGTTCGGCATTCTTTCCACATGTCCGAACCATCGGACCATTACCTTTCGCATCTTTACACCAATACTCTCTTTCATAACTACTCGCTCTCTTACGTCATCGTTACGAATGCGATCGATCAGCCTAACTCCACAGATTTTCCGTAGAGACCGCATTTCAACCGCATTTTTTTTTATTTTAGGCTATTGATTACATACATACATACATATCATCACGCCATATCCCTTGCAGGGTAGGCAGAGAGAACAGAGTGCCAGAGAGCTCTATCTCTGCATACTTCACTCGCTTCCTCAACATTCATAATTCTCTTCATACACGCTCGCCGGTTTCGGAGACTCTTGACTCCACCTTCCTTCAGTACCTGACCGATCTGGTCTTGGTAGGTTAGTCTCGGTCTCCCTCGGTACCTACATCCTTCCACTTTCGCATTGTATATTTTCTTAACCAGACGTTCGTTCGGCATTCTTTCCACATGTCCGAACCATCGGAGCATTCCCTTTCGCATCTTTACACCAATACTCTCTTTCATACCTACTCGCTCTCTTACGTCGTCGTTACGAATGCGGTCGGTCAGCCTAACTCCACAGATTTTTCGAAGAGATCGCATTTCGACCGCATTAATTTTACTTTCGTACTCTTTTCTACATACCCAACTCTCGCTTCCATACAGTAATGTTGGGACAAGCACTGCGTTATGTATTGCTACACGTGCCTTCTGGCTGAGGTGGTGGCTGCCGAGAAGTTGCCCCAACGCTCCGTTCACTCTATTTCCCGCATTCACTCTTCGCTCTATATCAGTGGTGTACCTTCCATCTCGGCTAAATCCACATCCAAAATATACAAATTATTGATTAGATATAAATAAATATGACATAAACATTATTATACCCTTAAGGGGTAAAATAAAAGTAGGGGATGAAATAGTTTAGGAAAGTAACCTTTTACGTGGGCAAAGCCGCGGGCAGAAGCTAGTTCAGAATATATAAAGCGTGCAACTTTATCGGAATCATTTATTCTATGCTTTAAATACACATCAATTACTTAATGCATAATTTTATTTTTGGCAGGCACATGCTTTTACTGTAAAAAAAAAAAAAAAAAAAAAGAAACTTTTACATATATCATCATACTCCTGCTCTTATCCCAATTACTCGGAGTCGACGCAATATGTCCTATATCCTCCATCATATTGCTAAAGTTATTGCCAATAGTTTTATGACCGGTCGATTGCCTGACATCAACCCCTCTTGGGAATGTAATTGTTGACCAAACGTCATCAAGTGAAGCTCGATATAAAGCTCTTAGTCGTCTTTTACGACATCCATGAGCAAAGTAAGAGTTGATAGTATTCGTAGCCACTAACTACCACACAGCATTATTTGGTCAATATATACTTACATTAAAAAATAAAATGTTAAAGTTTTATAAATGATATATTCGCTTCCTTTTCACAACAAAAATAAACACATAACATCTCAGTAGCGCACATGATTTTCCCTATAAATATATATTCCTTTTCTTACCCACAACTAATTACTTATTCTCGTTGAGTACAACGACACGTACCTGATACACGTTTCACCTAACACATAATCGTACTAAAATGTATTGTAATACGTATTTATTCTGGTAGATTAATGACCCAAAGAGAAACAAGGACTGAGGTACCGACAGCTGTCATTTAAACATATAGAAAATTAAAACCTCGCATAAATTAATATGATACATCAAACACGTTTTCGTTTAAATTCTTCATTTAAATTTTCTCCGTCGTAAGCTTTATTTTTATTAAACTAACATTATTAGGATTTTTGATGTAGCCTAAAATTTTTTGTGTTGCCTAGAAAATGACAATACTTTTACTCCTACACACAGAACTTTTGAAAACTCGAAATATCAATAACAATTATTTTAATAATATTAATTTTAAATGTGAATCTATATTTTTAGATATAAGGGTAAAAAACCACAAAAACCGTCCTACCGTGCCTGTATTTACCAACCCAAGACGGGCTCAATTCCATCTTAGGTAAAATTTGTATTCGTTAAGTTATATGTTTGTAAAGTCCTGTATTACAAGGACTAGTTCCAATTCAATTAGTCTATGTAACAAAGCAGGTTATATACCTTATTTGTTACGCATTTCCTTCCATATTTTTGACATTAAATGCAAACCGTAAACCGCTATTTACTTGGTTTACGCTGGTTTAGCGTCGGCCTGTATTTATATTCATTAAATCATATAGTTTGTTTTTTAAGATTCTAAAACATTACAGAATTTTGGCTCCAAAAGAATACACCCAGCGACTATTTACAGTGATTTAGCAATATAATCGCAAAACTATCGTATTATAGTCACGATGTTTCACTTAAAAATGAGGTTTTCATTTAGTGCTTTTTGCAGTATTTTGTACGGATCGACTAGTAAATAAATTTGTAATATCATCGTCACCATCTGAACTCATATAAGTCTCACTACTGAACGCAAGCGTCCTCTTGGATAGGAAGAAAATTGACTTACAGGTATAGTAGATCAATTTAATAGTAGGTCAATCAGCGTGGTGACGCTGATCAATCGTGTAAGTTAGTGAAATAGGGTTTAATATCGAGATTTACTTGTCTTGTTTTTATTAAATTGTAGTATACAAGTAATATAAATTTCAACTATCCTAAAGCCGGGTATCAACATCGCGCTCCTGGCGCGCGTGCCATGAATGACCGCGCGAGAGTGCGTTCCACGGTACGCGTTCCAAATGTATGAACTATAACAACTAAGCGCGCCTGTGCGCGAGGCAACTGTTCCAGTGTTTGATCGTTCATCATGCAGGCACCGTATGCGAGCAGCCGCAGCGTTAATAGTTATTCACCGTATTATGTACAAGAGAAAACAGAAACGAAGAGTGCGTTGTTGGATGAAAAAGTTTTACTGAAAAAGGATGCAGTATGGAATGACACTTATGTCAGATATGCACCTATTTATTATGATGCAAAGAACTTTTGCTATTCCACAGCAGTTCTTTTGTACCACATTGACGTCAACTTTGGTTATCCATCGCCTCGAACGCAACAAACACACAAAATACTTTCGTATCCGTCTCAACTGGCGCGCGCGCCACATTTGATACGCGGCAAAAAACTAACTACAGATGGAACGACAAGCTCCATGTTCGAGCGTTCCAACGAACACATTGGCGCGCGTTCCAAAGTGGTATCCATTTTGCGCGACCGGAACGCGCGCCAATGTTCGTCCTTTTGGAGCGCGAAGTCGATACGCGGCTTTAATCTTGGCCATCCGACATAGCCCCAAGAATTGGCACGTTGGCGATGGGCAGGCTACATCGCTGATCGAACCGAAAATCGTTGGGGAAGAAAGGTTCTAGAGTGAAGACAACGAGACGGACGACGCAGCGTCGCACGAACCACTAGGTGGACCGACGACATCTTAAGAGTCGCAGGAAGTCGTTGGATGCAAAGAGGCCAGGACTACTCCGAGTGGCATTCTCGTGGGAAGACTTATGTCCAACAGTGGACGTCCATGGACTGATGGATGAAAGGCTGTCACCTTGGCAGGCGGGTTAGCGTTCACAATGAATGTTATTACTTTTTTTGGCTGCTACCCACCCCGGTGCTCCTTCTACTCATTTTACAACTCCAAAGGGAAAGTAAGTACTGGTGACATATATATTCTGACAGTAATCACCATTTTTTTTTGTAAACAATGTACCTAGCTACCTGGTCTGGATACACCCTACCCATTCCGTCCGTGGCGATGTGTGGCCTTCTAAACCTGTGTTCCCTCCCCGTCGCCACCAATTCGACCACTGTCACCGCTTCACATCCATGGCCGGGCTGACATTAATCCCTATGAGTACTATGTCGAGTAGTAGATTATATAATGACATTAAATCACTATGAGAATTATATGGAGTAGTAGATTATATTCTGATAGGTGAAGGTCATCATTCTCCTACTCTTATCTCAATTATTTGGGGTCGATACAATATGTACTCTTCTTCCATAGTACATATCGTAACAGTTATTGACAATAGTTTTTATGACCGGCCGCCTGCCAGATATCAACCTTCCTTGGTAATGTAATTGTTAACCTAACGGCATCAGATGGAGTTGGCCCAGGTCGTTATAAGACTCTTAGTCGTCTTTTACGACATCCATGAGCAAAGTAAGGGTTGGTAGTATTCGTAGCCACTATCACAAAGTTTTAATTTCTTACCACACATACACAGCTATATTATTCAGATAGATGAAGGTAATTACGAAAATCAAGCAAAATATCTGTTTGAACGATACGCTTCACGTAACTCAATTTTCCCCCTAATAATATTTGTACGTATACAACAAATGTTTACCCGCAGTAAACTATTTACTATATATTCACAAACCCCACACATATATTATAAATGCGAAAACACGTATACTTAGTTATCATGCGTAAATACCTAATAAATACTTGTATAAACAATTAAATTTAAAGTTATATTTTAAACTTAATTATATCTTTAGGTCGATACCTAACTGCGTGAGTACTGTGGGAAAATTAAATAAATTGTTATTCAAAGTTAAAATTAGCACTCAATGTAATTAAGGTAGTCCGATAATAATATTTATTAGAACTTTTCTTTTATATATAATCCTACATAAAACCACTTGACCAGCGTGGAAGCTATTATAAATTAAACAAACTTCATTATCAAGGCAGTTGTACAAACTAAACAGTACAAGTGAGTCGGTAAGCAGACAACAAGATCGTTGTCAGTGTACTTTTTAAAAGTGGTAGGACCACGCTGTTGATAGTCTCTGTCTACAGCCGCGGGCCGGTTCGTCCGGGGTAGTACCACACTCTCGCAGAAGATCGACGTCTGAGTAATGGTAATGTGCTATTCCGCTTCGATCGGTGAGCGAGAAAACCGGAAGCCCAACTGAGTGGGTTTGGGTTTGTATTGGTAGGCAGCGGCCTAGCTATATCCTTGGTATTGCAAAGGTCCACGGGCGGCAGTGCAACTTAACATAAGATGTTCTGCTTATTCGTTTGCCACCATTAGCAATAAAAAAAAGTAAATAAGGCAGAATGCAATATACCAAGAATTCTTTATTCCATGACTATCATGAAAAAATATAAGGGCAAGCAGATCACCCACTGTAAGAGAAGGAAACTTAGAATTAAAACCACACTATCTTTTGCATGTTGCTGTGCTTCGTTCGGTAAGTGAGCGAGTCGGAAACCCAACTTTCTTGGCTTGGTTTGTTTTTATTAGTGCGCAGCAGCCTTTTTTTTTTTTTTTTTTTTTTTTTTTTTTTTTTTTTTTATTGGTGGGTTATGGGTGCGTCTTGCCCCGCTGAATCGGTCCGGGGTGACGGAAAGGCGGCGCGTGACCCCATAGACCCACCGTAAAACCTTCTCTCTTCGCCGTGCGAGCGGACCACCGGTACTCGATTTTAACTTCGGTGGCCCGCTCGGCGGTTTACCCACGCGGGTTCCTCTCGTCGACGCCCCGACAGATTTCGCCGTCGGGGCGTCGCCCTCACGCGGTGGCCTCACGTCGGGTGACCGAACAATTCCCCGGTCCGATCACCCGAGGCCTCGGTTAGGGCGGCATCAGGCGCAGGTATTCGCGCCTGCGCCGCCCCGGCCGCTGACGGCGGCCCGGGGCGCGGGAATCCTCCCTTGCCCGTTCCGCCGCTTCCTTCTGCGAGATGACAGCCTCGCAGAAGGCGGCGACCGCGTCCCAGTTCCTGATGCTGTCAACCATCGCCCTCGCGACGGCCGGCAGCGTCAGGTCGGCACCGATAACAGCGACGAGGTCACGGCGATGCCGGTCAAAGCCCGGACACACCTCCAGCGTGTGTTGCGCCGTGTCCTCGTCACTGCTGCAATGGTGGCAGGCCGGAGTCCACTCCCTATACACGACCGTGTGCAGGTACAAGCTGAAGCATCCGTGCCCCGACAACACCTGCACCAGTCGAAAGGAGAGGACTCCGTGCCGCCGCTCCATCCACTTCATCAGTACGGGCCAGAGAGCCTCGACGGTGACGACACCGTGTCTAGGCCTCTCCAGCCGCGTAGCCCAACGGGCGATGACGTCTCGGCGGGCGTCCTCGCGCCAGGTGGCTATCTCGCTCAGCGATGGGGAGCCACCTTCGTCGCGCAGTGAGGTCACCCGCCGGTAGAGGTCGGAGAGCATCTCCGCCTCTAGGTCCCACGGGGGTGTCCCGGCCAGCAGGCATGCCGCCTCGGTCGATACCGTGCGGTACCCGCGAATGGCTCTGACCGCCATGACTCTCTGGGGTCTCCACAGAACAGCCCTGAGCTGGGCGTTCAGAGCCCTCGCCCACACGGGTGCGCCGTACATGGCCATCGAACGGATCACCCCCGCATACAGCCGTCGGCCTTCGAAGCTGGGTCCGCCCACGTTCGGCATGAGCCGCGAAAGGGCGGACGCCGCGCCGACCAGCCGGGGAGCAATTCGGCGAAAATGCTCCCGGAACCACCATCGCCCGTCGAGTACCAGACCCAAGTACTTCATATGGGCCTGGATACTGATCTGGACGGAGTTGACGACTAGCGAGACGCCGATTGGCGGCCTTACGCGTGGCCCATGGAACAATAGGGCCTCCGTCTTATTTAGAGCCACCCTGAGCCCCAGCGCCTCGATTCGCCCGACCATCTCCTCGGTGCCGAGAGTGGCCAGGCTCGCCGCCTCTTCGAGTGTCCTGCCCCGGGCTGTGACGAGCGTATCGTCAGCGTAGCATATCACGCTCAGCCCGGGGGGGAGACTCCCTCTCAACGCCCAGTCGTACCCGATGTCCCACAGAGTCGGCCCCAGAACCGACCTCTGTGGAACGCCGCACGACATGGACGTCCGCACAATGTCCCCTGCGGGACTCGCGCAGAGGACACTGCGCCCCTCCAAATAGTCCGCCACCAGCCGCCTCAGGTACAAGGGCACCCCATGAAATCGGAGCGCCTCCCTGATGCAGCTGAATGGCAGACTATTGAATGCGTTGGCGATGTCCAGCGACACCGCCAACAGCACTCCCCCGCCGGTGACAGCCTCCGCGACCGTCTGCCTCAGTCGTAGCAGGGCCCCGATGGTCGAACGCCCCCTTCTAAAACCGAATTGAGCGTCCGACAGATCGGGCCCCACCTCCTCCAGGTGCTGGACGATGCGGGCAGCGAGGATGCGCTCCAGCAGCTTACCCACATCGTCGAGGAGCACGATGGGCCTGTAGGCCGACGGCGAATCCGGGGGCCGTCCCGGCTTTGGCAGGAGAACCAACCTCCCCTCCTTCCAGCACTCAGGGAACCGTCCAGACGCCAAACAGGCGTTGTACAGCTGCCTGAGGCGAGGCTCGAGGTGCTCGAGGAGCGACGTCAGCACCCGGACTGGTATTCCGTCCGGGCCGGGGGCCGTGGTCGCGGAACGAATCCGCGCCACAGCTGCTCCCACTTCCGTCTCCGTCACGGGCGGAACACTCTCGTCGTCAGCCTCCCGGTCTTGTTCTGGCGAGGCCATGACCGGGGGCGTGTGTTCCGACTGCCGTGGAAACAGCTCCTCGACCACCCTACAGAGGAAGTCGGGCTGGAGGGTCTCGGTGAGGGGGGGGCCCTGTGCGCGAAGCTTGTTCAGCGACGCGCGATACGGGCGACCCCAGAGGTCACGGTCGAGACCGTCCAGCATCTCCTGCCAACTCGCACCCTTGGCGGCTCGGATGGCCAGCCGAAAGGCCGTCCGCGCATCGCGGTACGCCTCGTACAGCTGGCCCTCCCGCTCAGCGTCGCGGTGACGCCGCCGGCTGCGGGTGTAGGACCTTCGGGCTCTGATACATGCCGCACGAAGGTCCGTCAATCATGGGTACCACCAGTAGACCCCCTGCCTCGGAGGT
Source organism: Lymantria monacha (assembly GCA_905163515.2). Lineage (NCBI taxonomy): Eukaryota > Metazoa > Arthropoda > Insecta > Lepidoptera > Erebidae > Lymantria > Lymantria monacha. Next base: position 25,252,203 of record LR991092.1, read on the forward strand.
AGACGCCGCCGCACTCTGGGCATGGCCGCATCGCAGATCTGCGTTAACGCACTGCGGATGCGGACAGCCTCGGCGTCCACCCCGTCCGCTGGGGGCGGTGAGGACAGCCACGTGTGAACGATGGCCGCCTCCGCCAGTAGGTCCCTGTCAAGACGACCCACAGCCCACCGCGGAAACGCGGGAGCTCCGTCCGCCCTGTGACCCCTACTGGGGTCCCGGAGAGGGGAGACCTCCATCCGGATGTACCGGTGGTCCGATAGGGTCTCCGCCTCCTCCAGGACACTCCAGTTCCTCACCCGTGGTGCAACAGCGGGGCTAGCGAACGACAAGTCCACTATCGACCCGCCCTGCTGCCGCACACACGTGTTCACTGAGCCCCTGTTAAGAACACAGAGGCCCAGTGAAGCCGCCCACTCGATGACCGCCCGCCCGCGGTCGTCCGTCATAGGGGACCCCCACGCCGGGGATTTGGCGTTGAAGTCCCCCAGAACCAGGACGAGGCCCGGTGCCAGTCGCCGTCGGCCGAGGCCTCCAAGTTGGTGAGGGAGGCCCCGAAATCGTCCATTCTCCTGGTAGGGGAGAGGTATACGCTGTAGAGCGTGACCCCTCCCCACTTCGCCGCGACAAATTACTCGCCCCTATCCAAAAGAGACAAGGACGGGAAGTGCCGCTGCGTAGAGACGACGATTGCCGCAGTACCGTTTCGGCTGACCACCCAATTGGGGCGATCAGGCACGCAGTACGGTTCCGCGACTACGGCTGCACCAATCGACCACTCCGCCATGGATTGCAGGAGTAAATCCTGCGCACCGGCGGAGTGGTTGGTGTTGGCTTGCAAGAGGTGGTGCATGGATGGTGTAGCCATTAACGGGCTGTATCCATGACCTCCCCCTCGCCAGCGGGCGATCGGACCGCGCTAGGAGCGGGAGCGGCCGTGGTCGGAGGGCCGCCCCGCCCCTTTGGGGCCGAAGCTGGAGGTTTGCACGCCCCAGAGCCCATGCGGTGCTTGGCGGGCTTATTGCCCGCCGCACACGCGGGGCAGTGGGGCGGGGCGGCGCAAGATGCCGCCACGTGCCCGGTTTGACCGCAGCGGAAACACAGTCCGCCGCAGTCGAAGCAATTAGTGCACGTCGGTCGAGTATGTCCGACCGCCATGCACTTATAGCACCTCGCAGGCCGGTACTCAAGCACGGTCACCCGCGCCGAGCTCCAGCCCACGAGGAGCCTGCCTGAGGCGGCCAGTTGCCTGACCGACTCCACCGGGCACTGCGCCCAGGCGGCACCTACGCCGCCCGGACCGGGGCGAATGGCACCAACCCGGACGGTGTCTATGGGACACCCGGTTCTCGAGGCAATAGCCTCCCGGATGTCTTCCACCGTCACGGAGTCGTCCAGACCCGCGATGCGCATTTCGGCGCACTTGACGGGCCTGGCGATCCTGATGCCACCCTCCTCGGCAAACAAACCTCGCAGCTTGTCAGCTACGCTGTCGGCCGTCTTGGAGCCCTCGGCCCCGGGGAACTCGAGGATTCGAGCCCCTGTCCGGCCCTTGCGGGTCCTGGCTTCGACGCCTCCAATATCGGAGACATCTAGCTCCCGCCGCGCCTTCCTCAAGACGGCCTCGTAGCTGAGGCCCTTCTCAACCGCCTCAGGCAGCACAGTGATCACCACTGCGGCTGTCTTCGGCGACTTGAGCCCCTTGCGCGGCCTCTTCTTTTTACCGGCTCCTGCCTGTGATGCGGGAGCGGGGACCTCAGCGGCGCGCTTGGCCTCCGCTCTCCTCTTCTGACCGCGTCTCTTCCGGTCGCGCTCGGCCACCTGCCAACCCTCGGGCGCAGCAGGCGCGACAGGCGCGGAAGGCGCGGTCGTTGACGCGCTAGTCGTCGCCGGCGGTGTTGTTGCCGACGATGACTGCGGTCCGGCAGGAGCCGGTACCGTCCTCTTCCTTGGCTTTGGCGCGGGCCTCTTGGGCTTGGGCGCCGCCGCGGCCGCGGCGTAGCTGCCCCCCTCGCGGCCACCCTGACAAGGCAGCGGGGCGGGGGCTGATGCCACATGCGACCGCTTGTCCGCGGCGAGAGGCGGCCGAACACGTGGTTCTGGAGGCAACCTTGCCTCCAGAACGGCCACGCGTGCATCGACGAGTTTTCCGACTGCGTCGATGATTTGGCGCAGGGCCTCGTCCGGTAAGCCTCCCACCGCAAGCATCGGGGTCGGCTGAGCCTCTTCAGGGGCCCGTTCTGCGGCGCCCGGCGGCTTTGGCGCCACAGGGGCGCTAGCCGGCGGCACGCGGTCCGCAGTGAGAGGCGTCATCCTCACCACGGGGACCAGTTTCGCCGCAGCGATCGCGCCAGCGTCAGCCGGCGATGCGCGCTTCACAGCGGCAGGCGTCTTTCTCGCTGCGGGGACGGGAGTGACGGTTACGCCAGTGCCCAACGTCGTCGGCACCGCAGCGCGAGGCGGCTTTGGCGCTGCAGTGGCCGCCGAGCAGCCGGCCTTGGCCGGCGGCGCGACTGACGTAGGCGGCACGAGCCGCGCCATCTGCGCCTTTAATTCGGCCACGTCCTTCATCAATTGGCGGTTTGCCCGCCGCAATCCCGCCAGCATGTCCCCTTGCTGTCGGTTCTTGGTCCGCATGGCTGTCAACTCGCCGTTAAGGCGGGCATTTTCGGCCCGCATGTCCGGAGGGTCATCGCTAGCGCGGGCAGCGGCCGCCGCCGCCCTTTCTTCTTCCGAGGCCCCTCGCCCTCTTCGGGAAGCCGGCACCTTAGGTGGGGGCATGTTGGCCACGCTCCCCTCTGAGTCGGCACCCGAGCTGCCACCCTTGCTTAGGCGGCGCTTCCTCACCTGCGAGGGGAGGGCCTTCTCCTTGGTCGTCAGCGTTGTCGCTGTCGCCGCCGGGCTCTTTGCCACAAGACGCGCTGACGACCTGGCAGGGGCTTCAGCAGCCGGCCCGCTATCCTTCTTGGACGGCCCTGCGGGAATGTCACCGCCCTCGTCCATTTTGGCGGTAGAACCGCCACCCCCATCTTCCCCGGACGGCTCTGCGACATCGCTGTCGCCCTCGTCCGTCGACGGCTCCGTTTCGGCTCTACCGTCGTCCTTCCTCGCTTCCGCGGCGGCAGCCTTCCTACGCGCTCGCCGCTCCTCCAGTCGCCTTTTGAAGCTAGAGGTCTTCCCCCGGCTCCTCCTGGGCGACCTCCGCTTCGATGTTTGGGCCTCCCCGATTTGTGCCGGGCCCTCGGCGGACGCCTCAAGTCCCGAGGACGAGGCGTCGTTCTGGTCAGTTTTGCGTTGGCATGACCAGGCCTTAAGGTGGGCATCACTAAGATCCCCGTCGTTAATTATGTTTTTTAATTTAAGAGTATCCATAGTTAGACCCACGAGTATGGGAGATACTATTACGTCGACCCGGGCAGAGATCCCTGTACCCGAGCAAGCATACATTTACCAACCAGGGGGGCAGCCGGTACCCTGGCTGGAGCGTGCTAAGAACAGAACAACCCATCTGCCATGCATCTTCTCGCCGCACGCCAAAACTTAAGATTGTGGGTGATTTCCGAATTCGAATGTACATTCGAAATTCTTTATAGAGGTTGTCTTCCTCGCGGTCCGGGCGGTTAAGCCAAGACCCTCGCTCCTGAAACTAAGACAAGCAAAGAATCAGGTTTACGATTTGACGACGGTGGCGGTGGCACATGCCTGCCCAGCCCTCAAATGAATGAGTGACTGAGCCCGTCGCGGATTCGCGTCCGGTCACCTTCTACGGATAGAAGGCTAGGAGCGAAGCGCCAGATATTCGCTACGGACGACAGTACAACAGAAGAACTGGGGACCGCCGTCCGCACCCAGGGTACACCGCGTGGAGGTTTCTGACATCGTACCCCTAGTACGCAGCAGCCTAGCTGTTTTGCAAAGGTCCATGGGCGGTAGTAATATTTACCATCAAGCGTGCTGCTTTCTTGTTTGCCACCAAGAACAATAAAATAAATAAATAAAATAACATCTAATCTGAAGATGGTCTATTCCCAATATTGGGACACATATGGGCTTAGAAGAAGTTAGTAACAAGGCGGTTTGTACATATATGTATCGATATATCTATATATTTATAGCTACATAGCCTCAGGAATGTGGTGTAATTAAGGCGGGTTAGCTCCAAAGATATCAGTATAATGGATATACAAATCGAATATATATGCCCGCTTTTAGATTACATTAGCTTACGTTTTGTTTTACCGTAATATATATTTGTCAGTAAGACGATATGCGTCTTCCTAACCATAAATAATAATTACTTGGCGTATAAAAAAACATAAAAGCATTATAATAAGCATATTATATACTTTTGAGATAAAATATTCTTCCTAGAATTTACCGAATGTAAATATTACGTAAGCCATCGATGGGTGATGATAGCCGAGAGGGTAACCCGCCGGGCAAGTCACAGACGTCAAAGATTCGGTACCATTGTCATCAATGTGGGACTACCGTTACTAAAGAATTATACTAAAAAAAGTTTAATTCTAAAGAGAGAAAAAAATAAGAGTATTTTAATAATTATCAGCCACATTATAAATAGCTTGTATTTATGTATAGATAGATAACATCGGTTAATTATAATCATTTATCTCCATAAAACAGGCATTCCTTGCGGCAAATTCCGGTTACAATTCCCCCATTTAATGCGAGCATTCTGAATTCTCATTAAAACCACTAATAGTGGAAGGTATAATAGGTACCATCTACGACTACTTTGAATTTTTAAGTTCCATTACATAGTAAAAAGAAAGTCTTTTACTTTAAGAAAAATGAACTTTAAAATTCCTGGTAGCTGTTTCAGTTTTAAGAACCGACAAAAGAACATCAGAATTTCTTTTGAAAGTAAGCAAAAAACTTCAATGAAGCACACTCTAATCTGTTAAAATATTATCTATTAAATGAATTAGATCAAAGCCACCTCACCAGCGTCTAGATCATCGGTGGGTCTACCACCTGTTTGGGGGAGGCTTAATCCCACCAGGGGAACAGAAATAAGTTGAGACGATATGAGGATGTTAATACCTGTTAATATTGTAAGGAATTAGAAGCTTTATAATTACCTTCAAGATAATTATTAAACTATTGATAAGAATTTATTACCAAATGACTCGCGTAACTTTGTCTGTCCTTTTTGATTCATAATTTCAATTTTATTTTATAATTAAGTTCAATTTCATAATCGAATTAATATCGATGATATTAGTAGTTAACTCGTGATTGGGTGCTGCTTGTTGGATTTGCTCCAACTATAATCATTTGCATTGTATTTGAATATTATATTATATCGGGGTTCGAATGACATCACACTGGAACTAAAACTCACTAATACTTTAATTATAATTAATTCTTACTAAAGTTGAGGTATGGTTTAAGTAATTCTTACTAAACATGTTGTATTACATATTGCAGTAGTTTTGTATTGTAAAAAAAAATTGCTAAATAAATAAGAATAATAGAAAAACCCGTTGAATTTCTTGCCGGATCTTTTCAGTAGCGGTTGCGTTCCAATCCATAACTCATTATTGTATTAATTTAAAATATTAAAATTGATAATATTTAAAAAATATTAAAATGTTAAAATTGACAATATGTAAGTTAAAATTGACAATATATATAAACCATACACAATAAAAGAATTTGAATCAAATATCAATCAATATACTATCAATATTTTTTGAACTTATAAAGGGCTTGCTCATTTACTGATACGTCAATCTTTCAATGTTTCGTCAATGTATTGAAGATTTCTCACAGTGTTCTGTCTCATTGACTCCTTCTACATATTATAAGATTTTTAAAAAAATCTGCCATACTCTTGAAATTTTCTTTTTTACAATCGTCTCCATTTTGTTTCTGCAAGCAATCTGGACACACGCCATCCGTTCTGTCCGGGGCGACGGAAAGTGGGCGCGTGTCCCCATATAACCCACTGTATTCCCTCCTCATCACTGTTGGGCCGGTCACCGGTACCGAATCCTTGACATCCGTGGTCAGCCCGGTGGGTCATCCTTTCGAGTACCATACCCCGTCGAAGCCCCGGCTAGCCACTGGATGTGGGTGACGGACTATTTCCCGATCCTGTCACCTGCGGCCTCAAGTAGAGCATCATCAAACTAGGGTACTCGATACAATCTTCTCCTGATTATAATGATCACGAACAAAATAAGAAATAATTATCCAATTTGGTGCAACTGTTCAGAAGTTATGCGCGTACATACATTTCATCAATTCATTTTTATTTATATAGATTTCCCTAAGTAGGTATATATAGGACTACTATTTATCGTGACCATTATTTACAATTACCTCATTTCGAGTCCTTCTTGCGAAACGAGCTTATAGTAATGACTTCTAATGTTTACGCGAGTATTACACATTTGAAATAAAACTACTTTTACGGATTCTATCGCGTTTGTATTTGATTTATAATTTCCCGACGTTTCGAACACTTTACAGTGATCATGGTCCTCCCGTGACCATGATCACTGTAAAGTGTTCGAAACGTCGGGAAATTATAAATCAAATACAAACGCGATAGAATCCGTAAAAGTAGTTTTATTTCAAACGAGCTTATAGTGTTAAATTTAGAAAAAATAAAATAACTTTAAAGGTTGTTTGCTTCAAAAAATTTAAGCTTTGATATAAAAATTATGGTTGTGATTACACAGCAGTCCCTAAAGAAAATAAACTCAGATATTGTCCTTGATAACTTTTCAAAGAGTGTGATTCAGATTTTCTTGAACATTTATTTTTTATATTTCAATCAAGTTCAAAACGGCTGTACGTAACAAAAAGATCTTATAAGATTTATCAACAAGTTAATGTTGAATTGAGTATGTGTCCTGTAAGAGAAAATATTGCCAGCTTTAAAATTTGGGGTTAACTTCTCTCTCATAAATCAGCTGGCCCCTATCTTAATTTATAGCCATAAAATGCAGGCGTGAAATCGAAATTAACCAAACATTTTGTAAAGGATCAACGACTTTAGGTATTTTGGTGTAACACTTTTGTGAGTTTATTATATCTATATCTTTGAAAATACGTTTTTATAATGTTGATTTTTTTTTTAAATTACTCTGATAACTGATTTATTTTATTTTTATCAATAAGCAAATACTTATTGATGAAAATAAAACAATTATCAGAGTACTTTTAGCTCTGCGTCCACCAACAGACTGTGATGTCAGCGTCAATGGACATAGATCGATCGATGAACGTAGAACTCCACCACAAATCATCATTCTCCTATTCTTATCCCAATTACTTGGGGTCGATACAATATATACTTCTCTTTCATAGTACATATTGTAAAAGTTATTGGCAATAGTTTTATGACCGGCCGCCTGCCAGACGTCAACCCTCTTTGGGAATGTAATTGTTGACCAAACAGCATCAGATGGAGTTGGCCCAGGTCGTTATAAGGCTCTTAGTCGTCTTTTACGACATCCACGAGCAAAGTAAGGGTTGGCAGTATTCGTAGCCGCTACCACACAGACCTCCACCACAAATGAGAGTATCATAATAGCCACGCTTTTCAGGTGAGTTAGCGATACGTCTCCTAGGAGTTTGTCTGCTTTTTTGTTCCCTTAGCCCACTTTTACAACTCCCATGAGCAAATAAAGGATCATAATAATTGTGTTCTTATTGTATGCCGCCTGCCTTATGTCAACCTTCCTTAGGCATGCAATTATTGACCAGACGGCATGATGTGCAGTTGGAGTGTTTTAAGTACACGAACAAAGTATAGTTTGGCAGTATACGTAGCCGCTACCACACAGCAGCTAGCACAAATACATATTAAGAAAGTTACATACCAAATCAGTCATTTCCGTGTGGTGACGGAGTAAGAATACAATTTACCACCCCCTTTCTTACCCGTGGGTGATCGTACAATGCGACTAAGGGATATAAAACGCATATAACATCTATGCGAGAGAAGGAAAACTCGAAACAAAATCCTATACCAACACGTCTGACCAGCGTGGAATAGTAGGTCAATTACCCTTCCATTATAGAGGAGGCCCGAGCCCAAGTGGGACGTATATGGACTGAGATGAGATGATAAGATGCCAAATCATGTTTTTATTCTCGGTTTATTTATACTTTTGATTATGAAGCGGTGCATTTGGAAATCTCAAAGTTTATGCTTGCCTAAAGAATAAATAAATCTTTAAAGCATCTTATAGTAAATATCTGCCTTAAAATTAATTTTAGCAAGATATTCGACGAGAGGTCATATTAAGAGTATGCGTAATCGTAGAGTATGCATGAAGACTGTTATGAGTGTGAATGAAGCGATGGAAGTATGCCAGGATCGTGGTTTGTGGCAATCCGTAGTCGCTGCCTACCCCTCTGGGAAACAGGCGTGAAGCTATGTATGTATGTATTCTATAAAGTATTTTTTATTAATTATAGTATCATGTCTTTATCCCCAAAGGGTTAACCAAAGGTATACCTTTTCTAGCTTTACACAGCCTCAGTTAACATTTTGTGTATATTTTAAGTTAATTAAAATCATGAAAACGTTTTTGCTTCTATTTGAGTTATAAATATAGTTATTTTCATTTTGTAAGAAGAAAATATTAGCAAATATTCAAATTACTGAGATATAACGAGTTATTTATAGAAACAGCCACAATTTGGTGGTCATATCACATGCTCCGTGTGGTGACGGAGTAAGAATACAATTCACCAGCCCCTATCTTAACCGTGGGTGACCGTAAGAGATGATTAAGGGATATAAAACACATATAACATCTATGCAAGAGAAGGAAAGCTCGAAATAAAACCTGATACCAACACGTCTGACCAGTAGTATAATAGGTCAATTTCCCTCACGTTATGGAGAAGACCGAGTCCAACAGTGGGACATATGTATATGAGCTGAGATGATAATGATGACAACACACGCTTGTCTAGTGTATGGGATGAATGGGATGCATTTGCAATAGTTTTTTTTTTTTTTTATAATTTATTTGCTAAAATATGAGTAATATAAAGTTGACAATATATATTTACATGAACGTTTCAGTCATATTATACCAATAATAGGTGTGCAAATGTTTGATGACAAAGTCTTTAGATCCTAAATGGCATATTTGATTGCAAGATTTAAACATTTCCTTTTTTTCCGTAATAAAAATAATCATCATCATAATCACAGCCCATTAACGTCCCACTGTTGGGCTCAGGCCTCCTCCGTAATGGGAGGGCAATTAACCTACTATACCGCGCTGGTCAGATGTGTGAGAGAAGGAAAACTGGAAACAAAACCCTATAGGTTTTGTTTCCAGTTTTCCTTCTCTCGCATAGATGTTATATGCGTTTTATATCCCTTAGTCGTCTCGTACGATCACCCACAGGTAGATATGGGGTGGTGAATAGTATTCTTACTCCGTCACCACACAGAAAAAAAAAAAAATCATCAACTAATATTATTACGAATGTCGGTTTTGCTTTGTTTAGATTTCTTGCCTTATCTACTCAACGGACTATGAACGAATTAATAAACACATCTTATGAGTCATACAGAAAGGAATATATTTTTTTTTAATATATAATTATATATTTTTTTGTAATAGAAAAGTGATAAGTTACCTAATACGAGGCTGTTATCCATTCTTCTGATGACCCCTCAGCCGTTTCTGCGACTCTCGCGGATACATATTGTGGGGCGATATATTCTATTCTTATCTACCACACTAGTTTGAGCGATATCCCTGGTAACGAACATATTTCATAATCAACATTGTAAAATAAGAGAATGCGATGAAAATGCTGTGTGATATCGCCTTCGAGTACTGACAACCCCTTATATTGCTCGAAGATATCGTAAAAGAAAATTAAAACCATCAACCAACCTCTTTTTTTTGTTCACGCTGCGGAAATGCATTTACGCACTAGCCCTCGCCGGTGACAGACTAGGGGATGTGTGGGACTCGCCCGTTAGCTGGTTCAACCAAAATACCCACTAAAACCAAAGCGGTCCCTTCCGCGCTTTTACGGGATGCCGGAGAGATCGTCTATTGATATTCTATCTCTGAACCTTTATATCGAACTGAGCCAACATCATCCGATAACATCTGGTCAATAATTACATTTCCAAGTTTGACATCAGACAAGGACTACACAGATGGCGTAATGGTTAAAGTACCTACCTACCCTTGGCACTACTGGTAGTTCGACTGTTAAATACGACAATACTTTGCCATCCACAAACTGTTGTTTTGAGTCTAGCTGTAATTTCTGTCCGTTAATTGCATATTTGTTAAGTCCTCATCAATACAAGGATTATTTCCCTAGTACACGGAGTTGAAACGGCGGGTTATAAAACTATTGCTAATATTTTTTACAATATGTGTAATGGAAGAGGATTATCCTTGTGGTGATGGAATAAGAATACAATTCACCATCCCCTATCTTCTTACACGTGGGTGATCGTAAGAGACGGCTAAGGGATATAAAACGCATATAACATATATGCAAGAAAAGAAAAACTCGAAACAAAACTCTATACCAACACGTCTGACCATCGTTTTCTTTTTTTTATTGCTTATGGTGGCAAACGAGCAAACAGCACACCTGATGGTAAGTGTCACTACCGCCTATGGACCTTTGCAATACCAAGGGCTTACCAAGGGCAAGCTTAGGCAGCTGCCTACCAATAAAATCCCCAAACCCACCCAGTAGGACTTCCAGGTCTCTGGCTCACCGAACGAAGCGCAATAGTACATTGCCATTACTCAGAGTTCGATCTTCTGCGAGAGTGTGGTACTACCCCGGACGGACCGGCCCGCGGCTGTAGACAGAGGACTGTCAACAGCGTGGTGCTACTACTATTGATCGTGATATAGTAGGTCAATTTCCATCCCATTACGGAGGAGTCTCGGGACTAACAGTGGGACATAAATGGACTGAGGTGATGATGATAATAGAGACCATTACATATTAGTAATTACAATAAAAGTAGACTGATGTTGATGAAAATGATTTTTTTTAATTTTGTACCAAATAAATGGAGTACAGGTTTAAGGTAAATACGTACTTGACTATAAAACATTTCCGTGTAGTTTCACATGACTGTATGCAAAAGCGCTCAGAATTTTACATTTACACAGACTTGCAAAGCAGTGCGCCTAATGCGAGACATGTTACGGAAACAGGGGGGATTGAGACACTAGTCTACCATTTACAAAGTCGTTTGTAGTTGTAAACTTTTAGCGTTATAGTATAAACAGTAAAACTAAGAAGATTTTACTTATATTACCATCTTATTTTGATAGAAAAGTTTGCATTTAACGAAAATCAATTTGGTTAGGTAAATAAAATAATATCCCGTGAAGAATTAGGATTACAATTCACTTCCTTTCTTACTTGTATATGTCATTACACTTGTATATGGCTGTGTGGTAGCTGCTAAGAATACTACCAACTCTTACTTTGCTCGTGGATGTCGTAAAAAACGACTAAGAGCCTTATAACGACCTGGGCCAACTTCATCTGATGCCGATTGGTCAACAATTACATTCCCAAGGAGGGTTGATGTCTGACAGCCGGCCGGTCAAAAAACTATTGCCAATAACTTTTACAATATTTACTACGAACTAAGAGTACATACTGTATCGATCCCAAGTAATTAAGATAACAATAGGAGAATAATGATATGTTATAATAAAACAATTAGCGATTATAATATGTATACTAGCGAAGGAAAACTCTGATCAGCCTGACATAGTAAGTCAATTTCTTTCCTGTTTTCGAGAGCGCTCGAGCCCAATCGGAACGTATATCAGTCGACATGACGATGGGGAATTAATGGATAGTTTATTAAGCGTATCGACGTCCACTGTTAGACGAGTGAGGGTTCATAATACTCTAATTGATACCTTTAGCAGTAAGATCATACTATTATGATCCAATACTATTATTTATTGGTGTTCTAAGTTTCACCGCAAATTGCTAATACTCATTCCACTGATGAAACATCAACAGGTTTTTATGATATCCACAGGAAAATAAGAGCTGGTGAAACTTTGTATTGTAATGCTTCACCAGATAGAGAGTTTAGAATAATTTATTTAGTTAGGTAATGGATTAATATATAATGTATTACTTAAAATAAAATATTTTTTTTTTACGTACGTACATAGTCTTGAAGTTGTTCAGGTAAATAAAAATGCGCGCGAACGATACTTCACGAATTATATGTATTTATTGGGCAGCTGCTTATTTTAACTATTTGTAATTATATAATTTATTATTTACTAGCTAGAATACACCTTAGAATTAATTTTGAATTGTTAAGCAATAATAAACAGAAGTATAACAAATAAGGCTGACCGACCGCATTCGTAACGACGACGTAAGAGAGCGAGTAGGTATGAAAGAGAGTATTGGTGTAAAGATGCGAAAGGGAATGCTCCGATGGTTCGGACATGTGGAAAGAATGCCAAACGAACGTCTGGTTAAGAAGATATACAATGCGAAAGTGGAAGGATGTAGGTACCGGGGGAGACCGAGACTAACCTATCTAGACCAGATCGGTCATGTACTGAAGGAAGGTGGAGTCAAGAGTCTCCGAAACCGGCGAGCGTGTATGAAGAGAATTATGAATGTTGAAGAAGCGAGTGAAGTATGCAAAGATAGAGTTCTCTGGCACTCTGTTCTCTCTGCCTACCCTGCAAGGAATATGGCGTGGTGATATGTGTGTGTATGTGTGTGTATAACAAATAATAGTAAGCGAGAGGCTGTGGGAAAAAATCGAAAGTGTCTATTGACAAGGTGAGTAAAATCGTTAACTTTAAAATCATTTTTATGCTTATCATCTGTTCACGAATTTATACGAACATTACCGGGTGGAGCCGAGGTTGTGATCCGTTCCTTGTGATCTATAACCTCGATTTTAAGTTAAAATCTTACTGAACAATTTGACTTATACTTTGTTGAAATCACAATATTGTACTTTGAATATTTATGTAGAAGAAGGAATCAGACACGATGAATATAAATGCGGATATAAAGTTGCAATTGACCGTACTGCAAGTAATCACGATTACCTTCACACCTATACACCAATCATAACTCACACCTTAAGTGAACTCACAGGACAGACCCAGGCAATCGCCTTTGCACAAGCAACTATATGGTATGGATGGATGACACAGGATAGTCTTGCCCGTGCGACCACGGGACAAGACCACAACCAGCGCCACCCATTTACCTGCCCGTGGATTCCTCAGCCAATTCACCCAAGGGTTCATTAAAAGAACGAGTAACAGCTCTTCTCCGGAGAACGTACAGCATCCACCGCTACCGCCAGCCCACCTGCCAAGCGCAGCAACCATGACGCTACTCTCTTACATGTGACAACATGAGAGAGGTCCACAAAACTAACGTAAGTAAGTATACGATATGCGACCAGTGCACCGTGCCACTCGCGGGCTCAGACTGCCGAATGGAGATCGCTCGTTTAGCTTTATTCGTCTCTTAAACAAGTTTGTGCTAGGTGGCGCGATTAGTGAATACTTCGTTAACATGTTTCCGCTTAGCACGTATGATAAACAGAAGTACCGTCATTTATATAAAATTATATTTGTAATAACTAACAATAACTTAAAAAATACTACATAAATTTTCTTGTTGGAATTAAATAAATTATACCGCTATGTCTATGATCGGCGTCCTTGTCTGTGGTGTAATGTAATAGCGTCACTTGTATGTAATGTCAACAAGTAACATGGCGGCTATTATTGTAGTGCTTTGTTTAGTTTCGTTGTCGGGAGAGAGTAAACTATTTTACGTGGATACTGTGCTCAGTTAATCTAAGTTCCCACTCCAGTCTATTTACGCAAACCCACCTCTTAGAAGAGAGTGATGGGATATACCGAACTTAGAAACGATTAAATTTCAGCACCACTATCTGCTCAATACCACACGTACCTGCCTCTCGTTATATCAAATCACGGGATACGTTTTCACAAACGCCTCAAATCCACCGACACAAAATAAAACCCTATGTCAATCCATTGGCTTTTTTTTTTTTACCCATTGGACTAAAGGATAACTAGAAGAATAAGCAGCAGCGCCCTTTGGGCAAATAATAACACTAATTTCGATCGTCAACCCATCTGCAATGCGATTACCGTATCATCTTCTTTCGCGGAAAGATCTAAGAGTATTAAATTATACATATGTTTAACATATAAGTATCATGGTAATGGAGTAGTGATACAAATCACCTTTTCGTTTTACTCATAAGTGATCATTAAAAATTACTAAAGGTCAAACGTAGATAATATCAAAGCGAAAGAAGAAAAGCTAAAAATAAAACTATATAACACTCCGTTTGATCAGCGACTATACCATAGTCGATCAATTCCCCTCTCACTGTAGAAGAGATTTAAGTCCAACAGTGGGACGTATATGAGCTAAAGCAGTAATAATGGTTACATTATTTATTTATAAATGATCATGAATAAAGTCTTTAAAATATACAGACACGTATAGGGAGAACTTTTAAGCTTCTACGAAATTTCGCAATTCATGTCACGTTTCACGAAGGTGACTTGATCGGTACACGTTTCTGTTCTTGACTTTTATTCTACTGACCTTTCAGGTGGGATTTTTCTCAATAAACCAGAACCTTGGTCCAATTTTTATATTGATGGCTACGATATATTTCAATACTTTATAAGGGAAAAAGATTTATAACATATTTAGTTTTAGCAATAAGAATAGCAATAGATATATCGACCTATACGAAGAACAACATATGATTGTTTACTATAGTTGTGAAGCTAAACTGATCTAAATATATATAAGAGGAAATAATATTAGTAAAAGAATCAATCCTATACAAAGCAAATAAGAATAACGATGTTGCTGCTTTTGTATTTGAAGAATTTTAAATAACTCTTCTCTAAAGTAATGATTATGTAGATATGACTTTATTCTATGGATAGGTTGATATTATACTTGTTATCATAGTAGTCTTTTTGTAACAGTTTTTTGCTTGAAGCCATAAATTAATAATTAAAACAATGCGCCACTACGTTTCGTAGAAAACTAGAGGAAGGATTCCCTCTTCTCCTTTCCTATCTCATTTAAAACCTCCAAACTTGCGTCTTTCATAATCACGGTTAGCTTTGACTGGACTTTACCCTTACTGCTAATGTACATAAGATTCAATTACCACCTATAATCACAAGGGTTGACTGCTTTATATATATATATATATATATATATATATATATATATATATATATATATATATATATATATATATATATATATATATATATATATATAAATATATATAAATATATAAACGGCACCAACAGAAATTTAGCATGCAAGAGGTTTCGGAGGCGATTAATCGATCTAGCTAGATTTTATTTATAGAAAATATTGTTTTGTCAGTATTTTTAGGCAACAAAGAATAGAATTTTTCGTTGATTGTAAATTATTAGAATACGATTATAAATTTTGACTCAGACTCTGACTTTTGCTCAGTTCAGTTTAATCCAAACAAAACGGAGCTCGGTTCGAATCCTTAGCATCCTTTTCTTTTATTTTTTTGTCATTTATATTTTTTTTATTATTTTATTAATTATTTTTATTATATTTAAATATATCTTCCAAAACACACTGAAAGGAAAATACCGAGCAATGCTCGGTCATCCAGTTATTTTTTAGATTAATTAATAAAAAGAGCAAAAACACAGAGATCTCGGATTCAAATCCACGCTTTAATATTGGGAAATTATTATACATGTTATATTATAGATTTTTAATATTCATCTAATTTACAAAGCGAAATATTAGGTAACCTACATAACTGACAGCTCTATATAAAAATGTTTTTGAATATGTCTAAAGACCTTAACTCTTCATATGTTACCTTTACTCCTTATATGAAAAAATTTATATTGAAATAAATATTATAATAGAATTTCTCGTGATAAAGAATTCTTACTTGTATATAAATACGGACACTAAGGCTGATATGAGTTTTATATCAAAAGGCATTGAATATTCTGTAGATTTTTTTTTAATTTCATTTTAACTCATACACGTGTCAATGATGGGATTTGAGGCTTCTCAATAAAAGGAGGGCAATTGCCTTACTATACCATGTTGATCAGACATATTGTCAAAGGGTTTTATATGAGTAAGAAAACATTTCCCGTGAAGTAACAGACTAGGAATATGATGTGCAATAATATCATCATCATCACAACCCATAAATGTCACACTGTTGGGCTGGGGCATCCTTAATGGGAGGCAAATTAACCTACTATACCGCACTGGTCAGACGTGTTGGTATAGGGTTTTGTTTCGAGTTTTCCTTCTCTCTCATAGATGTTATATGCGTTTTATATCCCTTAGTCGTCTAGTACGATCACCCACGGGTAAGATATGGGGCGTTGAATAGTATTCTTACTCCGTCACCACACAGAAGGTGCAATAATATAATGGCTCCTTATTTTTGATAGGTAAATTTGAATAGGATCCACTTATTACGCTAAAACAAGGCAACAGAAATTCTATTTGTGTCAATATCTTAATACATACATACCATCACGCCATATCCCTTGCAGGGTAGGCAGAGAGAACAGAGTGCCAGAAAACTCTATCTTTGCATACTTCACTCGCTTCCTCAACATTCATAATATATATATATATATATATATATATATATGTCTATATATATATATATATATATATATATATATATATATATTATTAGCAGACGAAGAATTTTTAATATAAAGAGGAAACAACTAAATGGTTCCTAATGTGTAACACTGAAATATTATTTATCGCAATTACTTTCATTTTCCATAAAACCAACCAATACGCATATTATAAGCACTCCTTAAACTAATTCTAACACTTCAACGATATAAATATAAAATGGTAATCGGTACACGAACAAGCAGAGCTCCCGCACGCTAGAGAGCTCGATGTGTAATGCCGTCTCTAGTCTCCGTAACTGCGCTTTTTATAGGCTGCGCTACCCGCTTTTCGTTAATATTAATTTGACTCCTAATACGGCCTCTCCTGACAGTGCTTCGTCCTCGAGCACCTCAGCAGCGCCGAAGTACCCCATGACGTCGGCGCTCACGTTGGCAGACGACTCGATGGCAGATCCCAACAGCAGCATGGTCATTATCTACGATAAATAGGCACACTTTAGTTGAATAAAATCTAGGGGATAGATATTCCTACTCTTTCAGCCATTCACCATTCAAGGCCCTCTTTCATTATGTGCATACAAGATATTAACCTAATACCTTCACAGACAGGCTTCTAATATCATTCATCACTGTCAAAATGTCGTCACATATATTCTCATACTTGTACGGCCGTACGAATTTTATGCGCATTGTAACCTTAGGAGAGAACCCTACACGCGTCCAGAGGACACGTCTTCCAGGACAGAGCCTGCCATGCATCCATAGGACGCATCTTCTAGGACAGAGCCTGCCATGCATCCATAGGACGCATCTTCCAGGACAAAGCCTGCCATGCATCCATAGGACGCATCTTCCAGGACAGAGCCTGCCATGCATCCATAGGACGCATCTTCCAGGACAGAGCCTGCCATGCATCCATAGGACGCATCTTCCAGGACAGAGCCCGTCATGCATCCATAGGACGCATCTTCCAAGACAGAGCCTGTCATGCATCCATAGGACGCATCTTCAAGGTCAGAGCCTGCCATGCATCCAGCTCAGGCACCGCAGAGCCAGCATCGCTGCTCAGGTACCGCAGAGCCAGCATCGCTGCTCAGGTACCGCAGAGCCAGCATCGCTGCTCAGGTACCGCAGAGCCAGCATCGCAGTCGCTAGCGCCCGCAGTCGCACGCGTCCGCTGTCACGAGCGTCGCGATGTCAAGGTCTCACGACACACCGTCCACACAAGCAGGAATCTATCCCACCTGCCAATTGAGCTTGCTACCTGGCAAAAAGACAACACCCGGCACGAAGGAAACAATCCTTGTATTGCGGGGCACTTCACAAACATAGTTTAATCGACAAACTATACTTAGACTCAGAACAACAATTTGCAATTCACAGCAAATATCGCCATGCGTGGGAATCAAACCCATGGCACTGCCACAGCAGGTCGATATCTTAACTACCACGCCATCCGTGTGGTCAGTTGAAATTAAAGTCACGAGGAAATTCTCACCTCCATTCTGATCGTCATCTTACATCTAAAAATTTGTAAAACTGACTCGGTCATACCTGACTACAAGTTATACTACAAATCCAGTAGTTTTTTGTAATAATTAACCAACACTGATAGAATAACAAATATACTTAAACCAAAGTAATCTTTGCGACAGTCGAACTACATTCTTCAGACATTAATTTCGTAAAACACATGCATTTTGTGTCCAAGATATTTACAGAAGGAACAGAGCTCTAACCCCATTGGTACAAAATCATGGTTTGATCTACGGTTACCATCAGGACATGTCATTTGAGTTCGCGTAATTGATATCAGATGCTCAGGTGTGTGGGCCAGTGATATAAATCACAATTGTCATTAGTAACTGTTCATAGAATACCCACAATTCGTAGATGAAAATAAAGAACACTGCGTAATATACGGCTACGTAGAGTATTAATAAGAATTTTCACACATTACATCACATAGGATATTTGTCGTATTGCATGTTTATGGACACAAACCATCGTTGGTTACTCATTCGATTAACGAATGTAGTCTAAAGTGAAAATCTTTTAGAAGAGTCTAGTATTCTATTCGGTAAAGATATTCGTAACCACTCAAATTATTCAGAGATTTCACATAATTAACCTCCGAGCACCAGTCGTTAGTATTATGTAAATCACTCTTAGACCTCCATATATGAAAATTGATTCAACCTAACCATGATGTTGAGCAACCTGATGGCATCAACAATCTAGTCAGTTACCGTAGGGTGAGTTAAGGCACTGGGCCTCGTCGTTGTCCTCACGAGTGTCGCGCAATTATGTTAGCGCCAGTCTGACGAAGAGCGACGATACCGTGGCGGTGTGGCCCGGTATGCTTCTGACATGACAGCATGGCTGCACAGCCAAATGCGCGCATTCATCTGGTTCACGAAATGGTGACGCAGACCTTGGCTCTAACGCCGGGGGCTTTATCAAATTTATGTTGCCGATAACCTGCATGTCTGAATGAAGCTTACCAGTACACTAAATGATTAAATAGCGAATTAATGATCCTTTCTTTTTCAAACGAGCAAGCAGCACACTTGATGGTATGAGATACTGCTGCACATGGACCTTAGGTAGGGTACAGCCAGGCCGTTGCCTACCTTAACGAAAGTGCTTTTCTTAAACCTCCTTTGAAGAAGGATATGTCATAGATAAAGCTTCGTCTTAGGTTAGGCACCCGAACGCTGCCCTTTAGACTTGGGTCGGTCGGCTAAGGTCATTTTCGAAATAAAGTTAATCTAACAGGATAGTTTGTTCAAGGTAAACGTAATTAATAGATCGACAACTTCGAGAATCGCATTTCGAACCAAGTCCGATATTGGAAGTGTTTGACATGACTTTAGTCTTATCCTTCATTTTTAAATCCACTAATTGGGATATCCTGCCGAGATGGTTGAGCATGTTGGTAAAATCCTTCATGGACTATGTTTAAGACATACAAGATACATAAGTAGCTTAAATTATTATTCCATGAAATGAACGTTATGCTTAGGTGATCAACCTTTTGAAATCATCAAACATCTTTTAAACATTTAAAAATATCAAAAATAAATTTCTTTGTTAGAGATTACGTAACCTTTCGAAATATCCCGCGAAGCTACGTTGCTCGGCTCGATGATCAGAGCTCTATTCACCTTCCGATTCACGGTTTCACTGATTATGGTGGGTGTAGCTCGTTCACGGCAGAACGCCACTATATCCTGGTAGCGATGAGGACGTGTGTACACCTAAAACATGTCTGACGGGGCGCAGTCCCCACACATTACATATGTGTCTTACCAGGCCAAAGCCCATACATGTGAAACGTCTCTACAGGGGCGCAGTCTCCACACATATTACATATGTGTCTTGCCAGGCCGAAGCCCATACACATGAAACGTGTCTGCCGGTGCGCAGTCCCCACACATATTACATATGTGTCTTGCCAGGTCTGCCTGCGGAGCTTCTTGAGTGCTCCCATCTTTCATAGCCAGGCAAAACCTGAGATACATTCCATTCATTTGCACATTTTGGAATACACGATTCCGGTCCAGGCTTCGATGTACACGACGTGATCCACACGGTGCAGCGTCAGCATATTTGTATCACTTCACACGCGCACTAAATTAAACTTAAACGTACGGTAGATTGGTTTGTTTTATGAAAACGAAAACGTTTTAAATTTAGATGACCAAAATGAGTAAGGTTGTAGGCTTGGGTACTTTATCCCACTTCAGCTTAACTTAACTTAACTTAGCAGACGAAGGATTTTTAATATAAAGAGGAAACAACTAAATGGTTCCTAATGTGTAACACTGAAATATTATTTATCGCAATTACTTTCATTTTCCATAAAACCAACCAATACGCATATTATAAGCACTCCTTAAACTAATTCTAACACTTCAACGATATAAATATAAAATGGTAATCGGTACACGAACAAGCAGAGCTCCCGCACGCTAGAGAGCTCGATGTGTAATGCCGTCTCTAGTCTCCGTAACTGCGCTTTTTATAGGCTGCGCTACCCGCTTTTCGTTAATATTAATTTGACTCCTATAGTCTGTCTAATCTAAGAAGTGCACTTTGACAGCTGTCTGAGTAAGTTGTCTAGGTATGTGAACCAAATAATCGCCATCGAAAATATCCGATTTTACTGAGAAATCGATATTGATTCTTTACAATTAATAATTGGTTTATTTTTTATTTTTCAAAAAGGTGATGAATTAATTAAGTGCTAAATTAGTACTAAACAAATTTAATTATTTCAGCATAGAATCTATTCATCATATTTAGTAGGATTAGGTTAATTAAAAACAAAAACTGGATTTGAAAATGGCTATTTATTTAGAATTACTACTATTACTTGAATTATCAGCGTCGCGAACATTAATAATTATTTCCTCATCAATCAAAGTGTCGAAATGTACATCTCTGTCAAAATCTCTATTCGATTAATTGTATTATTCTAATATTTTTACCGATTATTTGGATATTCGTGAATTGGAAGTTGTCAAGCACTACTGTATAGAACGTGATAAGGTGACATTGTTAGGTCGTGAATTACAATTACTATTTATGATGTTATTTTTATTTTAAATTATTTTTACGAGTTTGAACATTAGATTAATGGTCTTTGAAAGAGATGAAGCCAGAACAGATGTAAAAGTAACAATAGGTAATGATGTACTGGAGCAAGTGGATGAATTTGTATATCTTGGATGTGGATTTAGCTGATATAGAGCGAAGAGTGAATGCGGGAAACAGAGTAAACGAAGTGTTGGGGCAACTTCTCGGTAGCCACTACCTCAGCCAGAAGGCACGTGTAGCAATACATAATGCAGTGCTTGTCCCAACATTACTGTATGAAAGCGAGAGTTGGGTATGCAGAAAAGAATATGAAAGTAAAATTAATGCGGTCGAAATGCGATCTCTACGGCAAATCTGTGGAGGTGTTAGGCATTCGCAACGACGACGTAAGAGAGCGAGTAGGTATAAAAGAGAGTATTGGTGTAAAGATGCGAAAGGGAATGCTTCGATGGTTCGGACATGTGGAAAGAATACCGAACGAACGTCTGGTTAAGAAGATATACAATGCAAAAGTGAAAGGATGTAGGTACCGGGGGAGACCGAGACTAACCTACCTAGACCAGATCGGTCATGTACTGAAGAAAGGTGGTGTGAAGAGTCTCCGAAACCGGCGAGCGTGTATGAAGAGAATTATGAATGTTGAGGAAGCGAGTGAAGTATGCAAGGATAGAGTTCTCTGGCACTCTGTTCTCTCTGCCTACCCTGCAAGGGACATGGCGTGATGGTATGTATGTATGTATTATTGTACAAGAAAGTCACTCGCAATGTTAATTATGTAAATAACTTAATAGTTGTTTAAAATTTCAGATTTCGTGTTTACAATCATGTGTATACGTTTGACCGAGGTTATTGTGTATTAAAAAATGCAAAACGTCAAAATGCACTTCTTAGATTAGATGAACTATAATATATATATATATATATATATATATATATATATATATATATATATATATATTTTAGTACTAATGGTGGCAACCGAGCTAATGGTGGTGTGCTGCTTACACCTGATGGTATGTATTACTGCCGCCCATAGACCTTTTCTGTATCGAGGTTCTGGCTATGCCGCTGCCTTCCAATACAAACCCCAAACCCACCCAGTTGGGCTTCCGGCTCTCACTCACCGAACGAAGCGCAATAGCGCATTGCCACTACTCAGACGTCGATCTTCTACGAGAGTGTGGTACTACCCCGGATGGACCACCCCGCGGCTGCAGACAAAAAACTGTCCTCCAGCCACTAAAAAAACTACCACTAAACGAACTTGTAAGAATTATATGACACCTAAACTTTTTTTTTATATTCAGCGACGAGCTATATTGGGAGTAAATCCCTCTGTCATGAAAGATTTTGTAAAGTTTAATATTGTTGTATTATTAAGGTACGAAATTTTAACTTCAAAACAACTGATAATATTCAACATTTTTAATGTTTTATGGTAATGAAAACCATAACAGTCAAGATGGAGTCACTGTATGTATATGCCAACGCATATAGCTCAACTTTACTTGTACAATTTCACTTAGTGACAATAAGTCTGTCGTCAATGATTACATTTCCATCCATACTAATCTTTTTTCTTCTGAGCTAGAAGGTGAAATCATACACATACATATATATTTTGATAATTTCAAATCCTATACAGAATAGTTGTTTATGTGATCTATAAATGAATTTAAGATTGATTATTATTTATGTTAATTGCGACTTTTCCCATTTTCAAAAGATATTATAATATTATATCTCAGGCATATAACATCCATTCAAGAGAAGGAAAACTCTAGAAAAGAAACCTGTTTTTTTTTTTTTTTTTGAGTGGGCTACGGTCGGCGCACTCCTCGCACCACTCCATCCGGGGCGACAGAGGAGCGTAAGCACGCACACCCGTAACCCACCCGTGACACCTCGCCTTCGTCGTTGGACCAACCACCGAAGCAGCGTGGACTTGACCTCAGTGGCCGGCCCGACGGAATACCTCCTTATGGGTACCCTTTCCTTGACCGATGGCCGGGGAGGACGTTGGTCTTTCCTCACGCGGTCAGCCTCTCTGCGGATGACGGACTAATTGCCCGGTCCAGTCACCCGTGGCCTCAGCTAGGACGGCATCAGGCGCAGGTAATCGCGCCTGCGTCGCCCCAGTCGCCGGCTGCGGCTCGAGTCGCCGAGGAGACGCGAGACTACTGCCTCGCAGAAGGTTGCGACCGCATCCCAGTTCCTGGAGTTGTCGAGCATCGCCCTGGCGATGGTCGGCAGCGTCAGGTCGGCACCGATGACTGCGACGAATTCACGGCGCTGCACTGCCCAAGCGGCACAAACCTCGAGCGTATGCTGCACCGTATCCTCGTCGCAATCGCAGTGGTGGCAGGACGCTGTACTCTCTCTCCGGACCACTATGTGCAGGTATTTGGAGAAGCAAAAAAAAAATAAAACATTATACCAAGTCGTCTAATAAGCGTGCTTATTTATAGTAGGCTGATTTCCCTCCTATTTCAGAGGAGGCTAGAGTCCAGCAGTGAGACGTATATAAACTGTAATGATGATAAGGATTACTTCCCTTAAGATATAATGAGAAATTTGTAATACAACTGTTTTTACGGATTCAATCGTGTTTGTATTTGATTTTAAATTTTCCGATGCTTCGAATACTTTACAGCGTTTATAGTCACGAGACGGCTAAGGTGTCTCACGTACAATAAGTCATCGTTATTACAGAGATTTACATCTACCCGCTACAGTAGTAGTTATTTCATTTTAATTCACATATTTTGATACAAGTTCTTAGGCAGTACAAAATGAAAAGGATTCTATATAAAACATAAATTGTTTTAGTCAAAACATTAAATCTATGGTAATTATTATATTATGACAATTTATTAATTTAAAACTAATAAATCTATTAAGTTACTACTGAATGGGAACGCGGCCACACAGAAAAATAATCATGATTTCTAATATTTATGCGAGTATAACACATTTGAAATAAAACTACTCTTACGGATTCTATCGCGTTTGTATTTGATTTTTAATTTCCCGGCATTTCAAACACTTTACAGTAATCATGGTTGAATTCTATGCTATTGAATTTGTGAGACTTCAGGTGGTCAGATTGAATATCAGGCCTACGACGACGAAGTATGACTTAATACTCAACGAACGCGCCACTAGAGTCAAGAAATCAGTATTAGTATCTACTAGCTTGCTATCTAGCAATGAGGTTTAATGAGGCAGGTTACGGAATAGCTTATTAAAAAAAATACTACAAATGATACAAGACAATAATACGAGACATTTTCTTAAAAGCACACAGGGAATTATAGGATTCCACGATGCCATATAACGAACCGAAACGCCTCAATAGGATGCAATCACAAAATAATAGGTTTTAAACATACATATTAACAAATAAATGTATAACATACATAATATCCAAATATACTCAGTAATCAACATTCGAACGATAATGGAAAAATAATAAGGTAATCACGTATTTGATGGAATCGGCAGCTTTATAATCCATAATTGGGACGTATTCTTTTTTTTTTTTTTTTTTTTTTTTTTTTTTTTTTTTTTTTGGTGGACTATGGATTAGTCTCGCCCCGCCAAATCGGTCCGGGGTGACGGAGAAGGCGGCGCGTGACCCCATAGACCCACCGTAAAAACTCCTCTCTCTTCGCCGTGCGAGCGGGTCACCGGGACCCGATTTTTAACTTCGGTGACCCGCCCGGCGGTTCACCCTCGCGGGTTCCTCTCGTCGACGCCCCGACAGATTTCGCCGTCGGGGCGTCGCCCTCACGCGGTGGCCTCACGTCGGGTGACCGGACAATTCCCCGGTCCGATCACCCGAAGCCTCGGTTAGGGCGGCATCAGGCGCAGGTATTCGCGCCTGCGCCGCCCCGGCCGCTGGCGGCGGCCCGGGGCGCGGGAATCCTCCCTTGCCCGTTCCGCCGCTTCCTTCTGCGAGATGACAGCCTCGCAGAAGGCGGCGACCGCGTCCCAGTTCCTGATGCTGTCGACCATCGCCCTCGCGACGGCCGGCAGCGTCAGGTCGGCACCGATGACAGCGACGAGGTCACGGCGCTGCCGCTCCCATCCCGGACACACCTCCAGCGTGTGTTGCGCCGTGTCCTCGTCACTCCTGCAGTGGTGGCAGGCCGGAGTCCACTCCCTATACACGACCCTGTGCAGGTACAACCCGAAACACCCGTGCCCCGTCAATACCTGCACCAGCCGAAAGGTGAGGACTCCGTGCCGCCGCTCCATCCACTCTATCAATACGGGCCGGAGGGCCTCAACGGTCTCCACACCGTGCCTAGGCCTCTCCAGCCGCGTAGCCCAACGGGCGATGACGTCTCGGCGGGCATCCACGCGCCAGGTGGCTATCTCGCTCAACGATGGGGAGCCACCTTCCTCGCGCGCTGTGATAACCCGCCGGTAGAGGTCGGAGAGCATCTCCGCCTCTAGGTCCCACGGGGGTGTCCCGGCCAACAGGCACGCCGCCTCTGTCGACACCGTGCGGTACCCGCGAATGGCTCTGACCGCCATGGCTCTCTGTGGCCTCCACAGAACCGCCCTGAGCTGGGCGTTCAGAGCCCTCGCCCACACGGGTGCGCCGTACATGGCCATCGAGCGGATGACCCCCGCATACAGCCGTCGGCCCTCGAAACTGGGTCCGCCCACGTTCGGCATGAGTCGAGAAAGGGCGGACGCCGCGCCGACAAGCCGGGGAGCAATCTGTCGGAAATGCTCCCGGAACCACCATCGCCCGTCGAGCACCAGACCCAAGTACCTCATATGGGCCTGGATGCTGATGTGGATGGAGTTTACCACTATCGAGGCGCCGATGGGTAGCCTCACACGGGGCCCGTGGAAAAGTAGGGCCTCCGTCTTGTTTAGGGCCACCCTGAGCCCCAGCGCCTCGATCCGCCTGACCATCTCCTCGGTGCCGAGAGTGGCCAGGCTCGCCGCCTCTTCGAGTGTCCTGCCCCGGGCTGTGACGAGCGTGTCGTCAGCGTAGCACACCAAGCTCAGCCCGGGGGGGAGACTCCCTCTCAACGCCCAGTCGTACCCGATGTCCCACAGGGTCGGCCCCAGAACCGACCCCTGTGGAACGCCGCACGACATGGGCGTCCGCACAATGTCCCCTGCGGGACCCGCGCAGAGGATACTGCGGCCCTCCAAATAGTCTGCCACCAGCCGCCTGAGGTACAGGGGCACTCCATGGAACCGGAGCGCCTCCCTGATGCAGCCGAATGGCAGACTATTGAATGCGTTGGCGATGTCCAACGACACCGCCAACAGCACTCCCTTCCCGGCGACGGCCTCCGCGGCCGCCTGCCTCAGGCGTAGTAGGGCCCCGATGGTCGAACGCCCCCTCCGAAACCCATACTGAGCGTCCGACAGATCGGGCCCCACCTCCTCCAGATGTCGGACGATGCGGGCAGCGAGCACACGCTCCAGCAGCTTACCCACATCGTCGAGGAGCACGATGGGCCTGTAGGCCGACGGCAAATCCGGGGACCGTCCCGGCTTTGGCAGGAGAACCAACCTCCCTTCCTTCCAGCACTCAGGGAACCGTCCAGACGTCAGACAGGCGTTGAACAGCTGCCTGAGGCGAGGCTCGAAGTGCTCGAGGAGCGATGTCAGCACCCGGACTGGAATTCCGTCCGGGCCGGGGGCCGTGGTGGCGGAACGGATCTTCGCCACGGCCGCCCCCACTTCCGACTCCGTCACGGGCGGAACACTCTCGTCGTCGTCGGCCTCCCGGTCCTGATCTGGCGGAGCCATGACCGGGGGCGTGTGTTCCGACTGCCGTGGAAACAGCTCCTCGACCACCCTACGAAGGAAGTCGGGCTGGAGGGTCTCGGTGAGGGGGGGGGCCCGCGCGCGAAGCTTGTTCAGCGCCGCGCGATATGGGCGACCCCAGGGGTCACGGTCGAGACCGTCCAGCATCTCCTGCCAACTCGCGCCCTTGGCGGCACGGATAGCCAGCCGAAAGGCAGTCCGCGCACTGCGGTACGCCTCGTACAGCTGGCCCTCCCGCTCGACGTCGCGGTGACGCCGCCGGCTGCGGGTGTAGGACCTTCGGGCACTGATACACGCCGCACGAAGGTCCGCCAGTCTTGGGGACCACCAGTAGACCCCCTGCCTCGGAGGTGGACGCCGCCGCACTCTGGGCATGGCCGCATCGCAGATCTGCGTTAACGCACTGCGAATGCGGACAGCCTCAGCGTCCACTCCGTCCGCTGGGGGTGGTGAGGACAGCCACGTGCTGACAATGGCCGCCTCCGCCAGTAGATCCCTATCAAGACGACCCACAGCCCACCGCGGAAACGCGGGAGCTCCGTCCGCCCTGTGACCCCTACCGGGTTCCCGGGGGGAGACCTCCATCCGGATGTACCGGTGGTCCGACAGGGTCTCCGCCTCCTCCAGGACACTCCAGTTCCTCACCCGTGGCGCGACAGCGGGGCTAGCGAACGACAAGTCCACTATCGACCCGCCCTGCCGCCGCACGCACGTGTTCACCGAGCCTCTGTTCAGAACACAGAGGCCCAGTGAAGCCGCCCACTCGTTGACCGCCCGCCCGCGGTCGTCCGTCGTAGGGGACCCCCACGCCGTGGATTTGGCGTTAAAGTCCCCCAGAACCAGGACGAGGCCCGGTGCCAGTCGCCGTATCGAGGCCTCCAAGGTGGTGAGTGAGGCCCCGAAATCGTCCATCCTCCTAGTGGGGGAGAGGTATACGCTGTAGAGCGTGACCCCTCCCCACTCCGCCGCGACAAATTCCTCGCCCCTATCCAAAAGGGACAAGGACGGGAAGTGCCGCTGCGTTGAGACGACGATTGCCGCGGTACCGTTTCGACTGACCACCCAATTGGGGCGATCAGGCACGGCGTACGGTTCCGCGACTACGGCTGCACCAATCGACCACTCCGCCATGGATTGCAGGAGGAGATCCTGCGCTCCGGCGGAGTGGTTGGTGTTGGCCTGCAGGAGGAGGTGCATGGATGGTGTACCCATTATCGGGTTGTATCCATGACCTCCTCGCCAGCGGGCGATCGGGCCGCGCTAGGAGCGGGAGCGGCCGTGGTCGTAGGGCCGCCCCGCGCCTTTGGGGCCGAAGTTGGAGGCTTGCACGCCCCAGAGCCCATGCGGTGCTTGGCGGGCTTATTGCCCGCCGCACACGCGGGGCAGTGGGGCGGGGCGGCGCAAGATGCCGCCACGTGCCCGGTCTGACCGCAGCGGAAACACAATCCGCCGCAGTCGAAGCAATTAGTGCACGTCGGTCGAGTGTGTCCGACCGCCATGCACTTGTAGCACCTCGCAGGCCGGTGCTCAAGCACGGTTACCCGCGCCGAGCTCCAGCCCACGAGGAGCCTGCCTGAGCCGGCCAGTTGCCTGACCGACTCCACCGGGCACTGCGCCCAGGCAGCACCTACGCCACCCGGACCGGGACGAATGGCACCGACCCGGACGGTGTCTATGGGACACCCGGTTTTCGAGGCAATAGCCTCCCGGATGTCTTCCACCGTCACTGAATCGTCCAAACCCGAAATGCGCATTTCGGCGCACTTGACGGGCCTGGCGATCTTGATGCCACCCTCCTCGGCGAACAAACCTCTCAACTTCTCGGCCACGCTGTCGGCCGTCTTGGCGCCCTCGGCCCCTGGGAACTCGAGAATTCGAGCCCCCGTCCGGGCCTTGCGGGTCCTGGCTTCGACGCCTCCAATATCGGAGACGTCTAGCTCCCGCCGGGCCTTCCTCAAGACGGCCTCGTAGCTGAGGCCCTTCTCGGCCGCCTCGGGCAGCACAGTGATCACCACTGCGGCCGTCTTCGGCGACTTGAGCCCCTTGCGCGGTCTCTTCTTCTTTCCGGCTCCTGCCTGTGGAGCGGGGACCTCAGCGGCGCGCTTGGCCTCCGCTCTCCTCCTTTGGCCGCGACTCCTTCTGTCGCGTTCGGCCACCTGCCAACCCTGTTCGGGTACGGCAGTCGTGCCGGACGCGGAAGGCCTCGTCGCGGCCTCGCTGGTCGTCGCCGGCGGTGTTGTTGCGGGCGACTTCAGCGTCTTCCTCCTCAGGGCGGGTCCCTTCGGAGCTGGGCCGGGGCCTTTGGGCTTAGGCCCGGCCGCGGCCGCGGCGTAGCTCCCCACGCGGCCACCCTGACAAGGCAGCGGGGCGGGGGCTGGTGCCACATGCGGCCGCTTGTCCGCGGCGAGAGGTGGTCGGACGCGTGGTTCTGGAGGCAACCTCGCCTCCAGAACGGCGAAGCGCGCATCGACGAGCTTGCCCACTGCGCCGATGATTTTGGCGAGGGCCTCGTCCGATATGCCTCCCACCTCAAACGGGGTCGGCTGAGCCTCCTCAGGGGCCCGTTCTACGGCGCCTGGCGGCTTTGGCGCCGCAGGGGCGCTAGACGGCGGCAAGCGGTCCGCGGGGAGAGGCGTCAACCTCACCACCGGGACGGGGAGTTTCGCCGCGGCGACCGCGCCAGCGTCAGCTGGCGACGCGCGCTTCGCGGTGGCAGGCGTCTTCCTCGCCGCGGGGACGGGGGTGACGGTGACGTCACCCAACGTCGTCGGCGCCGCAGCGCGAGGCGGCTTTGGCGCCGCAGCGGCCGCCGAGTAGCCGGCCCTGGCCGATGACGCGGCTGGCGCAGGTGACACGAACAGCGCCACCTGCGCCTTGAGGTCGGCCACGTCTATCAACAGCTGGCGGTTTGCCCGACGCATTTCCGCCAGCATGTCGCCCAGGTTCCGGTTTCGGGTCCGCAGGCCTGACATCTCGCCTCTAAGGCGGACATTTTCGGCCTGCAGGTCCGTGGCCTCGCCGGCGCGGACAGCGACCGCCGCCGCCCTTTCCATAGCCGAGGTCCCTCGCCCTCTTCTGGAGGCCTGGATCTTGGGTGGAGGCATGTTGGCCACGCTCCCCTCGGTTTCGGCGCTCGAGCTGCCTCCCTTACTCAGGGGGCGCTTTCGCACCTGCGAGGGGAGGGCCTCCTCCTTCTTAGTCGCGGTCGCCGGCGGCGTCTTTGCTGCTAGACGCGCCGACGACCTAGTGGGGCCTTCACCAGCCGACCCACTGTCTTTTCTGGACGGCCCTGCGGGAATATCACCGCCCTCGTCCATTCTGACGGTAGATCCGCCGCCCTCGTCTTCGGACGGCTCTGCGACATCGCTGTCGCCCTCGTCCGTCGACGGCTCTGCTGCGAGTCTACCGTCCTTCTTCTCTTCAGCAGCGGCAGCCTCCCTGCGCGCTCGCCGCTCCTCCAGCCGCCTCTTGTGGCTCAGGCCGTTGCCCCGAGTCTTTCTGGGCGACCTCCTCTTCTTCTTCTGGGCCTCCACGATTTGTGCCGGGCCCTCGGCGGACGCCTCAAGTCCTGAGGACGAGGCGTCGTCTTGGTCAGTTTTGCGTTGGCATGACCGGGCCTTGGTGTGAGAATCACTTGGATTCCCGTCGGTTTTTAAAGTGTTTAAATTTTGTGTATCCATAGTGAATCCCACGAGAATGGGAGATACATTACGTCGACCCGGGCAGAGATCCCTTTACCCGGGCAAGCCTACATTTACCAACCAGGGGGTCAGCCGGTACCCTGGCTGGAGCGTGCTAACGACAGAACAACCCATCTGCCATGCATCTTCTCGCCGCACGCCAGAACTTAAGATTCTGGGTGATTTCCGAGTCCGAATGTTACTTCGAACTCTTTATAGAGGTTGTCTTCCTCGCGGTCCGGGCGGTTAAGCCAAGACCCTCGCTCCTGATACTACGCCTCAAGACAACGTGTCTTGAAGCAAGATACCAGGTTTACGATGTGTGGGCGGTGGCATGTGCCTGCCCAGCCCTCAAATGAATGAGTGACTGAGCCCGTCCCAATATTTCGCGTCCTATACCCTCTACTACGACTGTAGTAGAGTAAGGAGCGAAATCGCGCAGATATTCGCTACGGACGACAGTACAACAGAAGAACTGGGGACCGCCGCCCGCACCCAGGGTACACCGCGTGGAGGTTTCTGGGATAGTACCCCAAGGGACGTATTCTCGTTAGGGCGTAATATTATTGCTATTAATGTGGTTACGGTATGTCCATTATAGGAAATGTTAGTGTCGTTTATCTATTTTATGGTAAATGAATAATAATATATTTTTATTTATGAATGGAAGTAAGTAAAAGGATTCCTTTTTGTCTCCTATTTATATGGAATGCACAGCACAACACATAATGCATTAGCACATTACTGGATTAAGGTCTTAAAAATTGAAAGAAAGCTCTATAAAACTGCCATTTGACCAACAACGAACAACAGTTAGGGATGAAACGATACGATATTCTTTTTCGATACTAGTACTCGATAGTAGTATCGAATCAAAGTATTGATGGCTAGGGATGGAACGATACTATTCTCTCTTCGATAGTAGTATCGGATCATAGTATCGATACTTTTGAGTACTCATAAATTTGCAATACACAAAGTAAACAAGAGAGTATTGCCATACTTTAGACAATGGAGGCGTATTTACAATGAGCAAATACTACAGTCGCGCCGTGTACCTCGTTATTTTGTTTTGGAGGTTTGCGGTTGTCAACATACACCTTTCGGCGTGGTTTTGCGGGTGAGTCACTGCCTATATACGATACCATAGTAGTAGTATCGATACCATAAGAGTACTCAGTAGTATCGACTTATCGCTATCGATACCAGTACTCAGTATCGAATGTTAGTGCTATGTACTACAAGTAGTAGTATCGATTGGAGAGTATATTGGTAGTGTCGATTGGAGAATATCGATATCATATGAATACTCGGTGGTATCGATTCATCCCTAATAATAGTACTTCACTTTACTTCCCGTAGTGACTAAGACCCGAACACAATG
Source organism: Lymantria monacha (assembly GCA_905163515.2). Taxonomy (NCBI): domain Eukaryota; kingdom Metazoa; phylum Arthropoda; class Insecta; order Lepidoptera; family Erebidae; genus Lymantria; species Lymantria monacha. Next base: position 25,284,407 of record LR991092.1, read on the forward strand.
GGCGGGACATACTTGAGCTGAGAAGATGTTGATGACTTAATACGTAGTTATCCCTTTTGGAAATAAGCAGGTCACTTCACTGTTAAAGAAGATAAACTTGGAATAAAAGCCCATCTTATTTAGCCAGTTAGATATAGTAAACAATATTTCCTCCCGTTGCGGAAGACACAGCTTTTATTCTTTTATTTGTTTAAAGATTGGAGTTTAGTAATACCCTGCCTAAATTATCCAGGCTGATGGGTAAGTGGCTTACGGCCTCATTACCTAAAAAAATATTTGTCACTGTTTCCGCAGGCTATTGAATCCTTGACTTTGGTAGAATAGCGGGCGGGTTACTGCTTCAGTAACTATATTTGACAGTGTCTTAGCAACAAAGCGCCAAGACGTACATAGTTCTTTCGTGAACGGTCTCCCACCCGGATACTGGAATAGTAACCAAGGCGATCGCTCGCGGTGTTGTTTGGAGTGGCATCAGTATAAGCTATTTGCGCACACACTACGCAGCTTTAAAGTACGTAAGCGCAGATATTTTCTTCAGAAGAAGCAGGTAATAAGCAGTAGAACATATATAAGCTGACGAAGATATGATTAATCAGAGATATAGAATAGATAGAATAGAATAAATGAGAGAATAAAGAAAATAAATAAATAAAGTGCCTAAAGACACTACGATATAACTATACTTTACTTAGGTAATGTAATTTTTTTTATTTGTCTTAACTAATTGTTTCAGCAGCATTTTAAAATATTATAACACTAAATACCTAATATCCGTGTGGTGACGGAGTAAGAATACAATTCACCACCCCCTATCTTACCCGTGGGTGATCGTAAGAGACGACTAAGGGATATAAAACGCATATAACATCTTTGCAAGAGAAGTAAAACTCGAAACAAATCCCTTAAAACCAACACGTTTAACCAGCGCGGATAGTAGGTTAATTTTCCTCCCATTAAGGAGCAGGCCCGAGCCCAATAGTGGGATGTATATGGTCTGTGATGATGATGATGATGATGAAATACCTAAGTGGGTTATAAAAAGCTGCTGACACGGCTAGTTTCATCGATAGATAGAAGGAACTAGCATTGTCTGCAACTCTTTGGATTAGGTAGGTATTTTATATTATAATTTCACCATCACACACATAAACACGAGCATACGTACAAACACACATCACACACAACTTATCAGTTTTATTACTTTTTATTCAAAACCGTCTCATCATTCAGAAGAACAAACTGGCACCTTTAATACAAGTTACAATAATTTATCTAAGGCTAGAAGACCATTATGCTAACCTATAATACTTTTTCTTTGAACAGTCACATCATTGCGTTACCTTAATAATAATATCAACATTAGGTAATGATATCTACAATACATCAATCACCACTTTTGTTATTTCAATAGTTGCTATGCAACGACGTGGTGAAGTGGTGAACTGAAGTGGCAATGGGCAGGCCACATCGCTCGAAGAACCGACAACAGCTGGGAAGAAAGGTTCTAGAGTAGCGACCACGTACCGGACGACGAAGTATGGGACGCCACTAGGTGAACAGACGACCTGGTGAAGGTTGCTGGGCGTCGTTGGATACAAGCGGCACAGGACGTGCAGTCAGTGCAGGCTGTGATGTAACATGAAGGAGGCCTACGTCCAGCAGTGGACGGCAATAGGCTGAAATGATGATGATGATGATGCAACGACCACTGTGCAAAACGCTTGATGTGTGATTTTTATCAAGTTTTGCCTAATTTACTAACATTTAACTCTGTGACGAGTCCTTACTAACATTTGACACTGTGTCGAGTCCTTTTATCATAGCGTTACGTAAATATAAATGGCCTATTTCACAGAATAAGTATTCTTAGAGTCCAGCTTGTAGTATCTGAAATTAGTATATTTTTCAGTTTGCCGAAAAAAATTGATACTGATATTTTAGTTAAGGTAATGACGGGAAAATAATGTACACATACATACATACATACATATCATCACTCTATATCCCTTGCAGGGTAGGCAGAGAGAACAGAGTGCCAGAGAACTCTATCTCTGCATACTTCACTCGCTTCCTCAACATTCATAATTCTCTTCATACACGCTCGCCGGTTTCAGAGACTCTTGACTCCACCTTCCTTCAGTACATGACCGATCTGGTCTAGGTAGGTTAGTCTCGGTCTCCCTCGGAAAATAATGTAACATAATAATAATCGTCTCCAATGTACCTATTTTCGTTTCATAAAATTTCTTCTAAAAATACATAATTATTGAATACTAGCAAACCCAGCCCAGTTTGTTTGTAGAATTCCACATACCTTAGTGCCACCTGCTGGTGAGTTACATAAATAAGAATAGCATGTAAACCTTTTCCGTGAAAAAATACATATACATATATATACCAATTTTCGTAATGATCGGTCAAATAATTTCTGAATTTAGCGATGTCATATATACAAACATCCTCTTTTATAGATATAGAAGATACATTTAATATATCTTTTTTTTTTAAGATACAGAGAGTGATTTGACATACACGATTTTCACCTTTACAAAATTTTACTTCTACGTATTTATAGGGTGAAACTAATACACTTTAATAACCAGATCACAAATTACATACATACATATACATATCATCACGCCATATCCCTTGCAGGGTAGGCAGAGAGAACAGAGTGCCAGAGAACTCTATCCTACGTCGTCGTTACGAATGCGATCGGTCAGCCTAACTCCACAATTTTTCCGTAGAGATCGCATTTCGACCGCTTTAATTTTGCTTTCATGTTCTTTTCTACATACCCAATTCTCGCTTCCATATAGTAATGTTAGGACAAGCACTGCGTTATGTATTACTACACGTGCCTTCTGGCTGAGGTGGTGGCTACCGAGAAGTTGTCCCAACGCTCCGTTCACTCTATTTCCCGCATTCACTCTTCGCTCTATATCAGTGGTGTACCTTCCATCTCGGCTAAATCCACATCCAAGATATACAAATTCATCCACTTGCACTAGATCACAAACTCAGTGTAGATATTATGAGCTTCCTTAGGATGAATTAAAATATCAGTTTTGATATTATCTACACTGATTATGTATCTCGGTTACAACTGTCTATTGCATTTTATGTTCAATTCCCACAAATCGTTGCTATGAGTTCAGAAATTTGTTGGAAGGATTTCTTTGACAATGTGCGATACTGATTTTGGAAAATATTTATAAACTTTCAAAATTATATGAAAATGTATTAGACTATTTATTTATTTATAAATATATATTTTTTTATAAAGACCCTGTACTAAGAAAATAATTCTTGTATTGTGGGGAACTTTACAAACAGGCCAGTAACATAGACTAATTACACCCAGACTAAGAATAACATTGTAAATCACAAAAAATATTGTCCTGCGTGGGCATCGAACCCACGACACTGGCACGGAAAGTCGGTATCTTAACCACTACGCCATAAGTGTAGTTAAATATATTTTTACATACATACATACATATTACCACGCTATATCCCTTGCAGGGTAGGCAGAGAAAACAGAGTGGCAGATAAATATATATATATATATATATATATATATATATATATATATATATATATATATATATATATATATATATATATATATATATACTAGTCACAAAAATTAAAGGATAAAAAAAAATCCAAATTTTTGGGTGATTTTCAACGAGCTGTAACTCCGAGGAAAATAGTTGTACAGAAAAAATAAAAAAAGCAAATTGTAGCTCTAAGTGTCTAGTTTTCAGATATGACTATAAATTTTTTTTATCATGTCCAGGTCTGGAGAAATTCTAAGAAAACAACCAAAAAAAATTTTTCAAATTTTTTTTTCGTCTAAAAAAAGGTCCACGGGCTTCAAAAAAATTCTTTTGAGTGTTTCGTTCAAAAGTTCTTTTAGAAAATTTAATACTCTTTAATTTGACGTATTCAAAAAGCCTGTACAATGATTTGCCGCGGAGTTATCGTCAATTAAAGCAAAAAAGATCTTTTTAACTTTGATAATCAATAACTCCGGAAATAATGATTGTATAGAAAATTGAAGGAAGGTTTTGAAAACTGCACAATATTCTCTATAAGAAAATGTAAACATCTTTTAGAAAAAAAAAAAATTTTGAATTGAAAACTCGGACTGAAAAAAAGACAAAAATTCGCATAATTAAGGATATTTGGATAACTTGGTATAACTTTGGATAAAATGGATGAACGAAAGATATCGTCGGTAATTTTTTAACCTTAAAGTGTCCCCTAAAATCCCTCAAAAATTCAAAGCGCTGCGATTTTTTTTTCATTGTGCCCCGAAGCTTCAAATTCTTTGTTTTTGCAAAAATCACCATTATGAGCAATTTTGTGATTTTTATTAATTTTTTCAATGGAAAAATTTTTTTCTCTCTAAAATCTTTATTTTATTGATCAAAAAGATTAACTGTTTAAGAACTTTGAAAAAAAAAAATCAGTCATTATTTCAAGAGATATTGATTATCAAAGTTAAAAAGATCTTTTTTGCTTTGATTGACGATACTTCCGCGACAAATCGTTGTACAGGCGTTTTGAATACGTCAAATTAAAGAGTATTAAATTCTCTAAAAGAGTTTTTGAACGAAACAATCAAAAAAATTTTTTTGAAGCCCGTGGACCTTTTTTTAGACGAGAATAAATTTGAAAAATTTTTTTTTGGTAGTTTTCTTAGGATTTCTCCGGACCTGGACATGACAAAATTTTTTTATAGTCATATCTCAAAACTAGACACTTGGAGCTACAATTTACTTTTTTTATTTTTTTTGTACGACCATTTTCCTCGGAGTTACAGCTCGTTGAAAATAACCCAAAAATTTTGAATTTTTTTTATATCCCTTAATTTTTGTGACTAGTGTATATATATATATATATATATATATATATATATATATATATATATATATATATATATATATATATATATATATATATATATATATATTATATATATATATATTTAAACATTGAACTCCTAAATAAATTGGCCAACAGTTCCTGCTACGTGTTAACAAGACACAAGTGCATTATATGACTCAACAGGAACCAATTACTGTTTTCTCTAACAATTCCGTTGTTCGCACCAACCGAATTATTTCTAAGCTCCAGTACAACTCTATTGTATTGAAAACGCGAGCGAGAAACTAGTTTATGTATTCGATTGAGATTTTATGAGGTAATTTCTGCAAGCGCTTTCTATGTTGTACAATGTTAATTATTGTTATATTTCAATGAAATCATTTACCTCTATTTTTCTCTATCGAAATGTTACTTAGATATTACGAAATAAAAATACAAAATAACAAGCCGTGTGGTGGCAGAATAAGAATACAATTCACCATTCCCTGTCTTACCCGTGGATAATCGTAAGAGACGACTAAGGGATATAAAATGCATATAACATCTATGCAAGATAAGGAAAACTCGAAACAAACCATATACCAACACGTCTGACCAGAACGGTATAGTAGGTTAATTTCCCTCCCATTATGGAGGATGCCCAAGCCCAACAGTGGGACATTTATGAGCTGTGATGATGATGATGAAAAATACAATTCAATAACCCCATTCTTAACTGTCAATATCATAAAAGACTACAGAAAATATGATATACAGAAAACATGAAGTAAAACCCTGTATCAATCAACAAATTATCTTATTATACAACGCTGGTCAGACGAATCAGCCACATAATAACAAAATTTCCAGTCCAGTCTTGGAACGTACCTATATGAGCTGAGATGACAATTATAATGATTTTATTCTCTAGCTTTTTTTTGACGTGATATCGAAGAAATTCTATAGATTTGTTTGCTATAAATCATTATGTCCTTTTATATTTTAATAAATTTACAAACATATAATTATAAATATAATTATTTATTATTACGATCTGGACTGACATCATCTCGCTCTTATCCCAATTACTTGGGGTCGACGCAATATGTCATCTTCCTCTATACAGTCCTATCTGACATCTCTGCAGTCACTCCCTGTCTATCCATGTCATGCCTCACGCATTCCATCCATCTTTTCTTTGGTCTTCCTTTATTTACCCCTAAAGCCTTCAACATTCATATTTAAAACTTTCCTCACAACAATATTTGCATCTTCTATAATTGTGGTAGGACCACGCTGTTGACAATTTTCTGTCTACAGCCGCGGGCCGGTCCGTCCGGGGTAGTACCACACTCTCATAGAAGATCGACGTCTGAGTAATGGTTAATGTGCTATTGCGCTTCGTTTGGTGAGCGATAGAGCCGGAAGCCCAACTGGGAGGGTTTGGGTATTTTATTGGTAGGCAGCGGTCTAAGCTGTACCCTTGGTATTGAAAAGGTCCATGGGCGGCAGTGACACTTACCATCAGGTGTGCTGCTTGCTCGTTTGCCACCATAAGTAATAAAAAAAAAATCCGTCTCATCACACGTCCATAGCATGTCAACCTTTCCTTTCTTAACTTTTCCGTCACTGGCGCAACTTTCATTTTTACCATTACACTTTATAGTATTACAATCTACAATAGATAATAATATAATATTTATATTATTATTATATGATGGATTATAACTCCAAACATTTCTATATTTCATTATATTTTGGAGATAGATATTCAGTACAATAAATCAGAGCGTATGTTAAGGGTCTAATTCTAAAACAAATAATACCAAACTGTATTGTTTGATATCCCCTGCTCTTCGATACAAATTTTTAGCAATATTCAGACAGTATTACTTCATCCGTTTTGGTATCCATTCTACGTTTATGTCAAAGAGTATGCCAAAGAGGATTGAGGCGGCGCTTGATCAATGTAGATAGTAGATTAATTAAAACCCCTTAGTCCCAAATAATGGACGTAAATTGGACATAGTTTATGCAAAGTTTATTAATTTTATTTGTTAAATCCACTTAAATACCTTAAAAATTCTGTTAAGTAAAAAAATATTCCAATTTGGACTAATTCAATATATTTTTATTTATTTTGCTTCACAATACTTAATAACATACCATAAAAATGTAGAATACATTTAACTGCATGTGAATTCGATTGATTGTTGCGCTTTCATGACTTATCTACTGAACCGATCATCCCGAATTTTTTATCCAGAAAAACAAACTATTCCAGAGGAGTAGAAAAATAAGTCGGGTGATTCGTCGTAACAATTCGGCTCAGTGACTTGAATCAAAACCATATTGTATTATAATGGAGTATACAAACATTAAAAGGGATTTATGAAACCTCGGCAATTTTTTTTTTTAAATTATAGAAGAACAAGCGTGGGCATAATATAATGATATTAAACATAAAGTCTCCATATATTTATTAGTCACACAAAAACGTCTAAACACAATTAAGAAAAAAAACTGACACGTGAATTTTTTTATTTATAGTCTGTATTTTTCATCGAGTGAATTGGTGCAATTCTCACGCCAGTATGACGTACGTCTCGAAGATGATAAAATATGAGCGCCCACCTTTTATTATCAGCAATACGAAAATCATTAATTTACGAATATAGTGAAGAATAATCAAGATACTTATAATATTTTTTTTAGACATGTAATCTAAGCATTAAGGAACAACGCTGTGGTGACTGAATTTGTTCACAATAAAGGCTTACCGTCAAGATACAATTAAGGCTCATATTTGTCTCAAAGAAAGTGACATCTTTACAGTTTAAAGCTGCTTTACTGCTCCCATATTTAATAAGTTATTTAATACGTAACAGTAGCTTTCTTTGAATTTTCGATCGCTTAATTCAAATAAAAAAATGCTGTGTCATGTACGTCAATTTATTTTCACTTTATAATATTGAATGTTATATTAAGCCATTGCTTAATATAACATTCAATAGTACAGTAATGCAGCGGCCAGCAAAAGAGGCATTGATGGACGAACGTGTAAATGTGGGCCGAGACGTAGCCGAGGCACATATACGTAAGTCCGTCAATTCCTAGTTGTAGGCCAAGGCTTGTATGCACTATACAATATTTTTTCAAAAAATGCACGGAAATTAAAACTCTACTTAGTTGTAACCCTTTAGCATGTGAAAAATGTTGTTCGTTGTTCGTCATGTATACAGTTCTACTTAGTACTACTTAGTTTTAATTTCCGCGCATTATTTGAGAAAAGCACTATACAAGCCGTGGCCACAACTAGGAATTGATGGAATTACATATGTGTGCCTCAGCCACGCCTCGGCCCACATTTACACGTTCGTCCATCAATTCCTGTTTTGCTGGCCGCTGCAGTAATGTACTGTAATTAGTGTTATTTTACATACATACATACATATCATCACGCCATATCCCTTGCAGAGTAGGCCTCTGTTCTCTCTAGAACAGAGTGCCAGAGAACTCTATCTTTGCATACTTCACTCGCTTCCTCAACATTCATAATTCTCTTCATACACGCTCGCCGGTTTCGGAGACTCTTGACTCCACCTTCCTTCAGTACATGACCGATCTGGTCTAGGTAGGTTAGTCTCGGTCTCCCTCGGTACCTACATCCTTCCACTTTCGCATTGTATATCTTCTTAACCAGACGTTCGTTCGGCATTCTTTCCACATGTCCGAACCATCGGAGCATTCCCTTTAGCATCTTTACACCAATACTCTCTTTCATACCTACTCGCTCTCTTACGTCGTCGTTACGAATGCGGTCGGTCAGCCTAACTCCACAGATTTTCCGCAGAGATCGCATTTCGACCGCATTAATCTTACTATCATACTCTTTTCTGCATACCCAACTCTCGCTTCCATACAGTAATGTTGGGACAAGCACTGCGTTATGTATTGCTACACGTGCCTTCTGGCTGAGGTGGTGGCTGCCGAGAAGTTGCCCCAACGCTCCGTTCACTCTATTTCCCGCATTCACTCTTCGCTCTATATCAGTGGTGTACCTTCCATCTCGGCTAAATCCACATCCAAGATATACAAATTCATCCACTTGCTCTAGTACATCATTACCTATTGTTACTCTTACATCTGTTCTGGTTTTATCTCTTTGAAAGAGATAAAACCAGAATCCAGAACCCGCGCCTATTGGGATTCCGGTCCAATCGTGCTGCCACTGGCGCGGGTTCGAATCCCGCTTGCGACATCATTTTTCATTTCGTAATCGGATTTTATAAATAATTAAGCATATTAAATGCTAAATTTCAGTAATTTAAATAACAAGGTTGTGTCATCGTTTAATACAATTCTAACTGTAAAGTTTGAAGTATTATTATAAATATAATACGAAGTGAAATTTGCATGTCCTACAATTAGTCACGGTGGTGTAGTGGCAGCACGATTGGGCCGGAATCCCAATAGGCGCGGGTTCGAATCCCGCTTGCGACATCATTTTTCATTTCGTAATCGGATTTTATAAAAAAAAAAATCTTCCTTTGATTAACATTTGTTTTTTCAATGATAGCTCGATTGAATTATACATTATACAATTACCTCAATCTACTTACGTTATATAAAGTATACCTACACTATTCCAATTCTATGAATCACATCTCACATATCTTCGCTGGTTTTAATTATCTGACACCAATGATTGTTGAACTCAGCAAGAGTATGTCATTAGTGAAGTGTAGCACGAATGTTTGCTGGATTTTGTTTTCAAAAATAAAAAGTAAACTGCTATTCTAAGGATAGAGCAGTTTCCTTTTAGTTTTCACTCGAGAATCATTTAAATACCTGGAGATGTCACGGTTAGGTGTTTGCTCCGGTGTTGTTAGAGTTGATTGGTTGCTCCTCTTTCATTGCGACTGGTATATATTTTATCGATAAAATCTATTACTGCTTATTACACATAATTATGATACTCATTTAATTTTATTTTACAATAATATGTACATTTAACGCTAAGTTTTAAATCAAAATATTTACAGAACAATAGAAAAAATAGAATAAGGAATAAAAAAAAAACAAAAGGCGCAATCAGGCATTGAAAAATTCCTCCGCATCACTCTCCACCGGTAATGTGCCCAGAAGGCCGGGCAGCATTACCACGTTGAATGGCAATGCTAACCTTTTGTGCAAAATATAGGCCAGCCCTCTGATCACGTGAAGCAGCGATTGATTATGATACGAGTAGATAAATTATGAACAAAATTTTTTAGTGAATATTAATTAAAATCATGACTACAAAATTAGCAACGTATCCAAATCATACCATTTTTTTTTTTTTTTTTTTTTTTGGTGGACTATGGATTAGTCTCGCCCCGCCAAATCGGTCCGGGGTGACGGAAAAGGCGGCGCGTGACCCCATAGACCCACCATAAAAACTCCTCTCTCTTCGCCGTGCGAGCGGGTCACCGGGACCCGATTTTTAACTTCGGTGGCCCGCCCGGCGGTTCACCCTCGCGGGTTCCTCTCGTCGACGCCCCGACAGATTTCGCCGTCGGGGCGTCGCCCTCACGCGGTGGCCTCACGTCGGGTGACCGGACAATTCCCCGGTCCGATCACCCGAAGCCTCGGTTAGGGCGGCATCAGGCGCAGGTATTCGCGCCTGCGCCGCCCCGGCCGCTGGCGGCGGCCCGGGGCGCGGGAATCCTCCCTTGCCCGTTCCGCCGCTTCCTTCTGCGAGATGACAGCCTCGCAGAAGGCGGCGACCGCGTCCCAGTTCCTGATGCTGTCGACCATCGCCCTTGCGACGGCCGGCAGCGTCAGGTCGGCACCGATGACAGCGACGAGGTCACGGCGCTGCCGCTCCCATCCCGGACACACCTCCAGCGTGTGTTGCGCCGTGTCCTCGTCACTCCTGCAGTGGTGGCAGGCCGGAGTCCACTCCCTATACACGACCCTGTGCAGGTACAACCCGAAACACCCGTGCCCCGTTAATACCTGCACCAGCCGAAAGGTGAGGACTCCGTGCCGCCGCTCCATCCACTCTATCAATACGGGCGGGAGGGCCTCAACGGTCTCCACACCGTGCCTAGGCCTCTCCAGCCGCGTAGCCCAACGGGCGATGACGTCTCGGCGGGCATCCACGCGCCAGGTGGCTATCTCGCTCAACGATGGGGAGCCACCTTCCTCGCGCGCTGTGATAACCCGCCGGTAGAGGTCGGAGAGCATCTCCGCCTCTAGGTCCCACGGGGGTGTCCCGGCCAACAGGCACGCCGCCTCTGTCGACACCGTGCGGTACCCGCGAATGGCTCTGACCGCCATGGCTCTCTGTGGCCTCCACAGAACCGCCCTAAGCTGGGCGTTCAGAGCCCTAGCCCACACGGGTGCGCCGTACATGGCCATCGAGCGGATGACCCCCGCATACAGCCGTCGGGCCTCAAAACTGGGTCCGCCCACGTTCGGCATGAGTCGAGAAAGGGCGGACGCCACGCCGACAAGCCGGGGAGCAATCTGTCGGAAATGCTCCCGGAACCACCATCGCCCGTCGAGCACCAGACCCAAGTACCTCATATGGGCCTGGATGCTGATGTGGATGGAGTTTACCACTATCGAGGCGCCGATGGGCAGCCTCACACGGGGCCCATGGAAAAGTAGGGCCTCCGTCTTGCTTAGGGCCACCCTGAGCCCCAGCGCCTCGATCCGCCTGACCATCTCCTCGGTGCCGAGAGTGGCCAGGCTCGCCGCCTCTTCGAGTGTCCTGCCCCGGGCTGTGACGAGCGTGTCGTCAGCGTAGCACACCAAGCTCAGCCCGGGGGGGAGACTCCCTCTCAACGCCCAGTCGTACCCGATGTCCCACAGAGTCGGCCCCAGAACCGACCCCTGTGGAACGCCGCACGACATGGGCGTCCGCAAAATGTCCCCTGCGGGACCCGCGCAGAGGATACTGCGGCCCTCCAAATAGTCTGCCACCAGCCGCCTGAGGTACAGGGGCACTCCATGGAACCGAAGCGCCTCCCTGATGCAGCCGAATGGCAGACTATTGAATGCGTTGGCGATGTCCAACGACACCGCCAACAGCACTCCCTTCCCGGCGACGGCCTCCGCGGCCGCCTGCCTCAGGCGTAATAGGGCCCCGATGGTCGAACGCCCCCTCCGAAACCCATACTGAGCGTCCGACAGATCGGGCCCCACCTCCTCCAGGTGTCGGACGATGCGGGCAGCGAGCACACGCTCCAGCAGCTTACCCACATCGTCGAGGAGCACGATGGGCCTGTAGGCCGACGGCAAATCCGGGGACCGTCCCGGCTTTGGCAGGAGAACCAACCTCCCTTCCTTCCAGCACTCAGGGAACCGTCCAGACGTCAGACAGGCGTTGAACAGCTGCCTGAGGCGAGGCTCGAAGTGCTCGAGGAGCGACGTCAGCACCCGGACTGGAATTCCGTCCGGGCCGGGGGCCGTGGTGGCGGAACGAATCTTCACCACGGCCGCCCCCACTTCCGACTCCGTCACGGGCGGAACACTCTCGTCGTCGTCGGCCTCCCGGTCCTGATCTGGCGGAGCCATGACCGGGGGCGTGTGTTCCGACTGCCGTGGAAACAGCTCCTCGACCACCCTACGAAGGAAGTCGGGCTGGAGGGTCTCGGTGAGGGGGGGGGCCCGCGCGCGAAGCTTGTTCAGCGCCGCGCGATATGGGCGACCCCAGGGGTCACGATCGAGACCGTCCAGCATCTCCTGCCAACTCGCGCCCTTGGCGGCCCGGATGGCCAGCCGAAAGGCAGTCCGCGCACTGCGGTACGCCTCGTACAGCTGGCCCTCCCGCTCGACGTCACGGTGACGCCGCCGGCTGCGGGTGTAGGACCTTCGGGCACTGATACACGCCACACGAAGGTCCGCCAGTCTTGGGGACCACCAGTAGACCCCCTGCCTCGGAGGCGGACGCCGCCGCACTCTGGGCATGGCCGCATCGCAGATCTGCGTTAACGCACTGCGAATGCGGACAGCCTCAGCGTCCACTCCGTCCGCTGGGGGTGGTGAGGACAGCCACGTGCTGACAATGGCCGCCTCCGCCAGTAGATCCCTGTCAAGACGACCCACAGCCCACCGCGGAAACGCGGGAGCTCCGTCCGCCCTGTGACCCCTACCGGGTTCCCGGGGGGAGACCTCCATCCGGATGTACCGGTGGTCCGACAGGGTCTCCGCCTCCTCCAGGACACTCCAGTTCCTCACCCGTGGCGCGACAGCGGGGCTAGCGAACGACAAGTCCACTATCGACCCGCCCTGCCGCCGCACACACGTGTTCACCGAGCCTCTGTTCAGAACACAGAGGCCCAGTGAAGCCGCCCACTCGTTGACCGCCCGCCCGCGGTCGTCCGTCGTAGGGGACCCCCACGCCGTGGATTTGGCGTTAAAGTCCCCCAGAACCAGGACGAGGCCCGGTGCCAGTCGCCGTATCGAGGCCTCCAAGGTGGTGAGTGAGGCCCCGAAATCGTCCATCCTCCTAGTGGGGGAGAGGTATACGCTGTAGAGCGTGACCCCTCCCCACTCCGCCGCGACAAATTCCTCGCCCCTATCCAAAAGGGACAAGGACGGGAAGTGCCGCTGCGTTGAGACGACGATTGCCGCGGTACCGTTTCGACTGACCACCCAATTGGGGCGATCAGGCACGGCGTACGGTTCCGCGACTACGGCTGCACCAATCGACCACTCCGCCATGGATTGCAGGAGGAGATCCTGCGCTCCGGCGGAGTGATTGGTGTTGGCCTGCAGGAGGAAGTGCATGGATGGTGTACCCATTATCGGGTTGTATCCATGACCTCCTCGCCAGCGGGCGATCGGACCGCGCTAGGAGCGGGAGCGGCCGTGGTCGTAGGGCCGCCCCGCGCCTTTGGGGCCGAAGCTGGAGGTTTGCAAGCCCCAGAGCCCATGCGGTGCTTGGCGGGCTTATTGCCCGCCGCACACGCGGGGCAGTGGGGCGGGGCGGCGCAAGATGCCGCCACGTGCCCGGTCTGACCGCAGCGGAAACACAATCCGCCGCAGTCGAAGCAATTAGTGCACGTCGGTCGAGTGTGTCCGACCGCCATGCACTTGTAGCACCTCGCAGGCCGGTGCTCAAGCACGGTTACCCGCGCCGAGCTCCAGCCCACGAGGAGCCTGCCTGAGCCGGCCAGTTGCCTGACCGACTCCACCGGGCACTGCGCCCAGGCAGCACCTACGCCACCCGGACCGAGACGAATGGCACCGACCCGGACGGTGTCTATGGGACACCCGGTTTTCGAGGCAATAGCCTCCCGGATGTCTTCCACCGTCACTGAATCGTCCAAACCCGAAATGCGCATTTCGGCGCACTTGATGGGCCTGGCGATCTTGATGCCACCCTCCTCGGCGAACAAACCTCTCAGCTTCTCGGCCACGCTGTCGGCCGTCTTGGCGCCCTCGGCCCCTGGGAACTCGAGAATTCGAGCCCCCGTCCGGGCCTTGCGGGTCCTGGCTTCGACGCCTCCAATATCGGAGACGTCTAGCTCCCGCCGGGACTTCCTCAAGACGGCCTCGTAGCTGAGGCCCTTCTCGGCCGCCTCGGGCAGCACAGTGATCACCACTGCGGCCGTCTTCGGCGACTTGAGCCCCTTGCGCGGTCTCTTCTTCCGTCCGGCTCCTGCCTGAGGAGCGGGGACCTCAGCGGCGCGCTTGGCCTCCGCTCTCCTCCTTTGGCCGCGACTCCTTCTGTCGCGTTCGGCTACCTGCCAACCCTGTTCGGGTACGGCAGTCGTGCCGGACGCGGAAGGCCTCGTCGCGGCCTCGCTGGTCGTCGCCGGCGGTGTTGTTGCGGGCGACTTCAGCGGTCCGGCAGGAGCCGGAGCCGTCTTCCTCCTCAGGGCGGGTCCCTTCGGAGCTGGGCCGGGGCCTTTGGGCTTAGGCCCGGCCGCGGCCGCGGCGTAGCTCCCCACGCGGCCACCCTGACAAGGCAGCGCGGCGGGGGCTGGTGCCACATGCGGCCGCTTATCCGCGGCTAGGGGCGGCCGGACAAGTGGTTCTGGAGGCAGTCTTGCCTTAGATTTTAATTACGGAAAGAGCTTAAATGATACAAGAGTTGGCTTATTTTCATATTTTCCTCTTAAAATCTATGTAAATATAAATTTTAAAAATAATTTAAATATACTGCAAGATTGATGAAAGGTTTTTTTTTTATATTTTTGTTTAGGTTTTGTTTGTTTCAATCTACCTGGTCACCCAAGGTATTGGCAGGATCGCATTAAATGCGCTATGCTAACACTATCTGCTTTTTAAGTGAAATTGGTAATGAGGTGCCTTACTTTATCTGCAGACTGGCCCAGTTCATTCATGATCACAGCTTATATACATCCGACTGCTGGACTACAACTTGTCTCCACAATGAAAGAGAATCGACGCTGGTCAGACGTGTTGGTACCGTTTTTTTTTTCGAGTTCTCCTTCTATTGCATTAATGTTATAAACATATTACATCTTTTAATCGTTTTTAAATTAGCCACAGGCAAGATAGGGTGATGAATTATATTCTTATCCATCACTATGTGTTAGTGAATCCAGTATACATCGTCTTTTCTTATTATATTACACTTTTACCCCAGTCTAGCTCTTTTTTTATTTTAGATTATTACTGCACGAACAGTAAATTATTTTTTTTTTTAAATTATTCAGTACTCGAGGAATTGCGTGCATGCATTCATATACGCATTGCATCATATTTGTTTTTATAAAAAACTAGCTTCTGCCCGCGGCTTCGCCCGCGTAAAAGGTTACTTTCCTAAAGTTTTTGATCCCCTATTTTTATTTTTGACCGTCGGTAATACAGTGCAACGGTATTACAATACTCAGGGTTGGAACTTCATTACTGGACTGCTAGATGGCGTTGAAGAAGCTAGATTTGAGATTTTTTGACAAACATTTTTTTTTTTTTTTTTTTTCATACAAAAATTTTGATTGTTTTTTTAATAAAAAGTATCCTATGTTACTTTTAATACCTCCAAGAATATGTGTACAATGTTTCATGATGATCGGTTGAGTAGTTTTAGCGTGAAAGCGTAACAAACAAACTTACATTCACATTTATATATTAGTAGGGATAATTGTAACTTGGTTTTTAATACATTTTGCGTGATTATTTCTGACATATGTAACACGATATTTCATTGAAAACTTAAACTATAAAATACTTACGGATAAAATATATTACGTTATAAATTATAACAGCATTGCCGTAAGCATATTAATTAAAACTTTTAAGTTGTTCATTGCACATGCTTGAAACGAGATACGCTTTAATTTTACCTTTAATTTAGTTTTAAAACTTTTAATGACAGCATTTTATTCGTAGAAAAATAAATTTATACCTACCTATAGCTTTCGTAAAGGTGAATTGTATAATTTATAATAATTTTGATAAAAAAATACCTTTTTAACCGACTTCCAAAAGGAGAAGGTTCTCAAGTCAATTGGTATATTTTTTTATGTTTGTGTACATGCACACAGATCACACTGAGATTTATAATCCGATTTACGTCCTTACATACATACATACATATCATCACGCCATATCCCTTGCAGGGTAGGCAGAGAGAACAGAGTGCCAGAGAATTCTATCTCTGCATACTTCACTCGCTTCCTCAACATTCATAATTCTCTTCATACACGCTTGCCGGTTTCGGAGACTCTTGACTCCACCTTCCTTCAGTACCTGACCGATCCGACCGATTTACGTCCGTGATACGACGATTCTTCTTTTGTTTGATGTGGAATAGCTGCCATTTGGTCCCATAAAAATTTAAATAGTTTGGTCCAGTTTTTTTTTTTTTGTGTTGTTAGCTGTTAGCTGCAGATGGCTTTGACAGCTTTAGGTGGACCATGGGTGAGCGCTGAGGGCTCTCAACCTGATTTGTTTGGCCCAGTAGTTTTCATTTTATCAACCTTTTTTATTTATGGTGTCGGAAGCGCCTATGTAAAACTACATAGCAAGATGTCGTGATAAGTGGGATTTGTCCCACTACTAATTATAATGCCTCATCATGTATTTTTTATGAAACCTTTATTAAATTCATTAAACTTACTACAATAGCGTATACCTTTCGTGGCTTACGAACTCATATCTAGTTAAAAAATACTAAGTATTTAATATATGATAATAAAAAGCAAAGAAATGTTACAGCGACCTGATGTAATCGCCTACTGTAGTTTAGTCTAGAAAATTCCTATTACAGACACTAAAAAGTAATAAATAAAAAAAACTTCGTTTAAAATAACTGACTTCAAAAACTAAAAAGTATAAAATAACTTAATATATCTATTGATAGGCTTGCAGTCGGTGCCGGTGTCGGTATTTTTAATGTAGGAATTTCATTACAGTAAGTAAGCTGTTTATAATTTGTTTAGTGCTTGGCGCCGATTTCAAACCTATCAATAGATATATTGAGTTATTTTATACTTTTTAGTTTTAGAAGTTGGTTTTTTTTAAACGAAGTTTTTTTTTCTGATTACTATATTGTTTCTCTGTGGTAACGGAGTAAGAATACTATTTGCCTCGAGCATTTCTTGCCCGTGGGTATCCTAAAAGATAACTAATTTAGTATCAATATACAAACTATGTGAGAGAAGGAAAGCCTGAAATAAAACCCTATACCAGCCCTTCTCACAAATGTCGTATAGAAGGCCAATTTCCTTCTTATTATGGGGAGGTCCGAGACCAACAGTAAAGCGTATATGGGCTAAAATAATGAAGATGAGTTTCTGTAGTTTAAATCGTTCAAAATTTTTTTCCTCTCAATCAATGCAAGCTCGTAAAATATGGCGTTGATCGATTTAGAAATAATAGCAAAGTCTGAAAAGCGTGCTGTCAGCCATTCCTACAATTACAAATGTTATAAAACCAACGTGTATCTATCTTTAAACGAAAAACCCATAGTGGTTTTCTGTCTTCAGCCGCGGGCCGGTCCATCCAAGGTAGTACCACAGTCTTGCAGAGAATCGACATCTGTGGTATTTACTGTTGCCCTTCGTTTGCTGAGTGAGCGAGCCGGCAGCTCAATTTTTGTGCGGGTTGAGGTTTTTTATTTCCAAGATGTGTATGTCATATGGTATGTATTAGTCTGCCCATGGAGCAGCCCTAACAAATACCATCAGATATACTGCTTGCTTGTATAAGCAATAAAAACAGATATTTTTATATACATTTAAGCATGATCGGTTAAAATTAATGTAGAAATAGACTAAATATACACTTTAAGGTTAATTTAAGCAAGTAAAATATTAATGTATCCGAATGAGTGATTTCAATTTCAATTTTTTTTTAGTTGAGAGATGGAATACGAAATTAGGTAGTAATTATTACTGCAAAAAGCATTGCCGAAGAATGTTAGCGTCGCACGTCACTTTGAACAAATGTAGGTGTATTCGAACTTCCGATGACTTTATGAATTGACGGTGTTAGTTAATGGCATGGCTTTCCGTGTGGTGACGGAGTAAGAATACAATTCACCACCCCCTCCCTATCTTATCCGTGGGTGATCGTACACAACGACTAAGTATATAAAACGCATATAACATCGATGCGAGAGAAGGAAACCTCTAAACAGAACCCTATACTAACACATCTGACCAGCGTGGTATATTAGGTCAGTTACCCCCCAATTATTATGGAGGGGGCTCGAGCCCAATAGTGGGACATATATGAGCTGAGATGAGATTATGAGACGAGTTAATGGCATATAATAATTAATCCAAAGCTAGTAGGGTAGTATCACCTAATAGATTCTCTATTAGGTGATACTACCAACGCTGCTTTTTTCCCTTCGTTTTTTTTATTATTCGTCTTTGATTTTTATTGATAAAAAATTAACCTACGTCCAATATTACAGTTTATATCTATAGTACAGAAGAAGAATTCATCAAAATTCATTCAGCGATTTAAAAGTGAAAAATTAAAACATTACTCGTAATAAATATAGAACCACAGAGACACTTTTACATTAACTATATTGGCTTAGATTCCAAGAATACATACAGAATCATAACATTTTTAAATTAAAGGGCAAAATATATAAAACCCTTATAAAACCTGCTGTGTTGTATGGATCAGCATGTTGGGCGACAAAAGCGATGGATGAGCGATGGATGATCTTCATGTAGCGGAGATGCAAATGTTGAGATGGATGTTTGGTGTGACAAGAATGGATAAAATAAGAAATGAACATATAAGGGGAAGTTTGAAAGTTGCTTTAGTGACAGAAAAGTTAAGGAGTAAAAGATTAGCATGGTATGAACATGTAGTGAGATGGGATGAAATTAATGTTTTAAGTAAGTTTTAAGTATAAATGTTAAAGGCTTCAGGGGTAATGGAAGACCGAAGAAAAGATGGATGGACTGCGTGAAATATGAGATGGATAGACAAGGAGTGACCACATAGATGACGTCTGATAGGGTTGTATGGAAGGAGAAAACAAATTGCATCGACCCTAAATAAATTGGGATAAGAGCAGGTTGATGATGATACATAATCTTAACATTTTTATTTAAATCAATTAAGACTTTCATGAACATCTATGATAGTTCATATGAGGAGTCAGTACCCTCAAATTTCTTAATACCAGGTCTAATCCTATTATACTGTTATCTTTTTGGTTTTCGACGATCAGATAGAGCCAGTAGTTTTAAAGAAAAATATTTGCTGTTAAAACTATATAGTCTAGATAACTGAACTCAATGAGAATGAGGACAAAAAAAGAATGTGGAAATTTAATTAGTATCCATCTTGCCCCAATTTCGAGTGATCACAAACGACGTTATCATTTCCCAAAAACTTCTGCCTATACTACTGGCGATCTCTCAGCTGAATTAAACAACTTTCAGGGCAAAGTAAAGAGTAGTGACATAGGCCATTATCACACTGGTTACTTAGTATGTTAACAACTTAGTCTATATCTGATTTTTTTTTTTGTGTGTCTTAGTTGTTAGCCTCAGATGGCTATGACAACTTTACCCGGACTGTGGGTGAGTGCTGAGGGCTCTCAACCCGTAGTCTATATCTGATCACCATTTTCCTGCTCTTATCCCAATTACTTGGGGATGACGCAATATTTACTTTTCAAAAGTTATTGGCAATAGTTTTATGACCGGTCGTCTGTCTGGCGTCAACCCCTTCTTAAGAATATAATTGTTGACCAAACAGCATAAGATGACTGAAATTTAGCATTTAATATGCTTGATTATTTATAAAAATCCGATTACAAGGGAAAAAAGACTCCTCTCCTTAAAGACGAAAATATAATACGATACGAGAATTAAATGTCCTACTATAGTTCACGGTGGTGTAAGTGGCAGCAAGTTTGGAATGGATTTCTAATAAGTGTGGGTTGGAATCCCACTTGTAACAATCATTTTTCGCTCTTAATCGGGTTTTTATAAACAGCATCAGGTTGTGTTGGCCCAAGTCGATTTATAAGACTCTTATTTATCTTTCACGACATCCACAAGCAAATTAAGGGTTTAATAGTATTCGTAGCCGCTATCACATAGCAAGTATATCTACTTTAATTAAGGTAGAAAAAGTAAAAACACGAATATGTGATTAAGTTCTCAATGAAATTTTCAAAGAAAGAGATTATATTAAAAGCAAGGTACATTTGTTTGAATAATTTACAGTGAGATCGTTGATGTTATTAAGACTACGTGAGTTAAGGAATTTCTTAAATGAATGAAATTTTACTTTATACTAGTTTTTGACCGCGGATTCGCTTTACTGTAGCTTCTTTTTTCGGTATATTATGAAATTTACTATAGGAATACCTATTGTACCAGTACCCTTTCTTTTTTAAGTACTCACTCTTTATTTCCTCACCTTTTTAGGGTTTCGTAATTTAAAAGGAAAAAAACGGAACCCTCATAGGATCACTTGTTGTCCGTCCGTCCGTCTGTCTGTCTGTCAAGACCCTTTTTCTCAGAAACGCGTTCAGGTATCAAGCTGAAATTTATATCAAATACTTAAGTATACGGTCCCTTAAGGCCGTGAAAAAATTAAACCTCTAAGCTAATGCAATTAAAAGATACAGGCGATTATGCCGCAAATTCCGCAAATTTTCGACACTCGCAAGGAAATCAAAATCTACAGGGTACTTCCCGTGAACTCAGAATCTTGAAATTTGGTACGAAACAACATCTTATAGCACAGATAAAAGAAAAAACCGTATATGCGAAAACCGTATATTTTTAATTACATCATATAATAAAAATATTTTTAATAATTTTAAACTTACTACCCCTTTCCTTATAAACGCGTAGAGGTATTAAATTGAAATTCATATCAAACACTCAGATCTACAAGACCTTTAAACTGTAACAAAATCAAACTTCTATGTCATCGCAATCAAAAGAAACAGCTATTTAAGCCGCATATTTTCAAACACGCAACTACTCGCAAGGGAATCAAAACCTAAACGGCACTTCCAGTTGACCTAGAATCTTGAAATTTCGTATGAAGCAACGATTTATAGCTAAAGGATATAGATATATATAAAGGGAAAATTCCAAAAACTTTAAATTTTTAGTTACAACACATATTTTTTTTTAGTTTTACGGAACCCTTCGTGCGCGAGTACAACTCGCACTTGGCCGATTTTTTTCTACTCAAGCCCTATATACTATATAGATATAATTTATTGGCAAATATTAATTCGGTAAAATTATTACGATCATCATCTCAAGTCATATAAGAACCACTACTAATTCATTAGTAGTAGGACCACGCTATTGACAGTTCTCTGTCTACAGCTGCGAGCCGGTCCGTCCGGGGTAGTACCACACTTTCACAGTAGGATGTTGTATTTTTATACAATACATAGAAAAAAAAATGAAAGAATATATCGAATACCATATTTCGGTGGTACCTCAAATTGAAGACCTTTTTTTTTTCTTTTCATTTTGTCTAAGTTGTTAGCCTCAGATGGTTATGACAACTTTACCCGGACTGTGGGTGAGCGCTGAGGTCTCTCAACCCGTATAAATCGAAGACCATGACCACATTATCATTTATTCAACACAAGATTATAAATACATCTAGTACGATGTTAATCGCTTACTTTTACGAAAAGAAAAAGAAACTTAACTTTAATTTTAAAAATCTTATTGACATTCTGTCTCCTCCTTAATGTCAATTTTGTGTCAATAAGGGCTGATCTCATCAAGTTCTTAAGTTCATTATTCACAGTCCCATGAATAAATACACCTCTTAATTTAGTCAGATTATAATTTATATATGAATTAAATATTAACTAAAATAGAAAATTCTAATTTAAAATTTATTTGTAAATGTAACTTGATTTTTCAAGCACGCAAACTTTGTCATGCTTAATAAACCAGAAGACCCACTTGATTTCATTAAAAATCAAGTCCGATTAAATACTTTTTTATTTACAACTTAGGTTAATTTTTTAGCGATTTTATAGGCATCTCTAATTTACCTCCTTTAATAATATAGACTATATTTTACAATAATAATATAGTATTATAATTATAGTGAAAGAATTTTTAAAATATGTTGAGTAATTTTTGAGTTTATTAAAATATATTACAAAAATAAAATCTTTTATGTTTAAAATATCAGATTTTGGTTGAAAAGTTTTACAACTTTATTATTGTCTGAATTTTACACACACCATGTACCATGTATCAATTACTAATTATATAAAATAAAATAATTAAAATACCAATAAAAATGCGAATTTAAAAAATACACCTTTTATGCACGCTACAGTTATTATAAAATTAAAAAACTTGAATTGTTGTGGTTTAAATAATACCATAAGAGACAACATAAAATTCGAACTGAAAACAATACATAAATATCCAAGGGGAAGTAATAAGAAACTTCTAGAATTCGAAGGCTGTACAACGGCACTAACCGCTTCCGTTACCGACCAACTTACACCAGTAGAGCGTCTACTTTAATTCAGATTTTTAGGACAACTTATTTTACTAGTACAATTAATAAAAATAAAATTTTGATAAAATATCTTTTCCGTGTTTTAACGAGTTAAGAATAACTTGTGTTACCATAGCTTATATACTCACACGGGGAGTCGTATAAACCAGTAAGAGAACTATCATCAAGACATAATAATAGAAAACTGTTTGTGTCTTAAACCCGAGGCTTGAAATTATCCGCACTGATGTCATAATGGTTAAATTAGCGATCTATTATGCCGATTG
Source organism: Lymantria monacha (assembly GCA_905163515.2). NCBI lineage: Eukaryota > Metazoa > Arthropoda > Insecta > Lepidoptera > Erebidae > Lymantria > Lymantria monacha. Next base: position 25,307,515 of record LR991092.1, read on the forward strand.
TTGCAACGTAAATCCACTCATGATTTTTCTCAATCGAAGTATTATTTGTAATAGTTAATTGTAATTGGCAATTCTTATGTGAACCAAGAATTTATTTCTTAATAAAGAGAGTAAAATGGTGTATTGAATTGTACCACTAGTTTTACATATTAGTGACCTCCTGACTTCATGGCTATAGGGTGCAATTTGGGGCTCCATAACCCTCTGCAAGTCGGCTCCTGCTATTGAGTGGACCACAAACATCGTGACCATATCGTCGGTGGATCGCCTATTAGGTTAACCTTTCTGATATAATGTCTGCGTCGTATTTGCACTCATGTATTTCAATAATCAAAGCATTATACATTTATAAACATACACCTAAAATACAAGCTTCGGTGAATCGTAAATATGATTATAATTGAAGTGCTTTTTGAATATGAAATACTAAGAATTTACATTATACCGATGAGAAAAATAACATTATTTACATCACGAAGTTTAAATTGAAGATGTTATCATCTATTATTTTCTTGGGACAGTGGCAACATACGTATAAAGAACAGAAGTAGATAACTTTACTATAGAAGAAGGAAAACTCCCATTGGAAACGTTATATAAATATGTGGTGAAGGGATTAGAATACAAGTTATATACCATATATAAGTACATATATACAAGGTATACTATATACAAGGTTCAGGGAACAGAGTACTCCAGTAGACAGTAGTTTCTCTTGGGAGTTTTGTAGCATCAATTGTAATTGCGAAATCAGCCAGACGTGGCAGTTAATCCAATAATGGATTTTAATAGGCTGATACATTTATTTATACAAATTTGGAAGTGTAATGAAATATTTATTTTTATTGCTTATGGTGGCAAACGAGCAAGCTGCACACCTGATAGTAAGTGTTACTGCCGCCCATGGACCTTTGGAATACCAAGAGTATAGCTACGCCGCTGCCTATCAATACAAGCTCCAAAATCATCTAGTTGGACTTCCGGCTCTCTCGCTCACCGAACAAAGCGCAATAGCACATGGTTATTACTCAGACGTCGATCTTCTGCGAGAGTGTGGTACTACCCCGGACAGAGTTGCCCGCGGCTGTAGACAGAAAACTGTCAACTGCGTGGTCCTACCACTATATTTTCTTTATGGAAACATTTATAGATAGAAAGATGAAATCATTATGGGAATGTATTCCCCTACTGGATTCGAGCCTCCTTCATAGTGGGAATATAATTGACCTACTACATCGCGGTGGTCAAACAATTTGGTATGTGGTTTCATTTCAAAATTTCCTTTTTTTTGTTATGAGGTTACCTGCTTGCGTCCTTAAATGATCTTTTTCTATTACCTACCGAAAATTTGAACAAAGTATTCTTACTTCGTTAACTTAAAAAAAAACTTTGAATTAAATACTGCACTTGTTGTTTAGATATAACAATGAATGTGTCACTTGGAAACAATGTCTATTTTAGGTATCTCACTCACCACACGAGTTTCATTAATCTTTTGTCTAACTTATTATTCACTTTGATGCCTTTGTATTGTAAATTTATTACTAATTCTGAGAAATAAAAAAAACATAAAGAAATAAATTTGAATGACATTTTTATTATTTAGAGGTTAGTATTTAGAGTTTTGTATTTATTTTTATAATATTTAAATTACATTTAGTATTATTGCCGAACGAACGTCTGGTTAAGAAGATATACAATACGAAAGTGGAAGGATGTAGGTACCGAGGGAGACCGAGACTAACCTACCTAGACCAGATCGATCATGTACTGAAGGAAGGTGGAGTCAAGAGTCTCCGAAACCGGCGAGCCTGTATGAAGAGAATTATGAATGTTGAGGAAGCGAGTGAAGTATGCAGAGATAGAGTTCTCTGGCACTCTGTTCTCTCTGCCTACCCTGCAAGGGATATGGCGTGATGATATATATGTATGTATGTAGTATTTTTTTAGGCAAATCTATTCAAGTTAGTCTTTGTATTGTAAATTAATTGTTAATTCTAAGAAATAATAAAAATATATATTAAATATTTATTATTCAGAGATTAGCATTTTATTCTTTTAAGAATGTCCATTTTCTTTTTCTTTCTGTATTGGCAATCAGCTACTTATACGTGCTATTGGTGCCAGTGTCAAGTTATAATTATTATTACGTTTATAGTCTTTAGTCATTGTCTAAGTCAAATCGTCCGTTCTAGTCATTGTCTAAGTCAAATCGTCACCTTCATCAGTGCTATGGCCACACTGTTAATGGTATCTTGTGGGAATTTTGATGGAAAACGAAAACGTTGTAAAGCACTTTTATATGATATTCACTACATCCCAGTACTTCTGTCGTATCAAATTACATGAAATGCCAACAAAATTATCTAATATAACACGTTAAAACACTAAGATATCGAATATAATACAAGAGCACCACATGACGTTTTCAGATTCCCGTCAAAAGTCCAAGAATGTCCATTCCAAAGAATATTAGATAACCTATAACTAATGTTTTTTTTTTTTCAAATTCTATTTATTTGGGCTATGTTTTTTATTGGCTTCAATGAAAGATGAGTAACCAGCTCATTTGATGATCAGTGGTTACTACCATTCAGGTACATCACCAAAATCTAGGATACAAACAAGTCATTGCTGACATGGCTGTACTTCTGGTAGATGCAGGACAAAATGGAATAATATAGACAAGAAGGAAGGTTCGTATTACCTACTATATTATTTCAAAATAGTTTATTTGGAAAAGAACTTTAGACCATTGAAGGTAAAGCATGGTCCGCGTAAAGCTGTCAAAGCCATCTGCGGCTAACAGCTAAAAACAGACACAGAAAAAAAAAAATGAAGGTAAGCCTCACAACGGCAGTAGCTGCTCATAAAGTAAGAAATTGCAAGTCGGATTATATGTTCTCATGCCTCTATACTGTCATCCTAAACAGCAGAAAAATATAATCGAGGCTCGGTCTACCAAAAACAAAAAGATAAAACAGCAAACAAGGGTTGGTTGCTACGTTAATAAAGTTTGGTTTCGAGTTTTCCTTTAACCGTATTAGTATTGTATATATTCCATTTTACTTCCTCAATATTGTGTTTTGGACACATGTCAAATAGAGTGACGTAATTACACAATGGTATAATTACTTATTAATTAACCTGTAATGAAAATGCTTTCGGTAAACGAAACCGACATACTAAAATATTCATACTGAAATTATAAGTATAATAAACTTCTTTCGTCTGTTTGGAAGAAAAAAATAATGCTGGTTCAGTTCGCAGAATTTAACTTTTCTGTATATCTCATCATTCTCCTACTCTTATCCCAATTACTTGGGGTCGATACAATAGGTACTCTTCTTTCATAGTACATATTGTAATCCTTAGTGCAGGGTGGTGTTTAAAAAAAATTATGGTGAATTCATGAAATATACCGCAGATTATATATACAAGCTTTACTCATAGGTCTCTTACCCTCAATAGTTTTGTTGGATATAACAAATGAACAGTAAAATGTGGTCACCGAAACCTAAAAGTCGATCGACAACGATAAATTACTAGCTAACAGCTAAAACGAAACTCGCAAACATAAAGCAAGTTCAAATACCCTTCCTTTCTTGCAAAAAGCGAGAAGTGGCAAGTACAGTCATGCGACATTTTTTTTTTATTTAACATACTATAGGAATGTTTTTGAAGTTGCTTTGAATGTTATAAGTAAGTCATGGCATTTATTGTAGCTATGAAGTAATAATACAATTAATTAATCCCTTTTTTTCTGTTAGTATTTTTTTTTTAAATAATACCGCCACACTAAGGAAATAATCGTACAAGGATTTGGCATATTAATGGACACAAATTACATCCAGACTTAGAATAACAATTCTTAAATTGCACAAAGTATTGTTCTACGTAGGTATCGAAACCGTATCATTGATAAGGTAAACGGTACGACAATGGTCGGTTTAGTCCTCTTTTACGACACTCGCAGACAAGATAGGGTGGCGAGGAAGGTGGCTCCCCATCGTTGAGCGAGATAGCCGCCTGGCGCGTGGATGCCCGCCGGGACGTCATCGCCCGTTGGGCTACGCGGCTGGAGAGGCCTAGGCACGGTGTGGAGACCGTTGAGGCCCTCCGGCCCGTATTGATAGAGTGGATGGAGCGGTGGCACGGAGTCCTCACCTTTCGGCTGGTGCAGGTATTGACGGGGCACGGGTGTTTCGGGTTGTACCTGCACAGGGTCGTGTATAGGGAGTGGTGGCACCACTGCAGGAGTGACGAGGATACGGCGCAACACACGCTGGAGGTGTGTCCGGGATGGGAGCGGCAGCGCCGTGACCTCGTCGCTGTCATCGGTGCCGACCTGACGCTGCCGGCCGTCGCGAGGGCGATGGTCGACAGCATCAGGAACTAGGACGCGGTCGCCGCCTTCTGCGAGGCTGTCATCTCGCAGAAGGAAGCGGCGGAACGGGCAAGGGAGGATTCTCGCGCCCCGGGCCGCCGCCAGCGGCCGGGGCGGCGCAGGCGCGAATACCTGCGCCTGATGCCGCCCTAACCGAGGCTTCGGGTGATCGGACCGGGGAATTGTCCGGTCACCCGACGTGAGGCCACCGCGTGAGGGCGACGCCCCGACGGCGAAATCTGTCGGGGCGTCGACGAGAGGAACCCGCGAGGGTGAACCGCCGGGCGGGCCACCGTAGTTAAAAATCGGGTCCCGGTGACCCGCTCGCACGGCGAAGAGAGAGGAGTTTTTACGGTGGGTCTATGGGGTCACGCGCCGCCTTCTCCGTCACCCCGGACCGATTTGGCGGGGCGAGACTAATCCATAGTCCACCAAAAAAAAAAAAAAAAAAAAAAAGACAAGATAGGGTGAATTATATATCATATCATAATCCTTTGTAATTTTTCGAGGTACGCTGACTAATATAACATCATCATCACAGCCGAAATATGTCCCACTGTTGGGTTCGGGCCTCCTCCGTAATGGGAGGGAAATTAACCTACTATACCACGCTGGTCAGACGTGTTGGTATAGAGTTTGGTTTCGAGTTTTCCTTCTCTTGCATAGATGTTATCTGCTTACTGCCCTTATTCGTCTTTTACAACACTCAAGGGTAAGAAAGGAGTTGGTAAAGAAAGAACAGAGTGCCAGAGAACTCTATCTCTGCATACTTCACTCGCTTCCTCAACATTCATAATTCTCTTCATACACGCTCGCCGGTTTCGGAGACTCTTGACTCCACCTTCCTTCAGTACATGACCGATCTGGTCTAGGTAGGTTAGTCTCGGTCTCCCTCGGTACCTACATCCTTCCACTTTTGCATTGTATATCTTCTTAACCAGACGTTCGTTCGCCATTCTTTCCACATGTCCGAACCATCGGAGCATGCCCTTTCGCATCTTTACACCAATACTCTCTTTCATACCTACTCGCTCTCTTACGTCGTCGTTACGTAATTATTCTACTACACAGATAGGTAAAAATCATTAACAGGTAACATTTCATTTTACTTGGAACATACTTTTTTTTATTGCTTTTGGTGGCAAACCAGCAAGCTTCACACCTGATGGTAAGTGTTACTGCCGCCCATGGAACTTTGCTATACTAGGAGTATAGCTAGGCCGCTGCCTATCAATATAAACCCCAAACCAAAGAAGCCCAACTGGGTGGGTCTCAGCTATACCATTGGTATTGCAAAGGTCCATGGGCGGCAGTGACACTTACCATCAGGTGTGAAGCTTGCTCGTTTGCCACCATAAGAAATAAAAAAAAAATACCCACGCAGTTGGGCTATTGCTAATGTGAGGTCTGTATCCTACAGAAAATACATATGTATCCCATTACTTAATCTGCTTACTATCGTATTTAGTGTCGTCGATATTTATTATTAGTTTAAATGAAATAGCGTTTACGATCAAATAGTAACTACTGAAATCTAAGTAATACATTCCTGTGCTTTACACGAGCCGCAGCAATAGCTCAAAATTTGCAAATTATTTAAATTAACAATTGTAAATAACAGATTTGTAACCTAGCTTTTTTTTTTGTGGACTATGGATGCGTCTCGCCCCGCCGAATCGGTCTGGGGTGACGGAAAGGCGGCGCGTGACCCCATAGACCCACCGTAAAACTCTTCTCTCTTCGCCGTGTGAGCGGACCACTGGTACTCGATTTTTGACTTCGGTGGCCCGCCCGGCGGTTTACCCTCGCGGGTTCCTCTCGTCGACGCCCAGAGAGATTTCGCCGTTGGGGCATCGCCCTCAAGCGGTGGCCTCACGTCGGGTGACCGGACAATTCCCCGGTCCGATCACCCGAGGCCTCGGTTAGGGCGGCATCAGGCGCAGATATTCGCGCCTGCGCCGCCCCGGCCGCTGACGGCGGCCCGGGTCGCGGGAATTCTCCCGGACTCGTTCCGCCGCCTCCTTCCGCGAGATGACAGCCTCGCAGAAGGCATGATTAGTAACCCACCTACCCATGTGGTAACGATGTTTGAATTAGATGGTTACCAATCCTTCTTTTTGGTGTTTATCGTAAAATGGATTACGGTTACGTACCTTTTAGTAGTAATGTTGTTGGAGAAAGAAAACGCCATAAAAATCCTTATCAAAAATGTTTGATCACCTGTATTTTAGTCTAATTTTCAATAGAGCATAAAAGGATTGAAAGGAAGAAAAACCAGATCTACTACGTCAATGAAGATATCAATGTCGATTTCGGAAGAATCATAAGAAAATTGCAATTTTCATTCAATTGTTGCTGAATAGAGAAAATCTACTTTGGACACTAAAACATCAAATAAAATTGATCAAAATAACAATATAGCTACCACAAGTTCATCTCCTATCACCAAAGCGCTGAGTAATCCCATACCGCACAAAAATAATTTGGTTTTCCAAAACTTTTCGCGTAAAAAAACTTTATAAAAATTCATATACTTAATAACTTTCCGTGGTAATATATTCATTCGTTGAGTTTGAAGATATGTAAGTGGCTATGCTAAAGTTTTGCTTGTTTTTGATTTGTTTATGCTTTATCAAGGTTATTTTCTTAAGTGATACAATTTTCTTATTTGTAACAATCCATATATGTTGATAGCGGATAATAAATATTCTTGTAGAATATAACTAAAGTAAATATTTCTTTATTGAGATAAAAATATTTATAGGAATTTTATATCATCTGTATTTAGTTTCTAATAGTGGTAGGATCATGCTGTTGACAGTTCTCCGTCAACAGCCGTGGGCCGGTCCATCCAGGGGAGTACCACACTCTCGCAGAAAATCGACGTCTGAGTAATGACAATATGCTATTGCGCTTCGTTCAATGAGCGAGAGAGCCGGCAGCCCAATTGGGTAAGTTTGGGGATTGTAATGGTAGGCAGCGACGTAGCTATACCCTTGGTATAGCAAAGGTCCATGGGTAGCAGTAACACTTACCATCAGGTGTGCGGCTAGCTCGTTTGCCACAATAAGCAATAAAGAAAAATAAGTTCATTTTTGTTTTTCTAGCATTCGGAACTGAAAAAACGGAGAAGAAAACGGAGAAGGAAAGCTCGAAATAAAACCATATACCAAGATGTCTGACCGGTGTGGTGTAGTGGGTCAATTTCCCTCCTAGTATGGAATAGGCTCGATCTCAACAGTGAGACATATTTTAGCTGAGATGATGATGAACATTCGGAACATTTTTTTGTCGTTAATGCTCTCGAGAGAACTGTGATTAAACAGCGCTATGTAGTGGCAACTACGACTACTACCAACCCTTCTACTCATGGATAAGAAAATACAGTTTTACATAGATCTAGGCTATCTCCATCTGATGCCAACTGGTCATCATTACATTTTTAAGGAAGTTTGACGCCAGACAAGCCGGTCATAAAACTATTGCCAAAACTATTGCAATATGTACGATGGAAAGAGAATTGCGGTGACCCTAAGTAATTGGGATAAGAGCAGGAATATGAAAGTGATGATCTATCAGCCTATCAATATGTCGCTGGACTTTCCCATGAAGGGTAATGTCATAATCTTCATGCTTGACGACTTGACAGGTTGGCGACCCTGTGGCAACCCGAGAAAATTTCCGTGCGTTCATGCGTTTCTGCCATACCTAATGTAGCAATCAATCTTAACGCTCACATATAGGTCCTGTTAAGCTCTTCCGTATTCGTGGTGCCGTACTGCTGCGCTTATCGTAGCCGTACACCTTTTTAAATATTGGCTGACTAGTCATTTTGTTTTCCTGTCTCCCGATTTGCCTAGGAGGGAAGTGGAATCACTCTTTCCAACCTTTAACCTTTTCTAATTAAATTTGTTGCGGGTCCCAAGACAATTAAAATCATATCCCGGTACTGCCTGAGGGTCAAACCTCGGTGTCATTTATGGATTACCATTGTGGATCCTGGCTTATAGGAATTACAAAAGTAAATTATTTTCTTTTAAACTCGTACCTTCACCACTATGTCAATGTTCTACAAATAACCGCGAGTATGAACAATCAGCACATCACATTCTCTGGGAGTGCGATCTCTGGCGTAACGAGCGCGACCTTATGTTAGACAGTTTGCAAGTAACATCTGGAGTAGTATACTACACGGATCTTGTAGCAACTCGAGAAAATTTCCGTGCGTTTAGGCGTTTCTGCCATACCTACTACTGCAACCAATCTTAAGGCTCACATATAGGCCCCGTTAAGTTATCCCGTATCCGTGGTGCCGTACTGCTGCGCTTATCGTAGCTGTACAACCCTTTACTTATTGGCTGACTAGTCAATATTGCTTTCTGTCTCCCGCTTTGCCTGAGAGGGAAGTGGAATCACTCTTTTCCAACTCCTCCTCTTTAACTTTTCTAATTAAATTTGTTGCGGGTTCCAAGACAATTAAAATCATATCCCGGAACTGCCTGAGGGTCAAACCTCGGTGTCATTTATGGATTACCATTGTGGATCCTGGCTTATAGGAATTACAATGCTGGGAATGTGTTGTGAGATCAGTCCCAAAAAAAAAAGACAAGTTGGCGATTGCAGTTATAAGTTACTTATGAGAATAATGTTCTCTAATTTTCTTATAATTGTTCAGCCGATTTATATGAACTCAAACAGAAAGCATTAGTTGGTAATACATTGTATTTTTTAATATGTAAACGAGAAAAAAATCTACATTTACTGTTACAAGAAAATCATTCAGCTTCCATAAAAAAAAAAAAAACTTTGCGAAACAACCTTTTCATTTTATCGCTCACGATAAATTGAATGAAAATATGTAATAAACACAAAGTAAAATAAGTACGTTGATGTTGAAGTGACTATACGGATTGGTGAAAAATGTCTCAATAAAAAGCTGAATTTTATATACGTACCTACACCCCGTAGTAAGGAGCAAGTTATTGTGTCGCGGGAAATTTTATAAACAAACAATTTACACAAATTGCGCATAGACTTCGAAAAATCATTTGAGGATCTTACAAACAATAGTCCTACTTGAAGATCGAACTCACGACAATTAGTACGAGAGATCGGTACTCACCACTATCTATGCTTAGACCCAATTCATATCGTCAAACATTATAATATTATGAAACACAGAACCTCCTCCTTTTTGAAGTCGGTTAAAAATCGAAACAGGATTTCTTATTTTGTAAACCTTTAAGAGTTTCACTTTATTATGAAATAGCTTCTGCCCACGGCTTCGCCCGCGTAAAAGGTTACTTTCCTAAAGTTTTTCATCCCCTATTTCTATTTTACTTAGGTAAACATATTTTTTTAACAAAATTTAATTTCATATTTATTTATATCTAATCAATAGACTAAAAATAAGTTTCAAGCTTCTGGCTTTAAAAATGACAATACTTCAACACTACAACTTTTCATCCCCCTTTACAACACTTTTTTTGCATTAAAAAGTAGCCTATGTCCTTTGTCAGGCTCTAGACCATCTGTGTATCAAATTTCATTTAGATTGGTTCAGTAGTTTTGGCATGAAAGAGCGACAGACAGACAGAGTTACTTTCGCATTTATAATATTAGTAAGGATTATCATCATCATTTCAGCTTAAATATACTGCTAAATTAGAATATCTTGTACAATGGAAAGGATTTACTATTAAGTTAGTCAGAATCGTCGATGAAGGGTTCGATTACTTCTTGCACTGATATTATCTACTAGTATCCTTAAGTCACCTTACGAGCCCGTATAGGTACAAGCTATAGTTTACTTACTGCGTTACCACGTAGACGATTGGCAATCCATTCCAACCATCTTACCAATTAGGTTAATATGGGTAGGTACGATAACCAAATTATAACTCGCATTATCATCATTACGGGAGACGTTTACGCGCCATCTATCAAAAAATAGTTATATATTGTTCCGATTTAATACTCTAACATCTCATCTAAAATTGTTTTAAAGTATGGCGTGACTTAATAATCTAAATTATTGAGATTAGCATTTGACATTCTTGGCTATTTAAAAAAATATGGGAATGGAACCCACGTTTATTGGAAATCCGGTCCAACCTTACCAAAGTCTGAGTAAATACACATGATAACCAAATTGGCTCTTGTTTTATAGTGTTTATGGAAGACGTACCTATTACACGACACCTACAATGATGCCAGTAATTCAAAGACTTCTGTTGCTACCCTATATTTATCCATTATATACGCAATTTCACAATATAACATCACACCTGTCTTTGAGGTAAAGTTTTACTTTTGTTAAACAACTTTTCTTGTTTCGTTATATATGTTTTATTCTGGACTTTTCTGTTCTGTGGTTTCCATTTAATACGACCTAGATGTTCCAAATTTAATAAAACTCCATGAAATCAAGATAGTTGTTTAATAATACTAATACATTATTCATATAACTGACTACCCATAAAACTGACCTCGATGAAAAATCTTCATAAAGAACGTTTCAACAAGCTGATTTATCATTTAAATCAAAGTGTACTTATAGTGGTAGGACTACGCTGTTGACAGTTTTCTGTCTATAGCCGCGGGCTGGTCCGTCCGGGGTGGTATCACACTCTCGCAGAAGATCGACGTCTGAGTAATGACAATGTGCTATTGCGCTTCGTTCGGTGAGCGAGAGAGCTGGAAGCCCAACTAGGTGGGTTTGAGGATTTTATTGGTAGGCAGCGGCCTAAGCTATACTCTTGGCATTGCAAAGGTCCATGGGCGGCAGTGACCGTTTGCCACATAAGCAATAAAAAAAAAGTAAGAATTTTACTTTTCCGTGTGACGAAACAGTAAAAATACAATCCTCCAGCCCCTATCTTACTTGTGGGTGATCGTAAGAGACGCCTAAGGGATATAAAACGCGTATAATATCTATACAAGAAAAACTCGAAGTAATTCATATACCAACACGCCGGACTAGCGGAGGCTCGAGCCAATAATGCGTACATATATGATTATTATCTTAACTAAGACCATTATCTTAGCTCATATATCTACCATTGTTGAGCTTTCCATTCTTCGTTTCTCCTTATCATCATCACAGCCCATAACTGTCCCACTGCTGGGCTTGGGCCTCCTCCGTAATGGGAGGGAAATTAACCTACTATACCAGGCTGGTCAGACGTGTTGGTATAGGGTTTTGTTTCGAGTTTTTCTTCTCTCGCGTAGATGTTATATGCGTTTTATATGCCTTAGTCGTCTCGTACGATCACGCACGGGTAAGATATGGGGTGGTAAATAGTATTCTTACTCCGTCACCACACGGAAAGTTCTTCATCATTTCTAATCATCTAAATTCTTCATCTCATCACTATGAGATGAAGAATTTAATTGTATGGAATCTTATTGAATAATTACTATTTATTCTGCATAAAAGTGTTATTTCTAAAAATATCTATCAATTTTATTTTATTTACGAACAACGATAAAACATAAACAAACGAAATGGTTTTATGAAAGGCCCTCAGCGGCCCTAACTTTTGTGACCTTCAAGAATCAGTGTGACTGTTATTTGTACAAAATGGGACCGCAGCGTCGTTTCTGAAATTGGCTATTTGTACATTTCCTATGTAATTATATAAAAGAGACAGGAAACTTTTATTTAGTTAGGTGTAATAGTTATATAAAATACTTTTATTGATGATTTCTTAGTAATAATTATTATTCAATTATGTTCTCTACGGAAAATCTGTGGAGTTAGGCTGACCGACCGCATTCACAACGAGGACGTAAGAGAGCGAGTAGGTATGAAAGAGAGTATTGGTGTAAAGATGCGAAAGGGAATGCTCCGATGGTTCGAACATGTGGAAAGAATGCAAGAGTCTCCGAAACCGGCGAGCGTGTATGAAGAAAATTATGAATGTTGAGGAAGCGAGTGAAGTATGCAAGGATAGAGTTCTCTGGCACTCTGTTCTCTCTACCTACCCTGCAAGGGATATGGCATGATGATATGTATGTATGTATTTTTTATAGGTATATAGTCATTTTACGTATGTGAATAATATATGCGAGGTTAATTTATTGCATGATGCAATAAATTAAGTATGTGTTTAAATTTGACCACAAAATCACGATTTAATACTAGAGATTGGCCCCCAAGGGAAATAATACAATAATTACTACGCTTGTCAGGCAAGTTGGCGATTGCAGTTGGCATTATAAACTTCCCAGGAGAGTGCTGCGGCGGCCACCGAAGACAATGATCGGGTACCGGTGGCCCGCTCGCACGGCGAAGAGAGGTGTTTGCAGGGTGGTTCCGTGGGGTTGCGCGCCGTCTCTTCCGTCGCCCCGGGCCGATTTGCCGGGGCGCGACCACATCCATGGTTACACCTTGCGAAAAAAAAAGGAGAGTGCTGCGGCTAATTCAGCTTATGACCACTGGTTTTGACGGTTTTATAACTGCCACGAGCAAATAAGATATGATCCCATATTGTATCTTGTATTATGTATATAAAAGTTTAATTTTATATTTATTGAGCTATTTTCTATTTCATTAATTTAGAAAAAAATACTTGTCTAATAAACATATTCTAGTCTTCTTTGAAATAAGTTACTTGAATAAAATACTATTATTCTATTGGTAATTCTATAATATACTTAAAATAATAATTACTTTCTTACATGGTTTAAATAACAGAAAGTTGTTGGTAGTTGTGTGCTAGCGTCTACGAATACTACCAACCCTTACTTTTCTCGTGAATGTCATAAAAGATGATATGTCATGAAAGAGCTTTATATCTATCTGGTCCAACCCCACCTGATGCCAACAGGCAGGCGACCGATCATAAAACTATTGCCAATAACTTTTGCAATATATACGATGGAAGAACGTACATACATATCATCACGCCATATCCCTTGCAGGGTAGGCAGAGAGAACAGAGTGCCAGAGAACTTTATCCTTGCATACTTCACTCGCTTCTTCAACATTCATAATTCTCTTCATACACGCTCGCCGGTTTCGGAGACTCTCGACTCTACCTTCTTTCAGCACGTGACCAATCTGGTCTAGGTAGGTGAGTCTCAGTCTCCCCCGGTACCTACATCCTTCCACTTTCGCATTGTATATCTTCTTAACCGGACGTTCGTTCGGCATTCTTTCCACATGTCCAAACCATCGGAGCATTCCCTTTCGCAAATTTACACCAATACTCTCTTTCATACCTACTCGCTCTCTTACGTCGTCGTTGCGAATGCGGTCGGTCAACCTAACTCCACAGATTTTCCGTAGAGATCGCATTTCGACCGCATTAATTTTGCTTTCATGCTCTTTTCTGCATACCCAACTCTCGCTTCCATATAGTAATGTTGGAATACGATGGAAGAAGAGTATAAAATATATATGTAAGTACCGGGGAAGACCGAGACTAACCTACCTAGACCAGATTGGTCACGTACTGAAGGAAGGTGAAGTCAAGAGTCTCTGAAACCGGCGAGCGTGTATGATGAGAATTAGGAATGTTGAATTATGAATATTGAATGTATGAGGAAGCGAGTGAAGTATACAATAATATAATTCACCACCCCCTATCTTACCCATGGGTGATCGTAAGAGACGACTTAGAGATATAAAACGCATAAAACATCTATGCAAGAGAAGTAAAACTGGAAACAAAACCCTATACCAATACGTCTGACCAGCGCGGTATAGTTGGTTAATTTCCCTCCCATTACGGAGGGGGCCCGAGCTCAACAGTAGGACATATATGAGCTGTGATGATGATGATGACGATGACAGCTTTATTGCTATATTAAACAACTAACAAAATTAATAACTACTAAACTGCTAACTGAACTAAATTATACATTTTTATTCAAATCTAATTTAAGAATATCTAATGATTTAAATTACTAACATTTTCTCATTTTCTTTAAAAAGTGATTTTATATAAAGGCTTTTCTTACTTTCGTATCGTTGGAGTTAATCTTAGCTTAAATGATTCAGACTTGCTTCAATAGCCTGCAAATGACTAGCGATCATGAGTGCTAGTATCAATAAAAGTAAAAGTTTGATCCCCTATCTACATTACTTGGGTTCGTATTATAGGGTTTATGGTTATGGTTTTTGGCTCTATAGTGCTACTATATAGTCTGTACTATTTCCATTATAAAAGAGCACCTGGTCGAATATTTGGCAATACGCCCACACGCCGGTACGCTATTTTATTCTATTTGCTGTAATAGAGGTTACTGGATCACAAGCACTTATTACTAATATACCTATGCTAGATATAGTACTGAATTAGGTCTTAGACGTTTATTCATCGAATAAGAATAGTGATAAAATTAGAGATTGTGGTTTTGCTAATTATTTAGAACAGAAATCTATAGTGCAATCACATAGCTTTATGATTAAAACATTCATGTATAATGTCATGAAATTATATAGTGTCATGAAAAAAAAAATGTATATTCTGTCGCTGTGGACCAGCCGTGTGGTAGTGGCTACGAATACTACCAACTCCTACTTTGCTCGTGGATGTCGTAAAAGACGACTTAGAGCCTTATAACGACCTGGGCCATCTCCATCTGATGTCGTTTGGTCAACAATTACATTCCCAAAGAGGGCTGACGTCTGACAGATCATAAAACTATTGCCAATAACTTTTACAATATGTATCTACTATGAAAGAAAAGTACATATTGTATCGACCCCAAATAATTGGGATACGAGTAGGAGAATGATGATAATGTCTCCGTGGACCAGGTAATCTCTAAAGTATATGGATTAATTTTGACGATACTTTCACAGACAGATAGCTGATATTATAAGAAGTACTTTAACTATTTTATAATGATTGACTGCACAGATGGCGTAGTGGTTAAGATACTGGCCTTCCTTGCCAGTGACATGGGTTCCTACGCAGGACAAAACTTTGTGCGATTCACAAAGTGTTGTTCTGATTCTGGGTATAATTTGTCTGCGTTAATTATAAGTTTGTAAAGTCCCCAACAATATAATGATTATTTTCTTAGTGCCGGGTGTTGTCTTTTATTAAAAATAAAAGGTTCATGATTTAGTCGAGTATTACAAATTTGAAATAAAATATTGTTTACGGTTTTTGTCACTTTAGTACTTTATATATATTTAAAAAAGGTGATTTCTACTTCCCAGCAACCCCCCTTGCGGGTGGAATTTCATAAAATCCATTCTTAGCTGACCTTTACTCGGCGAAAGGAATATTCCTACCAAATCTGTCCAAAGTCTGTAAGCCTTATAGTTCTAGAGATATCGTGATGAGTCAATACATAGGTGGAAATCTCATATATATAGATTACATGAAAATTTGAACACTTTACAGCATTTATGGTCACGAGATGACTAATGTATCTCATATCCAACAATTTATCATCATTTCAGCTCATATATGTCCCACTATTGGGCTCGAGCCTCCTCCATAATGGCAGGGTGGAGTTTTCCTTCTCTCACATGGATATTAATGCATTTTATATCCCTTACTCGTCTCGTACGATCACTCACGGGTAAGATAGGGGCTGGTGAAATGTATTCTTACTCCGTCACCACACGGAAAGTCAACAATTGATTATTTCTTTATTATTATGTATAATTGTTGGCTTCAATGCTTTAAATTTACAATAGAAATACATCGTTAGACGTAATGACTTAAAAGTTGCGGTTAGTTACATACTTTAACAACAATACGTTTCTATAAACCGATAGCTGAGATAGAATTACTTAAAGGAAAGCAGCATCATCCAATTTTCGACCGGATGGAAAGCTTTATCTTATTTACAAATGCAGGCATTATGCACAAAGGCCAATTTTATTTCTTGATCTTCAGGATAATCTGACACAAAGTATCCAATATATACTTTTTTAAAAAATACATTCTGCGACAATAGTATAACCCACCCCCTATTTTTTTCATAATTACTATAAAACTAAATAAAAGTAAATAAATTACTAACACATTTTCATTATTCAATTAATTCTAGTACTATGGTATACATATAGTTATGTTCCGATGCTGTTTTGTTATGAAGCAGCAAATTTGTTGATTTGATAGCGGGGCAAAAGTATAACCCATACGTCTAATTGGCTCAAGTAACTCGGTGCACTGGACATGTCAATTCATATTTATACTTGTTTTGTATAACTCATAAGTTCTTCAGCATAATTAATTTGTTTTAGTTAATATTTGACTACTTTTTATTCAAAATGCCACGAGGAAAGCACTTAAACGAAACTGAAATTAATATAATTAAAAAATTACATTCTGAAATTTATTCTAAAGCAAAAATCGCAAAAATTATCAACAGAAGTCATCGTGTTGTACGATTTTTTTTAAAAGATCCCGAAAACTATGGCAAGAAAAAGAAGGTCAATTCTAAGAGTTGCATCCAATTCTACGCTTACTGCAAGACAAATCGCAGCGGAGGCTGGTGTAAGTACTAATTTAAGAAATGTTCAACGTATTATACGTGAGTGTGAACATTTAGAACGTAAGAAATTACGAAGAAAGCCGCCGTTGTATGACAAACATAAACTAGTTAGATTACAATTTGCCAAAGATCATGTTCAATGGAAAAAGAAGTGGAGAAAAGTTATTTTTTCTGATGAAAAGAAGTTTTATTTAGATGGACCTGATGGTTTTAATTACTATTTTCACGATTTAAGAAAAGATGATTTCGTATTGAGTCGCCGACAAGCCGGAGGTGTTAGTGTAATGATATGGTCGGTTATTAGATATTCAGGTAAAATGGATATTAAGTTCTGTTCCGGAAAAATAAATAGTAAACAATATATAGAAGTAATAAACAATCAGTTGACCTCTCATGCAATGCGGATCGCTGGTCCTAATTTTATTTTTCAACAAGACAACGCCAGTATTCATCGAGCAAAAGTAGTTAAAAACTATTTTACTGAAAAAAATATTCAAGTTCTTGAATGGCCAACGTATTCCCCTGACTTGAACATTATTGAAAATTGTTGGGGACATTTATGCTGCTGAGCTGTCTACCGTAGGTTAAGACAATTTTCTTCTGTTGAAGAATTAAAGAAGGTGATAGTTGACGAATGGCAAAATATAAATCAAGACACAATTAGAAAGCTATATGACAGTTTACCAGACCGAATGATTGATGTTTTAAGTAAAAGTGGTGGATCTACAAAATATTAACTTATATAAAAATAATTATTCTTTTTTATATTTCTCTTGAATTTTTATTAAAATTTCTTTAGTTGGGTTATACTTTTGTCGCACCGCAAAACTCAATATTATTTGTATTTGGCTAATTTTGCATTTAATAAATAATGTATTGATTGTATATTAAACTTACGAACACCCAATTTTTGTGTATTAATAATAGGTTAATATAATTAATTCTTTATCAGATATGAAAAAAAAGGGAGGTGGGTTATACTATTGTCGCGGGGTGTAGTATCGTCATACTTTTAGTGTTCATTAAGCACTGCCAACAATATCAACTTAGAATTCTGCCGTCAGACGTTTTGCTAAACTTCGTCTTCTTTTCTTTGGGTACCATTTTGATTTCGAAACAACAGAAGTTCGAAATATTTTCGAGAGTTACCTTAAGACAAGTATTCATTTGTATAAACCCTTATAGAAATACTATTCAAAAAAATGACGATGCATACTACATTTACTGCTTATTTCATATAATCGTCTTTTTTTTGTTGTGCCGACCCCACTTAGCGTGGGAAGAGGGCAGGCAAATGATGATGATGATGTCTTTTATGATAAAATCCATAGGAAATGAAATGTACCATGCCATATGACTCTTAGTTCATCACCACACGGAATGTATTTATACATTAATTAGGTTCAGTAAGTCTTTTATTAAATAAATGTATTTCTTAATGTAGATTGAGGTTTTTAAAGTAGGTGACACAAACAAAGGTTAAATTTGGACATAAAATTCTGATCAAAATGATGATTTGGAATGTCAATGATAAAGAAAAATTGTTTATTTAACTCAAGACTAAAACCAATGTCCACGTTTCAATAATGCTTAGATTTGTTGAAACGATTTGTTCAAGACTAATGTATTTTAAATAAGCAATGCTGATCCTAAGAGCTTAGCCGTCCATCAATATAAGCTCTTTCAAGACGAATGAAGTCTTTAAAATATTGTCTTTTAATTTACAAATAGCAAAGTAAACTTTTCAGAACTGACCATTGCAAAATTTGCATTGGTTTTAATATTTAAAGAAACCTCATTATTTTGATTTTTCTATACTCTCTCTCTTGCTTTTATCCTTGAAAGGTGGTAAGTAAAGGTGTAAATTCACCTTCTTTTTGATACAAAAAATCCCTAGTTCTACTAAATGGAAGGCAGGAGCTAAGGGGAGGCAGAAAGAAAAGGAAGGGGTTATCGCCCCTGATAGAAACTAGTTCTAAGGTTTAAATTTTCTGTTGACGGTTGACTGAAAATATTGCAATTCCAGGGATTCTGCTAAAACCGCAATTATGTACACTATCTTTTTATCCAACTCAGGATTCAACTCAAAACAACATACAAGCGAAGTGGTATATATATATATACCTATATATATATATATATATATATATATATATATATATATATATATATATTACACTGAAATAATGAGGCAAGAACAATTTTGACTAATTCCTAATAAGCTCCACAAGGATTAAGCATGAACGCATGGTTGAAGACAAGCGAAATAGCATATTTTAGCACTAAATTCGGGTGATCAGACCGGGGACTAGTCCGGTCAGTCGATGTAAGGCCACTGCGTGAGGACGATTTCCTGACGGCGAAAGCTGTCGCATCGACTCGAGAGGACCTTGTGAGGGTAAACCGCCGGGCGGGCCACCGAAGACAAAGATCGGGTACCTACCGGTGGCCCACTCGCACGGCGAAGAGATGTGCTTGCAGGGTGGGTCTATGGGGTTGCACACCGCCTTTTCCGTCGCCTCGGACCAATTTGGCGGGGCGCGACCACATCTATAGTCAAACGCAAGAAAAAAGAAAAAGAATAGTTTAAGCAGTAAAAAACTCATGCTTTAAGAATTAATAGGTACCTACTGTCCTTTAATAAAAATTACCATTGGTTATATAGCAAGATTGTCACACGACTTACATAGATATGACTACTGTAAAAGGATCGTCTGATCCTTGGCAAAAAGTCAGCATTTTCTCTCTTAATTAATTTATTGGTAGGGTTTTTACAACGCCGTTCATTCTACTATCCTTTAGTGAATCACATAAAATGGAGATTTTAGTAGAATTTATGATCATTCGCTTTATTTTTTGGCCTATTCTTCTTATGATAGAAATTTCTATCTACTACGAACAAATTCCTTCATAGTATTCACAATATGAATTTATTTGTGTGCTTACGTAAACTGTGTATTTTGAGTACTTTTATAGCCAATTGAAGTACATTGTTGGAGTAGACTAATCGCTACGCTTCGCAAGCGAGTTGGCTAGCACGGTTGATGTTTCCCAGTAAAACGTAGCTGTCTTTTTTTTAATCCCTCAGTCAATGTTTTCATGTCCGACGAGATAATGAAGGATGGTAACACATTTTAATTTCAAATTATCACATTCGGCAATAATAATAATACTACTAAACAAGGATAACTCAAAATAATAACCTCTACCAAACAGTCGCGCGTGGTATATTAGGGCAATATCTCTTCTGATATTTAGGAGTATCTTGCAATCAACAACAGTCAGCAATCACCTGAAAATAAGAAAGAATACGTCCATAACTCAGCTAATATATGTCCCACTGTTGGGCCGGAGCCTCCTCCATAATGGGAACGAAATGAACCTACACCACGCTGGTCAGACGTGTTGGTATAGGGTTTTGTTTCGAGTTTTTGTTCTATCATATAGATGTATATGCTTTTTGTATCCCTTAGTCGTTTCTTACGGGTAAGATAGGGGGGTGGTGAACTGTATTCTTACTCCGTCACCACACAGAAAGAAAACATATATAGTTACTATTCTCATAATAATATTTCGTAATTGATACAAATATTTTTTTAAGAATTGTACATAAAATATTTATTATTCTGCTCTCGTAAAGTTTCAGTGACAACCTTTGGTAGAGATAGATATACGTTGATTATTTCTAACATACGTCTTGACATACTCTAATATATGTAAGTAACGTCGGGGAAATGAAATTATTTTTTTATTTGTAGTTGAATCCATAAAAATAATTTTATTTTAAATATGTAATATTAAAAATAAAAAATAATTATCTAATAAGGGCATATAAATACTTCTCAATATCAAAATAAACTTTAAGAAGCAACACTAAAAAATTTATCAAGCCGCTGCTTAAACTTCGTTTCAAAATTAAGAGGCGTTTATGAGGTCGTAAAATTTTTATGAGATATGGTTTGATGCACAAAGTACCATCAATGCCTATATAAACAGATAAGATTTCGAAAATGGTTTCTTATTAATAGCATTAATATCAGGATGATCGAGTCTTTCTGGGTATTTTCTCTTTAGTGTGTTTTGGAAGATATATTTCAATATAATCAAAATAATTAATAAAAAAATTAAAAAAAAGAAAATAAAAACCCAAAAAAAAGTGAAGCTAAGAATCCCAACCGAGCTCCAGTTTGTTTAGATCAGACTGCTCGATTTTCAATTGAGCTATGTCTATTCTTATATATATACACACAAATATATATATATATATATATATATATACATATATATATTTATATATATATATATATATATATATATATATATATATATATATATATATATATATATATATATATATATATATATATATATATATATATATATATATATATATGTATATATACATATATATATATATATATATATATATATATATATATATATATATATATATATATATATATATATATATATATATATATATATATATATATATATATGTATATATACATATATATATATATATATATATATATATATATATATATATATATATATAAATACAAGAATTGTTCCCTTAAAGATATTAGATTAGATAGATAGAATGGATTAACAACATTTCATATTTTATAATCAAACGGATTAACCAATCATAACAATTGCGTACTATATATCAAATATTAATATATATCTATATGTAGCTATAACTGTACCCTATTTGGCTAACTGCCATTATTATCCAAAACTGTCTAGCTTCACTGCACGTCTATAGGACGGCTATTCAATACGATGATACCATAATGAAGGGCCAAGGGTTTGGATTATGGATAGAGGTTAGCTATAAAATGGATTCAGAGATTACTGTGGATATTATTTGCGTTTTACTTTGATAGCCTCGTGATATTTTGAGTTTTAAGGGTGTATTGAAGAAAGACTATTGTAAATTCAAATCCCGAAGAACAATTATTACAATATATATAGTTGTTTTGAGCTCAGGTGAATTTATTTATTACTTTGTGTTAGAACATGATGGTCTTTTGCCGGCAATTATAAATGGACCGTCACCTTCGAGGTAGTATCACACTCTTGTAGAAACTTTTTTTTTATTGTCTATGGTGTCAAATGAGCAATTGAGCTGTGTGGTAGTGGCTACGAATATTACCAACCTTTGTTTGTGGATGTCGTAAAAGACGACTAAGAGCCTTATAACGACCTAGGCGAACTCCATCTAAACAATTACATTCCCAAGAAGGGTTGACGTCTGGCAGGCGGCCGGTCATAAAACTATTGCCAATAACTTTTACAATATATACTATGAAAGCAGAGTACCTATTGTATCAACCCCAATTTTCTTCCTATCCATATCAATCTTCAAAAACAGTATTTATTTTTCTATTCTCCTTTACTTTTATACTTATACTTAAAACCTACCTGACAATGCTATTCACATTCTATCTAATCCCATGTCCGTACCACAATAGCTTTCAATGTATTACCTAATAAAAATTTAATATCACCATTGTAAGAGGCCTCTTCGTTGCAATATATATATATATATATATATATATATATATATATATATATTTTAATACCTTTTCTTGTTCGGTGTACTGATCCGTAATAGAGCTATAAAACTTAATATACAACGGATTCACGAGTAAAAACTAATAATGATTTTCAAAGTAAACTAAAGTAAAATACAGTTTATTCATAAAGTTTTAATAATATTATATATTAAAACTTTATGAATAAACTGTATTTTACTTTAGAAAATAAACAATTAGGAATATTTGAGAGTCCTACGGGTACTGTAAGAATAACTTTTTTTTTTATTGCATTCTACCGCGTTTTATTTAAATCTAATATTAGCCTATGTTTTAAATGTATACAATATACACGCGTGTGTTTATAATCTTCATTCTTAAAGAGTATTATATTTCTTCAAATTTCTATTGAGAAACAAGGCTAGCTGTCCCAGAAAATCTTTAATCATATGTTTCGAAATTAAAACGTATTTGGACGCGCGTGGTGGCTGCTACGAACACTACCAAACCTTATTGTTCTACGGTGTCCTAATTTCATTGCCTCTAGTCGTTTTTTTTATGGGACTAATCCCACCACACATTCCCACCACTTTAACTTCTGTAAGCCAGGATCCACAAAGGTCTCAGTATAAGACACCGAGGTTTGACCCTCGGGAAGTCCCGGGAAACGCTTTTAATTGTCTTAGGACCCGCAACAAATTTAATTAGAAAAGAAAAACAGGAGGAGTTGGAAAAAAATAAATGCCTCTAGTTATTATCTATTGTCCATATTTCTATAT
Source organism: Lymantria monacha (assembly GCA_905163515.2). Classification (NCBI taxonomy): domain Eukaryota; kingdom Metazoa; phylum Arthropoda; class Insecta; order Lepidoptera; family Erebidae; genus Lymantria; species Lymantria monacha. The sequence continues at coordinate 25,330,689 of LR991092.1, forward strand.
GCTCTCCTTTTGATGTGTTTAGAATATAAGTTACCACCAGCTAATTTTCTATGAGAGCCCTAAACCCGGATGAAGGTGGACTTGGCAATCGAGTAACATTTGCCTGGGTAACATATGATATCAGCTGTAATCAATAGCCCGGCTGAGAAATATATTGGAGGGCTATTTTCAGTGAGAAACGTCGCTAATCTGATGGCTGAATAAAATGTTTCTGGTTGAGATTATTCTTTTCTCCGTTATGTATTTATAAAATCAAATTTAAAATATTTCATAGTGAATTTAAACACTAAAATAATAAATTATCATCGTCAATATTAGCATATCTACGACCAATATTCGACATAGACTCCTGATAAGAGAGATAGTGCCATAAATAGCACTCTTTGCAGGGATGTTAGCGATCGCAGATTCTGTGACGAGTTTCAAAAGAGAGCTCTTTTCTCTATTTTTCTGATGATCCCTTGGCATATTTTTAAAATTTCCAGGGGAAAGTAAAGAGTGGTGATACATTATATTTTAACCCACACCCTAAGGGAGGTGAAATAAATAACAATGAATAATAACAAATATTTTGATAATATTTTTTTAAGCTGTGTGGTAGCAGTTAATAATACAACCAACCCTTACTTTACTCGTGGATATCGTAAAAGCCGACCAAAAGCCTTATAACGACCTAGGTCAAATCCATCTGATGCCGTTTGGTCAACAATTACATTCCCAATGTCTGGCAGGCGCTCGGTCATATAACTATTGCCAATAACTTTTACAATATGTACTATGAAAGAAGAGTATCTGTTGTATCGACCCCAAATAATTGGCATAACAGTAGAATGGTGGTGATTTTGATAATAGATTTTCATTAAATTTGTAGATATTATAATATCTAACTCTATATTCTTTCTATCCTCTTCTATATCCTTTTATTTTGATAACTTCCTAACGTTTAATCTTGGACTCGTGAATATATTGTTATTCGGTATCAGTTTATAACATAAATATACGTGTCCCCTGTATAGCTTTATGTTTGTGTAATACACGGCAAGATAAGTAAGTTCTCTTTGGCCCAGTTACAAGGACTTTCCCTTTGCATATCGCGTTTGCTTAAGATGTTATTGAATGGGCAAGTTTTCCTTCATACAATCAAATATTTCACTAGGTCATTAAATGCACAGGTAGATGGACCGAGAATTAGTCCGCTACTCACAACGATGCCGATTGTGTGAGGGTGACATCTCAGCAATTAGATGATACTCGAAAGGGTTAACCACCGCACCGCCCACGGATGTCAAGGAAGTGGTACCAGTGGTCGATTTAATGACGATGAGAAGCAAACACGTTAGATTACGGGCCACACGCCACGCTGCTGTTGCCCCGGACGAAATGGGCGGGGTGTTTGATGCTTGTAGTAACAGTGGTCCTCTTAGAGGGTGAAAAATGTCTGCAATAGTAGGAGGAATATGGATTGAAAAATAATGGAAGTTACATACTTAGTTCATATTCCAGCATGATATGGGGTTTTGTTTTGTTTAAACTTCTGCTACTTAAATCAGATGATGGTGAAGACACCATCATCTCAGATCATATATGTCCCACTGTTGGGCTCGAGCCTCCTCCATTACACGAGGGAAATTGACCTACTATACCACGCTGGTCAGACGTGTTGGTATAAGGTTTAGTTTAGAGTTTTCCTTCTCTTGCATAGATGTTGTATGCGTTTCATATCCCTTAGTCGCCTCTTACGATCACCCACGGGTAAGATAGAGGGTGGTGAATTGTATTTTTACTCCGTAACCACACGGACTACTTAAATATTTTTCTTAAAAAAAAATGTAGTTATATCAATAGTAAAAAAAAATGGGATCACTAGTCTTCTTTCTATACTACGTTTCAATTATTCATCAAAAGTAGAATATATTTTTTCTTTATTCAATATTTTCATTTATATCACCCCATTCTATCACAAATTTTGAAGTTTTTGGTAAATTAAACTTTCTTCTACGTTTTTATCAATTTTTATTACATCTTTTCGTGTTCTCCTACATAACTAGAACTATATTTTTATATAAACCTATTTTATATAAACCTACAGATTGACAACAAAAACTATATACAAAGGATAACATTAAACCTTGATATAGATTGTACCTCTCAACGGGTATCCAAAAAAATATTCAGTACGCAGTTCCCTAGAGAGGTTCATTTTCCAGTCCTTCCTATAAAGGACAGGAAATGGATCAATAAAAATCATTAAATTGCGGCTTTCAACGGACCGGTCTATTATAGGTGTAATGTACAATATATATAATAAGGTCAATCAGAAGCTGTAATAACAAATAATGTTTTTATTTTGTGTTGATTTTTACTTGTAATCAATTCTTTGTACAAGCATTTTGCAATTAAAAATTAAAAAACCCGAACGTCTCGTAACGCCCGACAAAAGTGATAACTTACTTAAACTAATCTAAGTGGAACTGTTTAATATTCAAATTATTTAATTTGAGAACAGCTTAGGTTATTACTTAAATTTTATGTATATTAATATAATATACATTAGGAAAGGTCTTAATTAATCTTTTTTTATTGATTTTAAAATATATTCAAATTACTGAAATGTAGCATTTAATATGCTTGATTATTTATATAAACTTGATTACAAGCGAAAAATGATTGTCACACATGGGATAAAATATATTCTTAGTTATACTTTTTGATATATTATTATATATTAACTTTGTGTATGTATATTATTAGTATAATTATTTATAATCTTATAAAGCGGCCAGACAGACTGAGGCCATAACTCGTTACGTAACGAAACGGTTTATCCTCCCATAAGAAGTTATCATTTCAAAATTATTTAAAAAGTTTCACAAAAATACTGTATATTACATTTTATAACTGATTAAAATATAACATCATCATCATCATCACAACTCATACACATCCCCGCGTTAAGAATCAGTGTCCTCCTCAATGTGAGGGAAATAAACCTACTACCACGCTGGTACGGTTCACTTTAGAGTTTTCCTTGCATGTTACATGCAATTTATATCCCATAGTCGTCTCTTATGACTATCCACGGGTAAGATAGGTGTAGGTAAGAAGGTGGTGTATTGTATTCATACTCCGTCATCACACAGATAAAAGAAATATAACATCACATATAAAAATTTAAGAATATTTTAATGATTTATATACATAATATGTACCATATATAATAATATTATAAATATTCCATCGATTTAATACTACTGATAATGATCTCAATTTGTACTAGATTTTCTAGTAAAGATAGGTTTGAACGCTAAATTGCTTAGAAGTTCTAATAGTATACGTGGGTAGATAATTAAAGTTATATTATTGAGATTACAAAGCAATTATGTTGGAGCTCGGGAATGGTTCCCAGGGACTGGAATAGCGCAGTCATCGTGCCTTTGTTTAAAAACAAGGGTTCACGTTATGACTGCGCAAATTACAGAGCCATAAGCTTGACCAGTTTGGCAGCAAAAGTGTATGGAAAAATTATTGAAAGGAGAATGAGGATGGTGTCCGATGGTTTACTGTGTGAGACACAAGGAGGTTTCAGGAGTGGAAGGGGATGCATGGATCAAGTGTTCTCTCTGCGCAACATTGTGGAGAAGCATCTGGCTCTAGGTCAGAGGGTTTTCTGCAGTTTTGTGGATCTGGAGAGAGCATTTGACACGGTTGTACGAAAGGAACTTTGGGACATTTTATCGGAGTATGGTATTAACGGTAAACTGCTACAGGCTGTGCAGTCCAGTTACATGGGCTGTAGAGCCTGTGTGCGGCTGGATGATGGAATGTCGCCTTTGTTTGACGTCAATATCGGCGTTAAGCAGGGGTGCGTTCTGTCAGCCAGGCTGTTTATCATATATCTGGATAAATGTCTCCAAAGGTTGAACGATATGAATGTGGGAGTCCAGATGGGCGACTCAGTGGTCACTGCTCTGCTTTATGCAGATGATGCAGTCCTGCTGGCACAGTCAGCGATTGACCTGCAGACCCTAGTCGACACAATGACAGAAGATTGTAAGAAAAGGGGTCTACGCGTGAATGTGAGCAAAACCAAAATAATGGTCTTTGAAAGAGATAAAACCAGAACAGATGTAAGAGTAACAATAGGTAATGATGTACTAGAGCAAGTGGATGAATTTGTATATCTTGGATGTGGATTTAGCCGAGATGGAAGGTACACCACTGATATAGAGCGAAGAGTGAATGCGGGAAATAGAGTGAACGGAGCGTTGGGGCAACTTCTCGGCAGCCACCACCTCAGCCAGAAGGCACGTGTAGCAATACATAACGCAGTGCTTGTCCCAACATTACTGTATGGAAGCGAGAGTTGGGTATGCAGAAAAGAGTATGATAGTAAAATTAATGCGGTCGAAATGCGATCTCTGCGGAAAATCTGTGGAGTTAGGCTGACCGACCGCATTCGTAACGACGACGTAAGAGAGCGAGTAGGTATGAAAGAGAGTATTGGTGTAAAGATGCGAAAGGGAATGCTCCGATGGTTCGGACATGTGGAAAGAATGCCGAACGAACGCCTGGTTAAGAAGATATACAATGCGAAAGTGGAAGGATGTAGGTACCGAGGGAGACCGAGACTAACCTACCTAGACCAGATCGGTCATGTACTGAAGGAAGGTGGAGTCAAGAGTCTCCGAAACCGGCGAGCGTGTATGAAGAGAATTATGAATGTTGAGGAAGCGAGTGAAGTATGCAGAGATAGAGTTCTCTGGCACTCTGTCCTCTCTGCCTACCCTGCAAGGGATATGGCGTGATGATATGTATGTATGTATGTACAAAGCAATGGTTGGTAGATAAAGTTGAAATGAATTTGTTCAATTAAGTTTCTAAATATGATGTTCTGTTTATGACTTAAACAAGAATAAAGTTTTAAAATCGCTTTACTTAATCGAAAGTTGAAAAAAGATCTATAGATTATTAGACCTACTCAATTTTATAAGGCTTATAATTTAATTGAAAAGTAATTTATTAAATATTTGAATATAAAAGATATTTAAATATATAAAAATGCCAATTATAAGATCCTTTTTTTTTTCTTCGCAAGGTGGGTGCCGGAGCGCGACCACATCCATGGTCCCAACCATGGATATGGTCAGCCGCTGGCGGCAGCCCGGTTCGCGGGAATCCTCCCGGATTCGTTCCGCCGCCTCCTTTTGCGAGATGACAGCCTCGCAGAAGGCGGCGACCGCGTACCAGTTTCTGACGCTGTCGGCCATCGCTTTCGCGACAGCCGGCAGCGTCAGGTCGGCACCAAAAATAGCGACGAGGTCGCGGCGCTGCCCGTCCCAGCTCGAACATTCCTCGAGCGTATGTTGCGCCGTGTCCTCGTCACTACCGCCATGGTGTCAGGACGGAGTCCACACCCTCCACACGACCGTGTGCAGGTACTTGCCAAAGCAACCGTGCCCCATCAACACCCGCACCAGTCGGAAAGTGAGGACCCTGTGCCGCTGCTCCATCCACTCCATCAGTACGGGCCGGAGGGCCTCAACGGTAACAACACCGTGTCTTGGCCTCTCCAGCTGCGTAACCTAACGGGCGATGACGTCTTGGCGGGTGTCCTCGCGCTAGGTGTCTATCTCGCTCAACGATGGGGAGCCACCTTCGTGACCCCAGGGGTTACGGTCGAGACCGTTCAGCATTTCCTGCCAACTCGGTGGCTCGGATGGCCTGCCGAAAGGCAGTCTGTGCACTGCGGTACGCCTCGTACAGCTGGTTCTCCCGCTCAGCGTCGCGGTGACGCTGTCGGCTGCGGGTGTAGGACCATCGGCAACTGATACACGCCGCACGAAGGTCCGCCAGTCTTGGGGACCACCAGTAGACCCCCTGCCTTGGAGGTAGACGCCTCACCCTGGGCATGACCGTCCACAGACCTCCACGCTGTGGATTTGGCGAAGTCCCCCAAAACCGGGACGAGACCCGGTGCCAGTCGCCGTATCGAGGCTTCCAAGGTGGTGAGGGAGGCCCCGAAATTGTCCATTCTCCTAGTAGGGGAGAGGTATACCTCTCCCCTACTAGGAGAATAGACTGTAGAGCGCTGTAGAGCATGAACCCTCCCCACACCGCCGCGACAATTTCCTCGCACCTATCCAAAAGGGACAAGGATGGGAAGTGCCGCTGCGTTGAGACGACGATTGGCGTAGTTCCGTTCCGGCTGACCACCCAATTGGGGCGATCAGGCACGCAGTACGGTTCCGCTACTACGGCTGCACCTATTGACCACTCCGCCATGGATTGCAGCAGGGGATCCTGCGCACCGGCGGAGTTGTTGGTGTTGGCCTGCAGGAAATGAATGGATTCTGCGGCCATTTATGGGCCGTATCCATCACCTCCCCCTCGCCAGCGGGCGATCGGGCCGCGCTAGGAGCGGGAACAGCCGTGGTCGAAAGGCCACCGCGCCCCTTTGGGGCCGAAGCTGGAGGTCTGCACGCCCCAGAGCCCATGCGGTGTTTGGCGGGCTTATTGTCCGCTACACACGCGGGGCAGTGGGGCGGGGTGGCACAAGATGTCGCCACATGCCCGATCTGACCGCAGCGGAAACACAATCCGCCGCAATCGAAGCAATTGGTGTATGTTGGCCGGGTGTGGCCAACCGCCATACACTTGAAGCACCTAGCAGGCCGGTGCTCAAGCACGGTTACCCGCACCGAGCTCTAGCCCACGAGGAGCCTGCCTGAGCCGGCCAGTTGCCTGACTGACTCTACCGGGCACTGCGCCCTGGCAGCACCTACGCCGCCCGAACCTGGGCGAATGACGCCAACCCGAACGGTGTCCATGGGACACCCAGTTTTCGAGGCAATGGCCTCCCGGATGTCTTCCACCATCACAGAGTCGTCCAGACCTGCGATGCGCATTTCAGTACACTTAACGGGCCTGGCGATCTTGACGCCACCCTCCTCGACGAATAAACCTCGAAGCTTCTCCGCTACGCTGTCAGCCGTCTTGGCGCCCTCGGCACCAGGGAACTCGAGGATTCGAGCCACTGTCCGGGGCTTGCGGGTCCTGGCTTCGACGCCTCCAATATTGGAGACGTTTAGCTCACGCCGGGCCTTCCTCGAAACGGCCTCGTAGCTGAGGTCCTTCTCAGCCGCCTCAGGCAGCACAGTGATCACCACTGCGGCTGTCTTCGGCGGTTTGAGCCCCTTGCGCGGCCTCTTCTTCTTGACGCCAGCGCCTGCCTTAGGAGCGGAGACCTCAGTGGCGCGCGTAGACTCCGCTCTCCTTCTTTGGCCGCGACTCCTCTTGTCGCGCTCGGCTACCTGCCAACCCTGTTCGGGTGCGGCAGTCATGCCAGACGCGGAAGGCCTTGTCGCAGCCTCGCTGGTCGTCGCCGGCGGTGTCGTTGCTGGCGACGTCTGCGGTCCGGCAGGAGCCGGCGCCGTCTTCCTCCTCAGGGTAGGTCCGGCAGCGTAGCTCCCTACGCGGCCACCCTCATAAGGCAGCGGGGCGGGGGCTGGTGCCGTATGTGGCCGCTTGTCTGCGGCAAGAGCCTCGCCTCCAGAACGGCGAAGCGCGCATCGACGATTTTGCCCACTGCGTCGATTATGGCACGCAGGGACTCGTCCGGCAATCCCCCCAAACCCACCGCAGGCTGCGGGGTAGGCGCTTCCGATTGAGCCTCTACCGGGGCCCGCTTCAGAACACTTGGCGACTTCGTCGCCGCGGCGGGACGGGTCTTCCTCGCCACAGGGATGGGTGTCAGCTTGGTGGCCGTGACGGCTTCAGCCGGCGGCGTGCCCTCCGCAGCGGGAGGCGTCTTCTTCGCCACGGGGACGGGTTTCGTCGCAGCAGCCGTTGAGCGCGCCGCTGGGCGACTTCCGCTTCACTTTTTGGGCCTCCACGATTTGTGTCGGTCCCTCGGCGGACGCCTCAAGTCCTGAGGACGAGGCGTCGTTGTCAGTTTTTCTTTGGCTTAACAAGGCCGTGGTGTGAGAATCACAGGGATTCCCGTCGCTTTTTAAAAAGGTTTTTAAATTTGAGGTATCCATATGATTCCCACGAGTATGGAAGACTCTTCGTCGACCCGAGCATAGATTCCTGTACTCGGGCAAGCCTACATTTACCAACCAGGGAGGCAGCCGGTATCCTGGCTGGAGCGTGCTAACGACAGAACAACCCATCTGGCATGCATCTTCTCGCCACACGCCAGAACTTAAGATTCTGGGTGATTTCCGAATTCGAATGTCGATTCTAATTCTTTATAGAGGTTGTCTTCCTCGCGGTCCGGGCGGTTAAGCCAAGACCCTCGCTCCTGAAACTAAGACAAGCAAAGAATCAGGTTTACGATATGTGGTGGCATATGCCTGCCCAGCCCTCAAATGAATGAATGACTGAGCCCGTCGAAGATTCGCATCCGGTCACCCTCTACGAGTAGACGACTAGGGGCGAAACAGGGCTTCCCAAACAAGGGGATCCCCCTAGCGCCAGATATTCGCTACGGGTAACAATCCATCAGAAGGATCTGGGAGACTGCCGCCCGCACCCAGGGTACACCACGCGGAGGTTTCCGATATCGTACCCCACCAATTATAAGATCCTGGATTATACTTTAATTCACCTTTCTAGTGCCAAGACATTGAAAAAAAATCATTACTATAAAAATCAATCGGTACATTAAAACGTAGTTTTATGGTACATGCATACATATCATCACGCCATATCCCTTGCACGGTAGGCAGAGAGAACAGAGTGCCAGAGAACTCTATCCTTGCATACTTCACTCGCTTCCTCAACATTCATAATTCTCTTCATACACGCTCGCCGGTTTCGAAGACTCTTGACTCCACCTTACTTCAGTTTTTTTTTAAATTTTTATAGTCTATGTCACAAAACCATTATTTTATGGTATTATATTATTATTCTCCTGCTCTTATCCCAATTGCTTGTGGTCGACGCAATATCTACTAGTACACATTGCAAAGCAAAAACTTATATTGGCAATAGTTTAATGATCGGCCGCCTGCCCTTTTTTTTATGGCAGCGGGCTACGATACGTTAAACCCCGCTATTACGTCCGGGGTGACAGGAAAAGCGGCGCAAGACCCCGTAAACCCGCCCTACAATATACCTCTCGACGCCGTGCGGGTGGGTCACTGGTACGCAGTCTTTTTCGTCAGTGGCCCACCCGGTGGTCTACCCTCACGGGTATCCTCATTGATGTCGACGCCCGGACAGTTTGCACCGTCGGCGCGTTGTCCTCACGCGGTGGCCTCGCTCCGGTCACCCGCTGCCTCGGCTAGGGCGGCATGAGGCGGAGGTATTCACGCCTCCGCCGCGCCAGTCGCCGGTGGCGGCGCGATTCCTCGAAGAGAAGTTCCTCTCGGATTCGCACCGCCGCTTCTCGCAGAAGGAGGCGACCGCGTCCCAATTCCTCTCGCTGTCGACCATCGCTTTCACGACGGACCGGCCGCCTGCCTGAGGTCAACTGTCTTTGGGAATGTAATTGTTGACTAAACGGCATCAGGTGAAATTGGCCCAGATCGATATAAAGCTCTTAGTCATCTTTTACGATATCGACAAGCAAAGTAAGTGTTGGTATTATTCGTAGCCGCTACTACACAGTCCAGTTAGAAATAACATGAAAAACATATTTATTGTATATTTATAATTATCCGTGTGGTGACGGAGTAAGAATACAATTCACAACCTCCTATCTTACCCGTGGGTGAAACGACTAAGGGATATAAAATGCATATTTTTTTTTATTGGGACTAATCCCACCATACATTCCCACCACTCTAACTCCTGTAAGCCAGGATCCACAAATGCATCCATAAAATGCATATAACATCTATGCAAGAGGAAGAAAACTCGAAACAGAACCCTATACCTGGTATAGTAGGTTAATTTCCCTCCCATTACGGAAGAGGCCCAAACCCAACAGTGGGATATGTCCATATATGTATGGGCTGTGATGATGATGATAATGTATATTAAAATCTGTAATTAGCAAATATATTTATTTTGAAAGCATTATCAGTAAGTAATTTAAAATAGCATTCCTAAAATTCTGGACTTCAGAGTGGTACGGTCCTAAAATATCTATAACCATAGCAGTGGAGCTGATTTACTTTGGACGGAGTAAAACTGCAATTGTAACTTAGAATACATTCAGCAAACCTTTGATACTTTAAATACCTTCAGCTACCATCATGTGTATATTAATAGACGAATAATAGTCGTAAGCAATATAACTGTAAGGAAAAGAATTCTCGAATTACCTTATACAGATTCTCTGACCAAATTGTTATATGAGAAGGAAAAACAATTTTCTCCTCGAAAATAAGACGAAACACAAATACTATTTCATTGTTTATCTCTAGTGGCATTTCTGCTCAACATCTTCAAACTATGTACATGCATGCAGTCCCGCAAGAATATCTATCATATAAAGTCCAACTGGTTGTTGTAACCACGACTTTGGTAAATTACTTTCTGACTGCACAGATGGCGTAGTGGTTAAGATACCGACCTTCCGTGCCAGTGCCGTGGGCTCGATTCCCACGCAGGACAATACTTTGTGCGATCCACAAAGTGTTGTTCTGAGTCTGGGTGTAATTTGTCTGCGTTAATTGCATGTTTGTAAAGTCCCCCGCAATACAAGGATTATTTCCTTAGTGCAGGGAGGTGTCTTTAAAAAAAAAAAAAATATTGGCCAGTTATGTCGTCACGGCGACGTTAGTCTTTATAATCTCTTTCTCGACTGTAAAAAGCTTTTTTTAATTATTTACCCAGTGGATTTTTTTTTAATATATTCATCATACAGCCGGATATTATAATATGATATTAAATATTGCTAAAATTTAGTCAAGCTAAAATTAAAAATTATGAGTGATTCGTTATAAATTGAAGGCAATTTAATACCAATTCAATAAGTATCCTACTAATATTATAAACGTGAAAGTTTGTAATAATGTATGGATGTGAACATCTTTGTTGCTCTTTCACGCAAAAACTACTGCATTGATTTTGATGAAACTTTATAGTAATATAGCTTACACATCAGAATAACACATAGGCTATAATTTATATAGATATTTTGTAAATTGGCTAAAATATAACGATAAAAATCGCTTAAGACAGAAAAAATCGCCCATCTGCGAGTTATTTTTGCATACGCTGCAAAGATCTTGAAAGCTACACAAATGTTATGTATTGTGGAAATGTACCTCTTAAATAGTTCTACAAAAAAGTCAGCGACAGCATAAATCTATTTTTAATATTTAAGCATTTATCGTTAAAATAGTAAATTAAAAATTCAAAATAATTTGGTATTTATTGCCGATGCACATTTTATATTGATTATACAAATTGATTCTTATGCAAACAAATGCTTTTATTGCTTTCGATATTTAAAGTACATATTTTTTGCCTTTTACCGCGTGTCGTTTGGTACAATATTTCAAAAGTTAGAACGATAAGAGTGCGCAGTGCTGTGGTCAGGCAGCAACCAGGCGCACTACAGAAATATGGCAAGAAATCTATGATCGCCGATTGTGCGACCCGAACACAAGTAAAGTCGTGAGAGCAGTCATCGTTGATGATTGTTGTATTTTTGACAGCACTATCGATTTGTTAATAACATACTATACCTGTATATAATAGATAGGTATTGAAAGTTTGTGATATGAAACATCTTTTTGCGCGCCTTTGGCTGTAAAATTATGTCGACTACTGGAAATGATAGATTGGGTTAGGTAGGTACTAAGGCAAATGTGGTCATGCCGTGATACTACGCCACTATTCTCTATTCATTTGTGTGTGCGCGCGTATGACAGCGGTAGCTGTCTAACATAAGTGTGACATTAAATCCTTACTAATATTATAAATGCGAAAGTAACTCTGTTTGTCTGTCACTCTTTCACGCCAAAACTACTGAACCGATCTAAATGAAATTTGGAACACAGATAGTCTAGAGCCTGATAAAGGACATAGGCTACTTTTTAATGCAAAAAAGGATTGTAAAGAGGGATGAAAAGTTGTAAGGAAGTATCGTCATTTTTAAAGCCAGAAGCTTGAAACTTATTTTTAGGCTTTGATTAGATATCAATAAATATGACATTGACATGTTGTAAAAATTTACCCTTAAGGGGTAAAATAAAAATAGGGGATGAAAAACTTTAGGAAAGGAACCTTTTACGCGGGCGAAGCCGCGGGCAGAAGCTAGTATTCAATAAAGTAGTTTGGCTTATATTTTTATAGTTTAACCGTTAAGGTAGGCTAGAGTTATGTTTCACTGCCGTTTTGATTTTTTTCATATCTTAATACTTCTTATATTAGTTATTATTAAAATTAGTTATAATACCAAAATTTATTATATATTAGATATTTAGAATCCATTCCAACATCGTTTTGAGAATAATATACTATTCTCATAATCCGTGTGGTTACGGAGTAAGAATACAATTCACCACTATACTACCATAAAAACTATCTTACTACTAACTATCTTACCCGTGGGTGATCGTACGAGACGACTAAGTAATATAAAATGCATATAATATCTATGCAAAAGAAGGAAACCTCGAAACAAAACCCTATACGAACACGTCTGACCAGCGCGGTATAGTAGGTTAATTTCCCTCCCATTACGGAGGAGGCCCAAGCCCAACAGTGGGACATATATGGGCTGTGATGATGATGATACTATTCCCAATCAATCGTCAATCGTCAATTACAAGATAAAATAAATAAGCCCACAGATAAAAATAAAATAATGACCTTGTTTTGTCAATCCAAATAAATCGAGGACAAAGAAGTTACGCATATTGCATATGATACACGTATTCTGGTATAGTACAGTTACGAATTGTAATGACTAAAATCGTGATATAGTGCCAGATTATCCGTCATGATGAATATTATAAATAAATATTGTACATATTTTTGCCCTTAATTTTGTTTGTAAGATACAAGAGCTGTTTGCGTAAAGATTTTTATTAACTCTTTTTTTTGTAGTAGCTCTTACCAAATTTAAATATTCTCACAACACTTTTGACTCAAACTGTGTCAAACGATGAATAGGCAGTGCATCAGAAGAAATGGCAATTAATCAGTATAGTTACGAAGTAAGAATTCTTTCAGATATCATATGCTACGACTAAAGGATATAATCCAAAATGTGAAATTCGAAATATGTCAAATAAACAAGCAAACAAACAGCAACCCGTTTAAATGTTGTATAGCGGTCTAATTTATCTAAACAAAAAATAATTGGTAACAAATGTTGCAAATGGTAAATGCATGCACCACGCTGGTAGCTAAAGTGGGTACTTTGTATTGCAATATCTGGAGGAAAACTATTAGCCACTTACTATATCAAATTACAAAATAATGCCATACTAGTCGAGTTGAGATACCTTCTGACGTCTGTATCTTTTTTAACGCGGCTATGGTCTAGTGTCACTGCATTCGACAGACCGGGGTGATAGAAAAACGGTGGCAGGTCCTATAATAGATGCTTTGAGACTTGAAATAAATTTAAATTAGATAAATACTTCATCGACGCTTTCCCATATAAAATCATTCATCAGACTATAGAAGCAAGTTTGTTTGTTCAATATATTTAAAAGAGCAATATCTTCAGGAGCATTTCGTGCAATGATTAGATTTTTTTACAATAACAAACAAAACGGCTATTACAATAATGCAATGAAAGGTCCACAAGCCTTCAATTCACTTTTACGATCAAGTTAAGCCATAAAATAAAAAAAATATATATATAGCGCCCTTACAACGTTGATTTAATGAAGTAAATGCCCTCGTGAAAATAAAATGGTCGCTTTGTATTGCACGTATACGATGATATTTCATACTCTTGATGTTTTTTTTTTGATGACTTTTAATATTGTTTGTGAGTTTTTTTTAGTCTTTCCAAGACAGACTTTGATTATTTTATAATCAAATAAGTAGGAAAGTAATAAATTGTGCTTCTGCGAGGTGATGTACATAGTCGATAGCCAGACTTCACTAAATTTAAAGTGAGATAGCAAATGAAAGTTTAAAATTGTCACAAGCTATGTATCGTCCGCCGAGACGACATCATCATCGCCCGTTGGGTTACGCGGCTGGAGAGGCCTAGACACGGTGTTGTTACCGTTGAGGCCCTCCGGCCCGTACTGATGGAGTGGATGGAGCGGCGACACGGAGTCCTCTCCTTTCGGCTGGTGCAGGTATTATCGGGGCACGGTTGCTTCGGCTTGTACCTGCACACGGTCGCGTATAGGGAGTGGACTCCGTCCTGCCATCATTGCAGTAGTGACGAGGACACGACGCAACATACGCTCGAGGTATGTCCGAGCTGGGATGGGCAGCGCCGTGACCTCGTCGCTGTTATCGGTGCCGACCTGACACTGCCGGCTTTCGCAAAAGCGATGGTCGACAGTGTCAGGAACTGGAACGCGGTCGCCGCCTTCTGCGAGGCTGTCATCTCGCAGAAGGAGGCAGCGGAACGAGTCCGGGAAGATTCCCGTGACCCGGGCCGCCGTCAGCGGACGGGGCGGCGCATGCGCGAATATCTACGCCTGATGCCGCCCTAACCGAGGCTTCGGGTGATCGGACGCGGGGAATTGTCCGGTCACCCGACGTGAGGCCACTGCGTGAGGGCGACGCCCCGACGGCGAAAGCTATCGGGGCGTCAACATGAGATGAACCCGCGAGGGTAAACGGCCGGGCGGGCCACCGAAGACAAAGATCGGATACCGGTGGCCCACTCGCACGGCGAAGAGAGGTGCTTGCAGGATGGGTCTATGGAGTTGCGCGCCGCCTTTTTCGTCGCCCCGGACCGATTTGGCGGGGCGCGACCACGGCCATAGTCCACCGCAAAAAAAAAAGCTATGTATCGTGTTCTCCGTGTGGTGACGGAGTAGAATACTATTCACCACCCCATATCTTACCCGTGGGTGATCGTACAAGACGTCTAAGGGATATAAAACGCATATAACATCTATGCGAGAGAAGGAAAACTCGAAACAAAACCCTATACCAACACGTCTGACCAGCGCGGTATAGTAGGTTAATTTCTCTCCCACTGCGGAGGAGCCCCGAGCCTAACAGTGGGACATTTATGGGCTGTGATGATGATGATGATGATCATGTATCGTGAACTGAAAAAAATACTTTAAAAAGTAAATCTAAATAATATATTCGTAGTAATTGCATTCAAATAAGTTGCATATCATTTCAGATATGATAAAAAAAAAATAAGTAAATAAAGATAAGAAAATGTATTAAATTTACGAATGTTCTCTCATTTTCTCGTAAGCGTCGTAGAAACTAACTGTGAAATCATCAACGGTTGTTGTTGTTGCCCCAACAGTACCCTTAGGATCTTATAATACTAACTATGATCGCCAACTCAAGCATAGCAAGCATGGCGATTAAGACATTATAGGTACTACAAGGTTCAACAGTGGAGAGTGATAGATAATGATGTTGTTTTTTTTTTTATTAAATAAATTGTTGGTCCACAGACTTTTGTCCGTGCGTTTTTTATATTGAATATTTTAGTCGTTATGTTGATGTTGAAGTTATATAATTCAATTTTTCTTTAAGTGGCATTGATATTATACATTTATGATGGTTTATACATATAAACCATACATATATTTGACGAGATTCTGTGTTATTAGTTTGTTGTGAACTTGTGATGATGTCTTTTTATACTCTATGTATGAATAGTTGGTCTTTATTGTGATGTCAATCCGAGCTCTTGTATTATCCTTTGGTCTCTATGTTTTATTGCCATCTTTTTAATGTATTCCAGTATAGTATTTGGGTTCTGAATGTTCTGATATAGATCATTCTATAGAGACTTCCTCACGAGTTTCCAGATGGCATCATCACGCTCGCACGGCGAAGAAGAGGTGCTTGCAGGGTGGGTCAATGGGGTTGCGCGCCACCTCTTCCGTCACCCCGGACCGACTTGGCGGGGTGCGACGTCCATGGCCCACCGCAAAAAAAAAAAAAAGATGGCATCATCACGGTGATGTTGTTTATAAAAGTTTTATTATTTTTAACGATTTTTTTAATATCTTCTATGCTGTTTTATTATTTTCAAAAGCTAAGTTTTCATTGTTTTAACAATTAACATATTTGACATAATTTCAAATCTAATATATGATTCGCAGAAGCGCACTATTGATGATAATCGACTGTGATAATTATATTATAAATATCTGGATGACCGAGCCATGCTCGGTATTCTCTTTTTAGTGTGTTTTGCAAGATATATTTAAATATTATTATATAATAAAAAAGGCAAAAATAACAAAAAATAAACTTAGAATCCGAACCGGAGCTATCTTGATTATATATTAATATTTATATAGTTATTATATATATATTTTAATATGTATATATATTTTAATAGTTTTGAGCCAACGCAAAATTATATTTGTGTTGCCTAAAAATACTGATAAAACAATATTTTCTATGAATGAAACCTAGCTAGATCGATTATTCGTCTCCGAAACCTCCAGCATGCTAAATTTCATTATATATATATATATATATATATATATATATATATATATATATATATATACATTCCCAAGGAGGGTTGACGTCTGGAAGACGGCCGGTCATAAAACTATTGCCAATAACTTTTACAATATGTACCATGAAAGAAGAGTACATATTATATCGATCCCAAGTAATTGGCAAAAGAGTAGGAAAATGATGAGTGATTAGTATATAGAGACTTACGTGTTTGAAATAATGAAATAAAATTCGTTATTACAATATAATGAATTTGATTGTGCTCTCTGTTATCACGTTCATGACGATTTCATCCGTCTTGTGCTTTAGTTGCCCCCAAAAGAAGATGGCAGAATAGACTTAAGTTTAAGATAATAGACCATGAATAGGATACAATTGGCACCTAGATCTATCCTATGGTCCCGAATTGTGGCAGAACAGAGCTCAGTCAATATCCAAAAGATACCCGCTAAGTACGCCAATAAGGTCCAATACCGACTATCGTTCTGTCCATCCATCAGACTTTTCAAATCTACTGTTAAATACAGATCTCCACAGGGAATGGATAATGACATAATCGCCATTCTTGGAAGGTCAGTAGGTGATCCAATTTAGTGTTATAAGTTCTTGAGTTGAATGACGCTGCCTACTTTCTTAGAGATCTCTCAGTCAGTTTTCAACTACAACTTCCTCGGTACCGTAAGCGCTGATGACAGAATATTCTTAACCCAATCACGGTTAAACTATTAGCAGTAAATATATTAAAACGTTGGCAAATTAAAAACCAAATAGAATGATGGAATCCGTAAAAATAGTTTTATTTCAAATGTGTAATATTCGCGTAAATATCAGAAATCATTAACTATCAAATACGTTTGAAATTTTCCCTTAAAAAGCAGAAGCAGAAGATCAGAAGGTATCATATAAGATTATTTTTGTCTTTAAGAACAAACAGCAATCATCATCATCATCACAGTCCATATATGTCCCACTGTTGGGCTCCGGCCTCCTCCGTAATGGGAGGGAAATTAACCTACTATACCGCGCTGGTCAAACGTGTTGGTATAGGATTTTATTTCGAGTTTTCCTTTTCTTATTATACATATAAACAGCAATATTAAATAGAAAAAAAAAAAAACTCAACCCATTGTAGTCTTATCATTGAGCATATTAAAAAAAATTAAAATGATGACGTTCTAGAAAATATTCATTCACCTGGGTGTTGGAGTTGAAAACAAGCCCATATTTAATCTTATATCTTTAAACGAGCAATTCTTGTATATATATATATATATAGACATATATATATATATATATATATATATATATATATATATATATATATATATATATATATATATATATATATATATATATAAATATATATATATATATATATATATATATACTAGTCACAAAAATTAAAGGGTATAAAAAAAAATCCAAATTTTTGGGTGATTTTCAACGAGCTGTAACTCCGAGGAAAATAGTTGTACAGAAAAAATAAAAAAAGCAAATTGTAGCTCTAAGTGTCTAGTTTTCAGATATGACTATAAATTTTTTTTTTATCATGTCCAGGTCTGGAGAAATTCTAAGAAAACAACCAAAAAAAAATTTTCAAATTTTTTTTTGTCTAAAAAAAGGTCCACGGGCTTCAAAAAAATTCTTTTGAGTGTTTCGTTCAAAAGCTCTTTTAGAGAATTTAATACTCTTTAATTTGACGTATTCAAAAAGCCTGTACAATGATTTACCGCGGAGTTATCGTCCATCAAAGCAAAAAAGATCTTTTTAACTTTGATAATCAATAACTCCGGAAATAACGATTGTATAGAAAATTGAAGGAAGGTTTTGAAAACTGCACAATATTCTCTATAAGAAAATGTAAACATCTTTAAGAAAAAAAAAATTTTGAATTGAAAACTCGAACTGAAAAAAAGACAAAAATTCGCATAATTAAGGATATTTGGATAACTTGGTATAACTTTGGATAAAATGGATGAACGAAAGA
This sequence comes from Lymantria monacha, assembly GCA_905163515.2. Lineage (NCBI taxonomy): Eukaryota > Metazoa > Arthropoda > Insecta > Lepidoptera > Erebidae > Lymantria > Lymantria monacha. The sequence goes on from LR991092.1 coordinate 25,349,224, forward strand.
TATCGTCGGTAATTTTTTAACCTCAAAGTGTCCCCTAAAATCCCTCAAAAATTCAAAGCGCTGCAATTTTTTTTTCATTGTGCCCCGAAGCTTCAAATTCTTTGTTTTTGCAAAAATCACCATTATGAGCAATTTTGTGATTTTTATTAATTTTTTCAATGGAAAAATTTTTTTCTCTCTAAAATCTTTATGTTTTTGATCAGAAAGATTAACTGTTTAAGAAGTTTGAAAAAAAAAAGATCAGTCATTATTTCAAGAGATATTGATTATCAAAGTTAAAAAGATCTCTTTTGCTTTGATTGACGATAACTCCACGACAAATCGTTGTACAGGCTTTTTGAATACGTCAAATTAAAGAGTATTAAATTCTCTAAAAGAGTTTTTGAACGAAACAATCAAAAAAATTTTTTTGAAGCCCGTGGACCTTTTTTTAGACGAGAATAAATTTGAAATTTTTTTTTTTGTTAGTTTTCTTAGCATTTCTTCAGACCTGGACATGAAAAAATTTTTTTATAGTCATATCTGAAAACTAGATACTTGGAGCTACAATTAACTTTTTTATTTTTTCTGTACGACCATTTTCTTCGGAGTTACAGCTCGTTAAAAATAACCCAAAAATTTGGATTTTTTTTTATATCCCTTAATTTTTGTGACTAGTGTATATATATATATATATATATATATATATATATATATATATATATATATATATGTCTATATATATATATATATACAAGAATTGCTCGTTTAAAGATATAAGATTAAATATGGGCTTGTTTTCAACTCCAACACCCAGGTGAATGAATATTTTCTAGAACGTCATCATTTTAATTTTTTTTAATATGCTCAATGATAAGACTACAATGGGTTGAGTTTTTTTTTTTTTCTATTTAATATTGCTGTTTATATGTATAATAAGAAAAGGAAAACTCGAAATAAAATCCTATACCAACACGTTTGACCAGCGCGGTATAGTAGGTTAATTTCCCTCCCATTACGGAGGAGGCCGGAGCCCAACAGTGGGACATATATGGACTGTGATGATGATGATGATTGCTGTTTGTTCTTAAAGACAAAAATAATCTTATATGATACCTTCTGATCTTCTGCTTCTGCTTTTTAAGGGAAAATTTCAAACGTATTTGATAGTTAATGATTTCTGATATTTACGCGAATATTACACATTTGAAATAAAACAATTTTTACGGATTCCATCATTCTATTTGGTTTTTAATTTGCCAACGTTTTAATATATTTACTGCTAATAGTTTAACCGTGATTGGGTTAAGAATATTCTGTCATCAGCGCTTACGGTACCGAGGAAGTTGTAGTTGAAAACTGACTGAGAGATCTCTAAGAAAGTAGGCAGCGTCATTCAACTCAAGAACTTATAACACTAAATTGGATCACCTACTGACCTTCCAAGAATGGCGATTATGTCATTATCCATTCCCTGTGGAGATCTGTATTTAACAGTAGATTTGAAAAGTCTGATGGATGGACAGAACGATAGTCGGTATTGGACCTTATTGGCGTACTTAGCGGGTATCTTTTGGATATTGACTGAGCTCTGTTCTGCCACAATTCGGGACCATAGGATAGATCTAGGTGCCAATTGTATCCTATTCATGGTCTATTATCTTAAACTTAAGTCTATTCTGCCATCTTCTTTTGGGGGCAACTAAAGCACAAGACGGATGAAATCGTCATGAACGTGATAACAGAGAGCACAATCAAATTCATTATATTGTAATAACGAATTTTATTTCATTATTTCAAACACGTAAGTCTCTATATACTAATCACTCATCATTTTCCTACTCTTTTGCCAATTACTTGGGATCGATATAATATGTACTCTTCTTTCATGGTACATATTGTAAAAGTTATTGGCAATAGTTTTATGACCGGCCGTCTTCCAGACGTCAACCCTCCTTGGGAATGTAATTGTTGACCAAACGGCATCTGATGCAGTTGGCCCAGGTCGTTAAAAGCCTCTTAGTCGTCTTTTACGACATCCACGAGCAAAGTAAGGGTTGGTGGTATTCATAGCCGCTACCACACAGCTTCTATATATAATCACTATTTTCAAAAATTAAAAACTAATGTCTATAATAATAATATTTAAAAAATACGAATTACACATTCTGGCATTGGGTTGGGTTCCATATTCTCTCTATAAAGTGTTAGTGTGTTAATATTAATTTATTAAAGTTTCTCGTATAGAGCTCTCTATAAAATTTAAAAAAAAAAGAGTGAACAAGGGTTTTCCTGTCGATCCGATTATTTTCACGGTAGGTAAATCTAAGGATAAATAGGGTTGGGTTTGAACGATTTAGCATATATTTTACTTGTGGCTCATGAAGGTCGTATGGTAATTTATGTTTTTGTTATAAGTAGTTGAACAGAAAATATCCATACCTATGTTCTTGTAAAGATATTTCTTGCACAATTAAAACCAATTATACAGACAATCAATGCTTTTAATAGGATTGATAACATTAATGGCTTTGTGATTAAATGCATATTATTGGAACGAAGTTCCTTATCGCGCGTTGTGAAAGGAGGCTAGACGGAAAAAATTCTTACGAAAAGTTGTCACGACACTTTTTGCTATAGTAAGCTATTGTAAGCTGTGCGGCGTCGCTCGTCGGCTCTCTTATAGAAAGCAAGCCAGATATTTTCATTTCTATTTCGCATTGAACAGTGTGGTGTCGCGACGATTTTTTTTATAGATAGAGTGATTCAAGAGGAAGGTTTATATGTATAATATATGCATAATGTACTAGAGAAACACTGATAATTTTAGAGGTTTCTAATGTGATGTCGTAAATAAACACATTATTTTGCGCTTACATTGCAAACGCTGGCTGAACCCTACGAAATAGATCAAAATAAAGTACTACAGTATTATACAGCTTAAAAAGGCCTACAAAAAAGTCCGCGATGGTATATATCTATTGTTACATTGCTGTAATAATCATATTCGTGAGTAGGAACTAAACGCAGAGGCTGCGAGAACTTCACGTTGGTTACACCTACCGCGCTGGCCGCTTCGTCGCTGACTTCACACCAACGAACGCTTCAACGACTCGTGCGTCCGTTAACAAATGTTTTCAATATTAATCCTTATATAATTTTATTATTTATTTTAAAGTCAATAATTGCTAGATCATCCCTAGATAATAATATCATTATATTTAATTGTGTGTGTGTGGATATTAAAACCCCGTTATAGGGTGAGTTGTGCTTTTACTGGTTTAATAGTTAATGCAAATAGGTAATCTTAGAAACTAAGCCCTGCCTAGCCATAGAGTAATTAGCAGTATGTAGATTTTAAATGTAACTAATCCTTTCTTATTGTATATTAATAGTTTCTTAGCAATCATTTAACGTATACCTACATCATTCATATTTGCTCAGTCATTATATGTAGAATATTTTTATCATATGTTCATGTTATAAATTTTGTTAAACATATAGTGTAATTACTTTTAATTGTGTTGTTTGCTTGTTATGTCCTTCCGCTTTGCTATACACCTTGACTGTCTCACCTTAGATTACTGATGTACAAACACTTTATGACGGAATCAGTGGCTTCTCGCTTATCGCTGGGCTACAGTCAAGGTGATCGTATGGAGGACATATTCTTATTGGGCACCCTAAAATGATTACAGGGTTTTAAGATTAGACTCAACAGTCAATCTTCTGAAGCAGACTCGCAGTTGCTCATCTTCTTCACTACGGATCACTGCGGGAAAGAAGCGTCAGGAGAGTACCTACTGTTTTCCTGTTCATGTCAGTGCAGAGCCTAGGGAATAGCTAGAAAGGCCAACGAACCCACTTCCCGTTGCATACCTTCTCTTCATTATAATTAATTAAATAATTAATTCTATTTAATTTTACCTTCTCTTCATTTTAATTAATTAAACATTTAATTCTATTTAATTTTTTTTTATGTTACCTATACCCAGTGTAACACTATCTCTTAAGGATAACATACTATATCCATTTTAATACTTTAAAAAATGTTCTATTATAAAACGGTAATTGAAAAGCTATTTACACAAATACTGTATTAATCCTTATCATTTTAAATACATTAGTTGGCTTGAGCATTTCATGAAGATATTTTTTTTCCTTCAGACCATGCAAATTAAATCAATACCTTAAGAGATATAGCAAAATCAAAATAATGCGCAACGAAATTATTTTCGCCCGTGACCGGGCCGCGTGGCCGGCTCGCGTTCGAGCTCGGGGCCCAAAAGTTTTGGTAGTCTAGTGGAATTGTATATCCTATTATTAATATTATAAACGTGAAAGTTTGTAATAATGTATGGATGTGAACATGTTTGTTGCTCTTTCACGTAAAAACTACTGAACTGAATGGATTTTGATGAAATTTATAGTAATATAGCTTGCACATCAGAATAACACATAGGCTATAATTTATAAAGATATTTTGCAAATTGGCTAAAATATAACGATAAAAATCGCTTAAGGCAGAAAAAAATTATATAATTAAAATAGAACTTCGTTCCATCCGGGTGTCCCTTGACACCTCCGGTTTTTTTTTATTGTCATCATTCTCCTACTCTTATCCCAATTACTTGGGATCGATACAATACACTCTTCTTGCATAGTACATATTGTAGAAATGATTGGCAATAGTTTTATGACCGGCCGCCTTTTTTTTTTTTTTTTTTTTTTTTTTTTTTTGCGGTGGGCTATGGACGTCGCACCCCGCCAAATCGGTCCGGGGTGACGGAAGAGTCGGCGCGCGACCCCATTGACCCACCCTGCAAGCACCTCTTCTTCGCCGTACGAGCGGGCCACCGGTACCCGATCTTTGTCTTCGGTGGCCCGCTCGGCGGTATGCCCTCTTGGGCTGATATAAGCTGAGATGATATCATCATCATTCTCCTAATCTTATCCCAATTACTTGGTGTCGATACAATATGTACTCTTCTTGCATAGTACATATTGTAGAAATGATTGGCAATAGTTTTATGACCGGCCGCCTGCCAGACGTCAACCCTCCTTGGGGTATATAATTGTTGACCAAACGGCATCAGATGGAATTGGCTTAGATCGTTATAAGGCTCTTAGTCGTTTTTTACGACATTCACGAGCAAAGTAAGGGTTGGTAGTATTCGTAGCCGCTACCACACAGCAATAAATGCATGATTATGTATACACCTTAAATTCTAAGACTTATAGATTTTATATCTAGACAAACCTTTTCTAATCTTGTTGTATTTTCATTCTGTTAATAGCATTTTTCGCGTGGTGACGGAGTAATAATGTCATTTACTACCCCCTATCTTGCCCATGGGTGTCGCAAAATACGACTAAGGTATACGATATGTAGATAACGTCTGTGTAAGAGAATAAAACCCCTAAAATAAATTTTATAGTATTCTGCTTGACCAGCGTGGTATGGGGTCATTTTCATTTTAGTCTATTAAATCCAGCAGTGAAACAAACATATATAAGCTGAACATATGATGGTGAATTATAATTTTGTAAAATACCTCGCAGCATATGAATATATTCATTATTACGGGGTTAAAGAAAAGAGACAGAAAGGTTGTTAGTCACTCGTGTATTAATTTTATTATTTAACAATTTAGGATTATTGTACATGTAATTATATTTTTATTTCCGTGTGGTTATGGAGTAAGAATAGTAATCTCCACCCCATATCTTACCCGTGGGTGATCGTACGAGACGACTAAGGGATATATAACGCATATAACATCTATGCGAGAGAAGAAAACTCGAAACAAAACCCTATACCAACACGTCTGACCAGCACGGTATAGTAGGTTAACTTCCCTCTCATTACGGAGGAGGCCCGAGCCTAACAGTGGGACATTTATGGGCTGTGATGATGATGATGATGAAGTAGATTTGCAATAATTTAAGATTCAGATTGACATTTTTATCTGAATTACATAAATAAATGCAATTCACCACCATTTTACCCGTAAGTGACCGCAAAAGACGACTAAGGGCTATATTCATATAAAACCTATGCAAGAGAAGGAAACCTTATATCAAAACTACCAGCATGGTAGTGGCTCAATTACCCTCCTAGTGTGAAAGAAGCTGGAGCCTAGCAATGGGGCATATATGAGCTAAGATAATGATGATGATGGACATAAATAAATAATGACTTTTTTTATCGTTTATGGTGGCAAACGAGCAAGCAGCACACCCGATGGTAGGTGTTACTGCCGCCCATGGACCTTTGCAATACCAAGGGTATAGCTTAGGCCGCTGCCTACCAATAAAATCCCCAAACCCACCCAGTTAGGTTTCCGGCTCTCTCGCTCACCGAACGAAACGCAATATCACATTGCCATTACTCAGACGTCGATCTTCTGCGAGAGTGTGGTACTACCCCGGACGGACCGGCCCGCGGCTATAGACAGATAACTATCAACAGCTTGGTCCTACCACTATTAATACTGACCGCTGATGTATCTAGAAATTTAAATCAAAACAAAACTGCATTGTTAATTTTATTTTTTAATTCAGTTCAAACCAGCCAGTGTTAAACAACACACGTTTACAACTTGAATAAAAATTAAATTCAGAACACGTTCTCCAGTGAAAATGAATAAATTTTATGTTCTCCTTTCGCAAGTCACCGAGTCCATTTTATATCTGAATCTATCCAATACTGAATAACTCGAGATTTTCATATCAACACCAATCCTTTGCATTTCTTGTTTGAAGTTTAAATAGTCGATATGGTATTTACATAGCAATAAAAATAACATGTTAACTTTGTTTTCTATGTAGTTAAGGGGTTTGAAGATTGCTGTAGCTGTATCAGAATAGTTTTAAATATAATAATTGAAAAATTAGAATTGCATATCTTTGTAAAAAGGAAACACAGTTGACAAATGTACAAAGGTTTACATAGTTGACAAATGTACAAAGGAGCAGTGCAATTTAAAAGCAGTGAAATTTTATGAATTGAAGAAAAGCTTTGAAACAATGGAAGCGTATATGAATACCATGTTGTATAAAAAATTATACAATTAAACATTTTATCCATATACATTTTTTTTTTACGGTGTACTATAGATGCTTCTCGCCCCGCCAAATCGGTCCGGCATGACGGAAGAGGCGTGTGACCCCATAGACCCTCCGTGCAACTCCTCTCTTCACCGTGCGAGTAGGCCACCGGTACCCGATCGATTTGTCTTCGGTGGCCGTGACAGAGTATACCTAAGGATACAATTCACTCACTCTAGCCCGTACGTGTCGTAAAAAAATACTAAGAGATACAATGTGCAGATAATATCTATGTAACAGAAGAAAAACTCGATATGAAACCATAAACTAACTCTTCTAAATAGCGTGGGAGACTCGAGCCCAAAATGGTGCGTGTGTGAGCTTAGACGATATAAATTTAAACTACTTTTACGGATTCTATTACGTTTGTATTTGATTTTTAATTTCCCGACGTTTCGAATACTTCACACTCCCGTGACCATGATCACTGTAAAGTGTTTGAAACGTCGGGAAATTAAAAATCAAATACAAACGCGATAGAATCCGTAAAAGTAGTTTTATTTCAAACCGATATAAATTAAAATTCATGTTTAAAATTGTATTTGAAAAATAAATCTACAACTAGTATCTCTGATGAGTCTTTTGATATAATCAGTTATGGTAACTTAATAAATGAGTATGCTTTTTAAAATTAATTTTTAAGGGCTTCTTTCTTCTTCTTTTCTTTAATGTTACATTTATATGGTATAATAAGCTTTTTACATAAAACATATTATACATTCTATAACCTACTTTTCAGCAAACACAAAGAGACCGTTGACGATAAAAAGAATTGCTTCCAATACATTTATTATGAAAATTGTTATTACATTTACTTAATGGTACTTATAATAAAGTCAATACAACATTAAATAATTTTTAGCTTGAACGTTCATATAATCCTTTTCTATTAATATTCGACTCAAAGATGAAATTCGCAAATGTGATCTTTATGTGGTACGTATAAGATTTGATTTCAGATGGTGGTTGTTATAAATAATTTGTGAACAGCAAAATAGGGTTGTCAAAGCAAAGAGTCAAGGCTAACATTTATTTGCAAATAATTTCCAACCCGAAGAGGCGTTGGTCGTCATTAAAATTTGGCATCGTGCCGAAGGCAGCTTCGAGTTGTTCATTTTCTCATGTCAATAGTTCATGCCTCATAGCTTTTGTATTATTACGTGACTTTGTTCGCGGGGAAATGTTTTATAAAAGCTTTTGTGTAGCACTTACTTTAGTTTTATGCTTGTTTGGTACAGAATCATTTTAAGTATTCGTATTTCCTATGGTAAAATTCTTTATGTATGTTGACTGGTTAATAATATAGTATGGACCTACTGCTTAACTTTCCTGTGATTTTTATTTAAATCAGATTAGAGGACTCACCGGGTGATTCAGCAAAAAAATATTCTTGAGAAATTTATAACACAAACAGTGATTGCGGCTGTCAAACGCGTGGACAGTTATCATGAAACGCCCGAAAAGAACGAGTAACGTTCAGAAATTCGTATATGTTTCCTTTCTTTTTTAGAAAATTTCCTTACAGATTCATCTTGTTTTAAATAGGGTTGCTAATGTTTGAGGTAGCTTTATCTGCTGAGATTTAAAGCTGCTGATTTCTAATGTTTTTGCGAGTATTACATATATGTAATAAACAATTTTTTTTTTTCAATGTTTCTAATACTTTTTAGGATTCAAAATCTCATTGAATTTTTCTGTGAACATGAAAACTGTTTCATTTGTCGTGCATTTTTCGTTCATTTTCATTCATATCAATTTTCCTTCTCTTAAAAAAAATATACTTAAAAACAAAATTACTTTTCTAAGAACGGCTATTTAATAATAAAGATAAAATAAGAACAATACCGTTATACTGCAAATATCTGTTTTTCTGGACATATACCGTCCAGGGTTATGGAAAAACGGTGTGCTCAAAACCCAACATCAACTCATCATCGTCATTAGGCTGACCGCTGGTATCGATTCCTTGACCTTGATTGCGTCAGAGTTACCTAATAAACTACCTACCAAACATCTGAAGAAACATATTCATCAAATTTAAATAGTTTTCATTCGCCATTCAATACCAAAGCATGTTGAAGTTAACTTCAAAAGGTAAATGTAAAACAAAATTTTCCGTGTGGTGACGAAGTAATCTTACCCGTGGGTGATCGTAAGAGACGACTAAGGGATATAACATCTATGCGAGAGAAGGAAAACTCGAAACAAAACCCTATATCAATACGTCTGACCAGCGTGATATAGTAGGTCAATTGCCCTCCCATTATGGAGGAGGCTCGAGTCCAACAGTGGAACGTGTATGAGCTGAGATGAATGAAAAAATATATTTTTTGTATATTTGAACAGAATTTTAATTTTAACCCGAATGTGTATATACTGGTTTACTAATCACCACCAGTGTTTAAATAATTCCGTTAAAAACATTTTTTTTAATTTACCATAATTCTTACACATTTATACTAAAAATTACAAGATAGAAAAGCACATATGAATGAAGTACACAAAATTGCATGACTGCACTGATGGAGTGGTCTAAGTATTGATCTCTCATGCTAAGTGTCATGGATTCAAAGCCCACACAGACTAATTATCTGCGCGATATACGAATGACTATTCTAAAGTTAGGTGTGATTAGTGTTGCCACTGAAGACAAGAAGTTGGCAGCGGTGACCCGCCAATATGGCGAGAGGATAGAAAACGGAAAAAAGATGTGATTTATGTCCGTTGATGGTATGTTTATGAAGTTTAAAGATTTATTCTCTGTATCTTTAGAGATATTCTCCTGGTTCACCATCACCAAGTTATCTAATTTCCCACGAGAACGTTAGAAGTGGTGAGATTCTTCGTTTATTATTAAACCATTACAACGCGGCGCAACAACTCAATAATTACTTCTAAAATAAAATGAAATAATTATTTATATCATCATTAAAGTTAAAAAATATGCTTATATTCAGCTGAATAAAATATCCCGTGGGTGATCGTACTAGACGACTAAGGGATATAAAACGCATTTAACATCTATGCGAGAGAAGGAAAACTTGAAACAAAACCCTTTACCAACGTCTGACCAGCGCGGTGGAGTAGGTTAATTTCCCTCGTATTACGGAGGAGGCCCAAGCCCAACATTGGAACATTATGGGCTGTGATGATGATGATGATGATGAAAATATTCGCAATGTACATCCAAAAGTATTACAGAATTTGAACGCGGTAAGCTAACTAATAAAGCAGATTAAATAAAAGCTTTTGGTAAATAAATGCCATCAAAAGTTTCCATTACAATTTAATGAATAATATCGAATAATAGGAAATTAATTACTTAATGTTGGCATTATCTGTCAAACGACATTATATATATTAGTTGCACGTTTTTGTCACGAAACGTGATTTACACCGACGCGGACCCTTTCCTTCCTTACAATTAGAAGAAAACCGACACTTTTCTCTACTACGAGCTAAATTTATTTAAACATTTTTATTCATAATTTAATTTGTTAACGATGGTTTAATTTGCAAAAAAATGCGTATTTGAATGATAAAATCGTGTAGATATTATCGGTACTTTTAATAGAAAATGTCAGAAGAAAAAATAAAGTTTTACTGTCAAAGAATTTAGAGAAATTCTTGAAATAAATGCACATTAATTTCTTCATGCAATAGAAGAATATGATATCCCTCGCAATACAAGGGATATTCCTTAGTGCAGGGTCTTGTCTTATTCTTTTTTTTCGGCCACCGAAGATAAAGATCGGTTACCGGGCCCGCTCGCACGAGAGGTGCTTGCAGGGGAGTCTATGGGGTTGCGCGCATATTGCTGCTTACAGCAATCCAGCGTCGTTTACTTACTTTTACTAAATTAATACTGGATTATAAAAAAATATATACACTACGTGGTTTTGTCTTTATACTTTTAGTTTCTAATCGATTTGTTTACATTTATTGTCTGTTTACCATCGTTTACATATTAATTTCTCTTTCGACATCATTCAGTTTCAGAATAAACAATTTGTTATTGTAATGGAAGAATCTTAATCTGTATGGAAGTGAGAGTTGGGTATGCAGAAAAGAGTATGAAAGTAAAATTAATGCAGTCGAAATGCGATCTCTTCGGAAAATCTGTGGAGTTAGGCTGACCGACCGCATTCGTAACGACGACGTAAGAGAGCGAGTAGGTATGAAAGAGAGTATTGGTGTAAAGATGCGAAAGGGAATGCTCCGATGGTTCGGACATGTGGAAAGAATGCCGAACGAACGTCTGGTTAAGAAGATATACAACGCGAAAGTGGAAGGATGTAGGTACCGAGGGAGACCGAGACTAACCTACCTAGACCAGATCGGTCAGGTACTGAAGGAAGGTGGAATCAAGAGTCTCCGAAACCGGCGAGCGTGTATGAAGAGAATTATGAATGTTGAGGAAGCGAGTGAAGTATGCAAGGATAGAGTTCTCTGGCACTCTGTTCTCTCTGCCTACCCTGCAAGGGATATGGCGTGATGATATGTATGTATGTATGTATGTTATTGTAATTTAACGCATGACATGCGAAGATTCATTCCGTGGTTATTTCGGGAAGCGGGTCCGCGACAGTACTCCAGCTGTGATTAGCTTTGCATTCCAATTCTATATGCACTTTTTGCAATCGTGCATAAATCAGTGAATGTATATATATATATATATATATAGCTTTGTATTTATTTACAGAAATAATATAATACAGGATAAAGTACACAATATTATAATATTAGAATAAAATAGACAATATTATAATATAAGATAAAGTACAATAATATTATATTAAGCTGTAATGCTACTAATTACGGTCACAAATATACCACGCTCCATGCAATTTGATCGAAATGCTGTGGGGAAGTAATCGTACCAACATTAAACACTCATGTTAATTATGAAACTAACGTTGAGAGCTGAATTATAGAGTTATGTACTCGTACATACATATTATATATATATTAGGGTGTCCCTTAAATTTCAAGTTCGATATATTTTTACGCATACCTTCTTAAAACTTTCGTAATAACCCAATATGATCTAAAAAAAAATGTTAGCCAGTTTTGTAAAAGATAACCCGTGCCGACTTGCAATTTAAACTTGCCCATACAAGTTTGCGCGGTACTGCGCTGTGACCGTGCTGTGACCTGTCACTACATGTTTCGTTTGTTATTTCATGCGTAATTTTTATATTATTAGTGCACCATCGTTTGTTGCGTAAAGATGACGCTGGAAATACGGAGTGATAAACAAAATGTTTTCCTTATCGGGCTGCCTAGCCATCAAATAAATGGTGCAAAATTATCATCGAATCGACAAGTTCTCGCCGTCTTATTTTACAATATTCGCGAAGTTAAGCTGACTGTCAGTGAAAGTGCAAATCTTGTGATTAGGGTGTGCATAATATTTTGGGCAAAAGCAAGAATTCCCACCAAAGCATTTCCTAACTGCGTAAAGAAACTTGTTGATTTATATCATATTTGGAGAGAGCTGCAAAAAAATTGTAAGAAAACTCAAATCACTTTCAAGAACAGAGAAGATAATTTTAAAATAGAACTTGATAACTTATTTGATATTGCACATGCTTGATGCCTTTGAGAGAATGAAAATAGAGGAAGGCAAAGTGTTTTTAAAGAAACAGAGAGAACCAGGTCGACCGGGATGTTTAGCTGGTATAGACAAAAAATTGGCGGAAAAAGAAGAAAGAGCTAGGCAAAGACGATTGGAGGAAGGGAAATGTAAGGCAAATAGAGTTATTGACTATTGCATCTACTTCTACTACAAGTTACTTAGAATATTCGGCAGATTCGGACGAAGATCAACCTTTGAATTTTGAACTCAGTTTGCCACACGTTCCTTGCTCTGAAAAAAGTTTAAAAAGAGGTAGAAAGAATCTCATAACACCTAAACTTGTCACAGCTTTAGATCGATGCCAATTGAGTACAAGAGACTCAGTTTACATTCTTCATGCGGTTGTAGAAGCTCTTGGTTTGAGCAGCGACGATTTCCCTATTAACAAATCCTCGATTCAGCGAATTCGTACTCAGACAAGAAAATCCAGGGCAGAAGCAATAAAAACTAACTTTCAAAATAATGTACCTGACATCGTCACTATCCACTGGGATGGAAAACTCTTACCCGGATTGGATGTACGAAGTTCAAAAGAAGAACGCTTGCCAATCACTGCTTTATTTGACGATAGAGAACAGCTTCTTGCAGTACCAAAACTAGAAAGTTCTTCTGGCAAACATCAGGCCAAAGCTATATCAACAACGCTCTTTGATTGGGACCTACATAATAAAATTCAAATAATGTGCTGCGACACAACAGCTTCGAATACTGAATACTGGTCGTTTTAATGGAGCTTGTGCTATTATGGAGCAAACTTTAGAAAGAGAATTATTGTTTTTCGCTTGTCGTCATCATGTTTATGAGTTAGTCCTAAAAGCTGTCTTCGAAACTAAGATAAAGCAAATAACTAGTAGCCCGGAAATTCCACTCTTCAAAAAGTTTAGAGATAATTGGAAAAACATCAACTCCAGTGACATTAAACTGTGTCTTGATTTCATAAAAGCAAATATTGCTGAGATAAACATTTCGTCTTTATTAATGTTTTATAAGGCACAACTGGGTAAAGGTTTCGGTTAACGGACTTATCACGGCCGAAGAAGAACAAAAACAGTTTTTGTTACGTTGTGTTCAGGAGCATAGAAATTTGTATCCAGACTGTAAAAAAACTACGCTAAAGAGAAGTTACCCTGACTAATTGTAATTATTTTTATGTTATAAATAAATATTAATCTTTATATTAATTTATTTAAAATTTTATTTAGTTCATTTGTTGTAATGAAGTCAGTTTTATAACAGACCAATATATCAGAACAAAATACGATTTTTGATAAACTTTGTAGCTCGGTCGGCACAGGTTGCAATCATGCTAGAAAGACATAATTTCATATTTAAGTACTATTTAGTATTTATAAAAAAATAGGAGAGTATGCATTTAGAATTTTTATAAAAAAATTTTTTTCGTCATATAAGGGACACCCTAATATATATATATATATATATATATATATATATATATATATATATATATATATATATATATATATATATATATATATATATATATATATATATATATATATATATATATATCTATATATATATGTATATATATATATATATATATATACATATATATATATGTATATATATATATATATATATATATATATATATATATATATATATATATATATATATACATATATATATATATGCCGCCATGGACCTTTGCAATACCAGGGTATATTAAAAACCACCCGGGAAATTGGGATTCCGGTTCTCTCGTTCACCGAACTGTTTAGACGTCGATTTTCTGCAAGAGTGTGGTACTCCCCGGGTGAACGGCTCGCGGCTGTTGACAGAAAACTGTCAAAAATGTGATCCTACCACTACTAGGCCCTACCACTATTTATTTATAACACACACATATAAATAAAACATACATACATACGTGACATATTTCTATCTACCTAGTTAATTCCATGCCATAAGTACAGCTTGATGTCAAGTGCTGAATTTGATACTTTGAAAAAGTCAAAAAAGTTTTCGAATTTCTTACAGATTTCCTCCAAATTCAAGAAGTTTGGAGAAGTTATCATCACCAAAAAGCAAATTTAGAAATATGCCTGGTTAAGGATAACAGCGTTGCATTTTATTACATAGAATTATACTGGCATAATGTGTTTGTATGCGTGTATTTTCACCACAGCTTACCCTTTCCGAGAAGAAGGGATAATTTTACATAGCATAGTTTTACCATAAAAAAACATACTTTAGTCCCTCAAAATAAAAAAGTAATAATATTTCATATCATTAAAAATATTATTTCAAATATGGAAATGTAATATCATGATTTCTAATGTTTACGCGAGTATTACACATTTGAAATAAAACTACTTTTACGGATTCTATCGCGTTTTTATAAAGCAAAATTAAAAATCAAATACAAACGCAAAAGACTCCGTAAAAGTAGTTTTATTTCAAAAATGTAATATCATTTCAAATATGAAACTAAATTTGTGTTAACGAGAAAAAGTTTATCTTCATTTATTAAACTGTGTTCGAGATATTGTATTGTCATTAAGAATTATTTGATAAAAATATCCTTTGGCATAGTAATCGTAGCCAACAACTCACTTACGTGAGTTGAATGATCTTACAATATAGTCTACGTACTATTGAGCAGACTATATGGCTAATCCATTACTTAGTGAAAATTTCAATGATATCATCAAATTCGAGTTCCTTTCGAGATAAAAACTAATCATAGTAGTGACCGCAGACAACGTTTTTAAGTAATTACAGACGAAACCGACACGCCTTAATGTAGAACTAAATAAAATAAACCAGAAACTATGCCATTAAATTTTTGTCGCGTATTATTTTATGTAAGACAAGATATATTGTCTTTTGTTTTTAAGTCAAACTATTTATTTTTATTTATACTAGCTAAACTTTCCGTGTGGTGACAGAGTAAGAATACAATTTACCACCCCCTATCTTACCCGTGTGTGATCGTAAGAGACGACTAAGGGATATAAAGCGCATATAACATCAATGCAAGAGAAAGTAAACTCGAAACGAAACCCTATACCAACACGTCTGACCAGCGTGGTGTAGTAGGTCAATTTCCCTCCCACAATGGAGGAGGCTCGAGCCCAACAGTGGGACATATATGAACTGAGATGATAATGAAACTTCACAACTTTGCGTATATAGCTTGCATATCTATAGTTTATATATGAACTACTTACATAATATTTTTTTACTAATGCGTAAGATACATCGTTAGTCCAGCGAATTCTAAATAATATGTGCACAAAAAAAAATTGGTAATGATTGCATACGAATTTATAATTACAGCAGTTGTTATTATGCTGCATCGTAATAGCTGTCTTCATTTTTCGAAATATTTTATTTCATAGAATGTAATATTTTCGGAGGCTTTTTTAATATTGAGAAAACATAGAATACGTTTCTCTCAATGTTTTATTCTTTAGATTATCTTTATTTAAGGCTTTATTAAATCTGTGGAGTTATGTTGACCGACCACATTCGCAACGACGACGTAAGAGAGCGAGTAAGTATGAAAGAGAGTATTGGTGTAAAGATGCGAAAGGGAATGCTTCGATGGTTCGGACATGTAGAAAGAATGCCGAAAGAACGTCTGGTTAAGAAGATATACAATGCGAAAGAGGAAGGATGTAGGTACCGGGGGAGACCGAGGCTCACATACCTAGACCAGATTGGTCACGTACTGAAGGAAGGTGGAGTCAAGAGTCTTCGAAACCGGCGAGCGTGTATGAAGAGAATTATGAATGTTGAGGAAGCGAATGAAGTATGCCAGGATAGAGTTCTCTGGCACTCTGTTCTCTCTGCCTACCCTGCAAGGGATATGGCGTGATGATATGTATGTATGTATTAAACCTACATACTGAAATTACATAATTACATAGTTTTAAAAAAAATAATGCCGTTCACTAGTAAATGTATTTACTTGGAAATTTCCATGCTTTGCGATGTAACTATATTTTTAATATTCATAACAATCTGAATAAAACTGTTAACAGCACATGTCATTCTTTCTACGAGCTTAGTGTAAAAGAAAACAACATATACAGGCTCCCCTTCGTACAGCATCCGAAAGCATATTTCCCTAAACGCCATCATGAAAAGATGACACGTGTCAAAACTGAATACGTTATATTATGAGTGTATCAGTAAAGGATTATGCCATATTATTTTCAGAATGCTAAACTTTGCTATTTGACAATTTAATTATTTTCTTTATTATAATTACAAGAGCTTCAATACGCTCTTTGTTCATGATCATCTCAGCTTATATACGTCCCACTATTGGGCTCAAGCCTCCTCCATAATGAGAGGGAAATTGACCTACTATACCACGGTGGTCAGACGTGTTGGTATGGGGTTTTGTTTCGAGTTTTCCTTCTCTTGCCTATGCAACAACATCTATATGTTATATGCGTCTTATATCTCTTAGTCGTCTATTACAATCACTCACAGATAAGATACGGGTGTTGAGTTGCATTCTTACTCCGTCACCACACGAATGTCCAATTACAGTTAAAATTTAAAGCAAATTACAATGATGACTTTAATTCTTCTAGAAGTATCATATTAATTAATGAATCAGAGACGCAGTGCAAAAAGAAGAATTTTTTTACTAAAGTACCTTATTTTTAAATGAAATCCAACGCAAAAAGACGCTTAACGAAATGCGTTATAGGAAATAATTTGTCGTCATCAAATAAATTCCAATCAATTTTTTTTCTTTATTTGTGGAATTCGAGTCCCTTTTGTGTAACTCAACAAAATTCACGCGCCACCGAAATAATTGGAATGGATAATATACGAATCATAGAGAGGAAAATATTAATTCCGTTTTATATTTTTGTCGTCCTATATAGTAGGTAGAATTTACTATAGTAAATTCTACTATAGTAGAATTACTACACATATTTTTAATTCATCACTAATAGCTAAATTGGTACAGTTAAAGGCGTGTATTTTATTTTAATGTATACCATTTAATATATTTTTCTTTTATTGCTTATGACGGTAAACGAGCAAGCAGCATACCTGATGGTAAGTGTTATTGCCGCCCATGGACCTTTGCAATACCAAGGCTATAACTAGGCCGCTGCCTATCTATACAAGAAACCTAAAACCCACCCAGTTGGGCTGCCGGCTCCCTCGCTCACCGACGAAGCGCAATAACACATTGCCATTACTCAAACGTCGATCTTCAGCGAGAGTGTGGTACTACTCCGGACGGACCGGCCCGCGGCTGTAAACAGAAAACTGTCAAAAGTATGGTCCTATCACTATCAGATATATAATAAAGTGCAAAATAATTATATTATATAGTCTTTCACAGGCTACTTAAATTCATTATTTAACCCTTAATCATTCACTTCTGCCTTTGAGAATGTTGGATTTGGTCGCCAATTGAAACACTTCACAAATTAGCAATATATGTATAACAACACTCGAAATTTCTCAGTATTCCACAATATACTATAACTGTATACGTCATTATAAATACTCTTTATATATATATATATATCCGGTCCGTCCAATGTACGCCTGAGCAGTGGAGATGTGATGTTACGCTTCGTTCGATGTAGGTACAAAAATTTTAGCAGCCCAAATTTCTGGGTGAATTTAGGGTTTTCATTATACGGCATTATAGGCAGTGACCCAAATATAGCACTGATATTACAAAGGTCCAGGGAAGGCAGCAACATTTATCATCAGGTATGTTGCTCGCTCGTTTGCCATCGTAAGCAAAAAAAAAAGCCTATATGCCTAGTTTTTTATTGGATGTCACATATAATATTTAAAATAGTATAAACAGATAACATTTATCTTAATAGAAGAATGCAAATTCGACAAAAATTGAGGCCTGTTGTCTAACCAGCTTAGTTGAGTAAGCTAATTCCCCCGATTTTGATAACGGTTTATAGGTAACTAGCTTCTGCTCGCGGCTTCGCCCGCGTAAAAGGTTACTTTCCTAAAGTTTTTCATCCCCTATTTTTATTTTACCCCTTAAGAGTAAATTTTTTAGGAAATTTTAATGTCATATATATTTATATCCTAATAATAAGTTTCAAGCTTCTAGCTTTAAAAATGACGATAATTCCTTACAACTTTTCATCCCCCTTTACAACTCTTTTTGGCATTCAAAAGTAGCCTATGTCCTTTATCAGACTCTAGACTTTCTGTGTACCAAATTTCATTTAGATTGGTTCAGTAGTTTTGGAGTGAAAGAGCGACAGACAGACATAGTTACTTTCGTATTTATAATATTAGTAAGTAAAGTGAAACGTGTATAAACTAAAACAAGAGAAGATTTTATTTAGAAGGCAATAAGATGGCTATGGTAGGCTGCCTACTTGTGGAATTATTAATTCGAGCCATACAAGTTTGTTACAAGTTCCAAACGCCTTCAATGCAATTTGTCAGACGGACGGATTTATCGGTTACTTTAACCCCGAGGCTGAATGAATTTGTCCCACTTTTGAAACTCCTAAAGCTATACAATTTTATTTTGTGTAAAAAAAAAAGAAACTGCGATTTATTCGGTTTACCGGGAAATGGTAATTTCACCACCTTAGCGTTTCCTTGACCCAATTTCTCTCTATTCATAAGAAATCTACTAACAAAATAGCTTTAAGCATAACAAACTATTTAAATAATCGTTATTATCTCAAACCTACAGCGCCAATTCGCAACCATCTAACTGCACAGATAGCGTAGTGATTAAGATACCGACCTTCGCGGCCAATGTCGTGGGTTCGATTGCCACGCAGGACAATACTTTGAGTGATCCAATAAGTTTGTTCTGAGCCTGGGTGTAATTTGTCTGCATTAATTCCATGTTCATAGAGTTCCTCACAGTACCACCAGTATTATTTCCTTAATGCCGATTGGTGTATTTTGAAAAAAAAAAAACCACAAATTCATATTCAATCTAAATTAATGTTCTGAAAAAAAAAGCCGTTCCAAAATTGAGATAGCAAATAAATATATTGATAATAATAAATTTTAAATTGTATAATTATATGGCATTTAATATACGAATTATTTTAAAATGTTTGTCAAAAAAAAAACTTATTTACTCCTACTAATAGATGAAAGTTCGAGTCACACGTGTGATTTTCTTAAGAATGACGATGAAAAGTTTATAGGGAGAACTTATAATATTAACACCCTTCCACCACCAAACATTGAAATATGAGGCAAATTGTAATTTTTAGAGTTGTACCACTTTTCTTCCGGATGTGTGTATGTGTAGATGATAAGTAAGTGTAGTGATAAGTAACACAATAACTAGATTTAAAATAATTAGAAAAAATAATAATATGGATATCAAACTAGTGTGTTTTAATAAATGAATCATGCATTTCTTTCATATATTAATTTATAAGAAAAAGATATGTAAAAATATCCAAATGTTTAGTATGAGACCACAAGCAGTACTTATGCATATTAGTTACCAAAGCTAAAATATCAAGCAAGGAGCTAATTCTAATATATTGAAATACCTATCAGAAATAAAATTAAAACAAAATACTGATTTAAACAGCTCGCGAGCATGTGGAATTCACGAATGTACTCATATGCACCGACTTCTACTAAATATAAGATACGAATCAAATTATTCTTATTTCAATAACGGATTTAGCAAATTCTATACTCTCTTTAGGATTTCATTGAAAATAAATAGATGTATAATTTTATTATAGAGTAAATAATTTATTAAAATATAGGCAAAATGTAGCTGTGTGGTAGCGGCTATGAATACTACCAACCCTTACTTTGCTCGTGGATGTCGTAAAAGACGACTAAGAGCCTTATAACGACCTGAGCCAACTCCATCTGATGCCGTTTGGTCAACAATTACATTCCCAAGCAGGATTGACGTCTAGCAGGCGCTAGGCGGTCGATCATAAAACTTTTGCCAATAACTTTTAAATTATGTATTATGAAAGAAGGGTACATGTTGTATCGAACCCATGTAATTGGGATTAGAGTAAGGGAATGATGATGAGTAATAATGAGTATGTTAATAAAAATGAACATAAAATTAACATGAATAAGAAATGTGCATCTATTTCAAGTACATTTTTATAAAACAACGTCGTACACTAAAAACATAATCTTTGTATCACGGCGGACTTTACAAACATTAATAAACACAAATAACAACCAGATTCAGAATAATAATTTGTAGTTCGCACAAAATTTTGTACTGCATGGGAATAAAACCCCTTTTTTTTAACGGCGGGTTACGGTACCTCACGCCCCACTAATCCGTCCGGGGCAACAGGAGAAGCGTTGCATGACCCGTAAATCCGCCCTACAACATACGTTTCGACGCCGTGCGGGTGGGTCATCGGAACGCGGTTTTTTTCTTCGGTGGCTCACCCGGCGGTCTACCCTCGCCGGTATCCTCTCAGTCGATGCCCCAACAGTTTTCACCGTTGGGGCGTCGTCCTCACGCAGTGGCTTCGTTCCATGCCATTTAGGTTTTGTTTGTATAGTCGAAATTATATAAGGTAACAGGGGTTTCTTGATCTCTTACGCGTTTATTTAGAAATAAACTGATTAGTGATCCTACTGCAGCCTTGAGTTGAAAGTTATGTGCGAAACAGTGTGCAGCAAGACATTAAAGGTTTAAAAACAAAATACATCCTTGATAGTTTTTAAGATAGACAATATTTGATACATGTCATTAGGCATTTAATTCATTTATACATTAGGTGTTTGACTCGTGTCTACAGTAACTACTTAATTCGTGTATAAATTAGGTATTTCATTCGTTTATACAATAGGAATTTGATTCGTTTATCTATTAGGCATTTGATTCGTGTATATATTAGGTATTTAATTCATTTATACATTAGGCATTTAATTTGTATATACAAATAAAAATGTGAGCCGTCATGGGACGCCTGGCAGATGTGAAACATCGTGTGTGTACAAGTAATATGCATAAAAGATAATATTATTACAGGAATTAAATATAGCCTAATGAAAAAATTAAGTATTACGAATTTCTTACAGAAAATGGTAACTTTATTTAATAAACATTTATTTACATGTGATATAAAAATTCGATGTTAATATCAAGTGGCGATCATGTATACGCTTTCTTCTTTCCGCTTCACGATGTTTCAATTTGTCTCTGTTCCGCTCCCTGTATTGTTTTTGACGTTCTCTTTTACTATTGTTTACTCTGAAAAAAAATATAAATATGTTAATAAAATCTAAGATAAAAATTAAAATAGTCTGGTACTATTCGATTAATAAAGTCTTACACAACATTGATAGTATGCCTTGTGTTTAACTGATCAGGGTGGCGTCCAGTTTCAATAATAATATTTTGTGATCCCTGTGATGATTGTTGGGAACTGAAATATTTAAAAAAATATGATATTAAAATACACAAGAAAAAGAAAAAAATTTTGAGTGTGGCTTCAATATACTCATGAACTCAAATCTTAGTTAATTATTGCAATATATGACTAAAGATTTGCAAATATAAATTTAATTAATAAATTTTTCCATATTAATTCCTTCATGAATAATAAAAAAATAATTAATTGAAGATAATATTAATATAATTTATATAATTATTAATCTTAATATAATTTATATAATTACTAATATGATTAATATGAATATAATTAATTAAATATAAAAATATAATAATTACATTTATGGACACTTGAAAAATACGATCTACTTACTGATGACTTGGTAGTATGCCATAGTGTAGTTTCACTTTCTTTGCACAAGGTTGATCACTTTGATCTTCTGAGTTATCACTATCACACATATTTTATTGTCAAAAATAAAAATAAAAATGTTTCACATCAAAATTAAATAAAACGCAGGTTATGTGTACCGTAGTAAACAACAACGTCGAACTGAGTGAGAAGCCACACCGTACACTCTACTACATATAAAATATATATATATATATATATATATGTATACCTCAGTATAGCGTGGCGACCCGTCGCCACGGCAAGCGTCGCCACGCCAACAATTCGGTTTACAAGTGAGCCTATAGATGTTTCACATCAAAATTCAATCACAAATAAAATTCCTATATGTTAATTGAATTTTATTTATCACAGAGATAATCTGTATTTATTTTTGCATAAATATTTATGAAATTAATAAAGTTAATTATATTAATATCATTAGCTCAAGTTGCTTAGGTTTCAAGTTAGAAGAGTTCTAGTAAATCCATATTTATTTTAAGAAACTTATATATATATATATATATATATATATATACATATATATGTCAACTTTCATAATCTTATTCGTCACTAGAGGTTTAAATCTCATGGTAATAGTTAGTACATTACTACGACGTAAGCATGATCTACTTATTTCCATATATTTCCTTGTTGCGTGTTATATAAATAGAGTGAGGAAACTGGATTTTGATCTCGTGAATATTCACCTGCATAGTACAATTTGGGAGTTTTCGAATGTACATTTGTTATCACATTTCTAGTAATCCGTGCTAGGAAATAATACTTCTTGTATTTCGAGTACAATACAATATATATATGAACCAAAAACTAGAACCAGTTTATATGGTATATCTTAACACTTTTTCATTATTTACTACTATTTAGAATTTTTCAAACTAGCTTTTTAAATAAAATTGCTGTTACGATTGTTAGCTATAGAAATTAATAAATACAAAAAATGTTCTGTATATATTGAGACATTTACTTATTACATATTCCACTTTCCAGATCAATATAAAGAATAAAAAACTCATGTATTTAAACATTAATAAAAATAAAACAATAGAAGCAAGCTTTTATTTAGTTAAGAAAGAACAAAAAATCTAATACATAATCTATTACCAAAAAATTTACGCTCTCTTTTTTCTCGTTTTGCTGCTGTTATAACATTTTAAATTCTTTTTTAATTAAATAAAAGCTAGTTCTGCTTTTTTTTTAAATTTAAGTAATCTTTAATACTTTATTGTAACTTTTTATAAGCATATCATAGTAAAATAACTACGTATTTTTTATAGTGTTAGTTTATAGTGGTAGGACCACGCTGTTGATAGTTAGTAATATATATAAAAAACAGTAGCTCTGTCTGCAGCCGCGGGCTGGTCCATCCGGGGTAGTACCACACTCTCGCAGAAGATCGACGTATGAGTAATAGCAATGAACTATTGCGCTTCGTTCGGTGAGCGAGAGAGCCGGAAGACCAATCGGGTGGGTTTGGGTTTATATTGGTAGACAGCGGCCTGGTTATACCCTTGGTATTGCAAAGGTCCATGGGCGGCAGCGACACTTACCATCAGGTGTGCTGATTGCTCGTTTGCCACCATTAGCAATAAAAAAATTGTTAATTTATCTATAATGTTGTATTTTAATTTAGACTTAAACTTTATGAAGAAATTTTTTGCCATTTACTTTTTAATATTTTAAATAGGTATATGATGAGTACAGCATGATGTTATTATATTTACTATTTTTCAAGTCTTTTTATTTGTTGCCTATATTAATACGATTGAATAAAGAATCTAATTCGGCATTTTGGAGCAAAAACCATATTGAATTTAATGTGACGTCACTAACTTTATCATTTTCTACACTAAAGGCTTGTGTAATGTAATAAAACTCATTTGTTATCCACATGAAGGATGTTGAATAGAAAATATATTGTAGCATCTGGAATGAAGTATGATGTCATTAATTCAATTGTTTGTCTACTTTTTCAGCCCTTTCATTTGATATTCATATTAAGTGGATTGTTAAAAAAAAAAAAAAAAAAAAAAAAAAAAAATATAATTCGCCATCTTGGAATAAATATTGAATCTTGTGTAATGTCAGTAAATCCATCGCTTCCTTTCTTCAATTTTTCATGCATATTAAACACATGTTAAAAAGATTGAAAAGAATGTATGCCGCCATTTTTAATTAAGTGGAATAGGTAGGTATTATAAATTTAACTATTTTTTGAGTGTGTCATTAAAATGAATTAAATAAAAATATAATTGCAACTTAAAATGGTGGCTATTTTGAATATATTTTGATACTCATCATCATTATCATCATCACAGTCCATATATGTCTCACTACTGGGCTCGGGCCTCCTCCATAATGGGAGGGAAACTAACCTACTATACCACGCTGGTCAGACGTGTTGGTATAGGGTTTTGTTTCGAGTTTTCCTTCTCTTGCATAGATGTTATACGCGTTTTATATTCCTTAATCGTCTTTTACGATCCCTCACGGGTAAGATAGGGGGTGGTGAATTGAATTCTTACTCCGTCACCACACGGATAATGTTAATATTCAGTATTGTATAATTTTGATATTCAGTTCTGATGATAATAAAATATACAATACAATATTGTATTATCATCAGAACTAAAAGGGTATACAAAATTTCAGCTTAATCGGACACCGTAAAGTATGTCAAATTTAATTGGCAAATTTGAATATAGACAACGTGACAGATAGAACTAAATAAAAACGTGGAAAAGTTTTATCAATTTCATTTTCTTCAGTATCTTTTTTATTAACATTTTCTTATTTTAACTCATCTAACAAACTTGAGGTCATATTTGAATACTTTTATAAAACCAATCGTAATGTTATTTTGTTTGTTACAGCAGAAAAAAATATAATAAATCACTCGTTGTCTGTTTAGTCGGTTTGAATGTTTAAGAGATTCATAGCTTCAAAGAATAGACAACTGACCTCAGGTAAAATAATAATAATGTTATTTTTGGAGTTTACTCCTTAAGAATCGATTTTCATATAAGGCGCCCGGTATGAGAAAAATTTGAGGAGTAAAATCTAGTGATCGTTACGTTTTTGGTGCGCAACCTATTCTGTGCACCTTTCACTTTCTGACGTGAGATAATACTTCACTGAACAGTTTTAATAAATGTAAATAAAAATATATATATTATTTTTAGTCAAATGAGCTTTTTTGCGCCTGTTTTGATAATCGTACTTAAGGAGTAAAACTCCAGTCGTGCATCGGAACTGACACACATACTTTTTTTTATAAGTTAAATATTCATATACGTATAGTGAATAGTTTGAATAGGATTATAAATTTGCGTAGAACTTCCTACTACCCAAATTACTGAAATTAATAAAATTTAGCATTTGATATGCTTGATTACTTATAAGAACTTAATTACGAGCGAAAAATATTTGTCACATATGGGATTCGAACACACAGAAATCAGTTCTAATAGTGCTACCACTTACACCAACGTGAACTGTTGTATGACATTAAATTTTCGCATCGCATAGTTATGGGTTCGAAGCCCATATATGACGATCATTTTTCGCTCGTAATCTAGTTTTTATAAGAAATCAAGTTTTCTACTACCCATTAAATTAAATTAAACGTTCATATCCTATATTTATGTAATTTATATAACAGATAACGAACATTAATTAAAATTGTTAAAAATTATTAATATATTTTATAACTTTCTGCCAATTCAGTGCACCTCTAGTTTCCATTATTTTATTCTACTTAGACGCCAATATTTATTTCATTTTCTTATATATTTATCAGAACTATACATCATTCTCTTGCTCTTATCCCAACTACTTGGGGTCGACGCAATGTATATCCTCTATGTCCTCTTTTTCCATATAGCCCTATCAGACTTCATCTCTGTACTCACTCCCTGGCTATCCATATCATGCTTCACGCAGTCCATTCATATCTTCATTTATCAGAACTAAATAATCCTAACTAATATGACTGGAGGTTTTTTGTTTGCTAACTAAAATGAAGATTGAATGATTTTTTCGCTAATTTTTATTCTTTTTTTGTTTTATTATTGTGACTGGAAATAAATGTCTAATATCAGCTTGATACAATTTATATGGTTTTTGTAATGAAGAACTTTACACATCATCCATCCATCATTCCATCCATTGTTGGACATAGGCCACCCCACGAGAATGCCATTCAAAACGGTCCAGTGCCACCTGCATCCAATTGAACTTTACACATAATGCTAGTAAAATAAAAGCTGTCAAGGAATTATTAATAGCTTGTATACAGGGTGGAGGGGACCGCTCCCGAAAACAAAGACTGATGACCCTACTAGTCCTACTTGTAATGATAGGCTAGAAAAAAAATTGGTATTCGGATGAAAAAAATTGTCATAAAAAATACATAACTATACTCAGATGACAAAAGACGCAATCTATTCAAAACTCACGATCATATGTTCAAGAGTTCAACGACCTCGCGTGGTGAAAAATTTTTTTTTTTGTATCCGAATCAATTTTTTTCTTGCCTATCATTACAAGTAGGACTAGTACGGTTACCTGTCTTTGTTTTCGGGAGCGGTCCCCTTCCTCCCTGTATAACGGTGGGGTTGCCCCGCTTCTGTAACGCATCAGAAATGTTTGCCAATGCACACGTAGATTGCTTCTACGCTACAATGCGAAAGAGATGCGGTTCCCTGGTGCACAGGGTGCGGGCCAGCTCCAACAGTATACTGAACATGATTGCCAGCAGGCTTGATTGCATTTAAGTCGCCGTCGTGCCGTCTCCCACGGGATGTCGCAGTGGTGACAAATGTAAAATGTAGTTGTGTAGTTATTATTTTTTTTTTCTTTGTGTGTATTCCTTTTATGTGTTCGAATGTTTTTATATGTTTACTAACCTAGTTGTAAGTCGTACTAACACATAATGAGTTATTGTTACTTGATCCAATCATCATCATCATTATCACAGACCATAAACATCCCCCTATGGGGCTTGGGTCTCCTCTGTAATGGAAGGGAAATTAACCTACTATACCGCGCTGGTCAGACATGTGGTGTCATGTTGGTTAGGGTTTAGTTTCGAGTTTTCCTTTTCTCGCTTAGATGTTATATGCGTTTTATATCCCTCAGTCGTCTCGTATGATCACCCACGGGTAAGATTTGGGGTGGTGAATTGTATTCTTACTCCGTCACCACACGGAAAGCACCTTGATCCAATAAATATTTATTATTATTATTGTTAAACAATATGATTTTAATTTTATGTTTATCACCTTATAATTTTTAGTTTACTTAGTTGTAGCATAATTATAGAAATCAGTCCCTGTGATTTAGTTTTTTAGTTGAGTGATTTAGTTTAATATATTCAGTTCATCTCTTAACAAAATTACTCTTAATGTATTGATTTTGTTTTTATGCCAAATTTAGTAGTTAAATTTGAAATTACATTTAATTCTTGTATATTTTCCTTATTTTTGTATTCTATCTTAAATGGCCGTATTTATAATGACAGTAAAAGCTTTGTATAGCTCGGTATGCTGAAAAAAAAAGTTACGTTGCAGGCTCTGTGGTGACGTAAACAAATAGTCGCTATTCTTCACACGCATTTGATTAAAGTTTTCGTCGAGATAAGATTGAAATATAGGCAATAAATATACGAAAAGTTTATGCCCAACTGACTTTTATATGTCAAATATATATGTATATATATATATATATATTTTTATAATATAATCGTAAAAGTTTTCTTAATTATTCCTATCTTTATATACAGTTACAGATATTTCAGTGATATCTATATAATGACAAACTAAGAATACAATCTATCATAGGTGCATCCTCTCATTTTTGCGGGTGACGTATAAGACATCTGAGGAACGTAAGTATGTAATATTACATACATACATACATATCTTCACGCCATATCCCGTGCAGGGTAGGCAGAGAGAACAGAGTGCCAGAGAACTCTATCCTTGCATACTTCACTCGCTTCCTCAACATTCATAATTCTCTTCATACACGCTCGTCGGTTTTGGAGACTCTTGACTCCACCTTACTTCAGTACGTGACCAATCTGGTTTAGGTAGGTTAGTCTCGGTCTCCTCCGGTACGTAGGTACTGGAAGATCCTTCCACTTTCGCATTGTATATCTTCTTAATCAGACGTTCGTTCGGCATTCTTTCCACATGTCCAAACCATAATATTACTGTAAAAAAATAAAAGGTTAATTCAATGCAGCTCATTTTCTCTCATATTGTAGAGGAGGCTAGTGTCCAAAATTGAGATGCATAAAGTAAGATGACGAAGAAGCTATTATTATTACCTACCTAGCAAAATTAAGTTACACATTTTGAGTCCTAGATCATAACGACTATAACAACTTGGGCCAACTCCATCTGATGTCGTTTTGTCAACATTTACATTCCCAAGGAGGGTTGACGTCTGGCAGGCGGCTGGTCATAAAACTATTGTCAATAACTTTCACAATAGTACTATGAAATAAGAGTACATATTGTATTGACCCCAAGTAATTGGGAGAAGTGTAGGAATAATGATGTTGATTCCTAAACAGACACGAAATTAATAATTAAGTTTAACACAATTCTTCTTATCTTATCGGCTTATTAGTCTAATCTGTTTCGGTAGAATGTCATTTTTCTACGAAGCGAACATCATCTAACTTCTACAGACCAAAGGCATAATATTATCAAAACATTTGAGGACGCTGACTCCTCATATAAATTGTCACAGATGCTCTATTGACAGTTAGAAACGATGGCTTTTAATTGCTTTCCTAGAATTTCCACATTATAGAGATTTTATTTTTCATAGATCTGGAATAAACAATTCTTTCCATTACCGTTGAAGCAACTGATATTTAAGAATTTGCTATTTAATAGCTGTGTAAAATCATTGCCGTAAGGATCTAATTCAAAACCTTCAGGTCTAGCAATCTATTTATATTGAATATGGTTATTGCTGCTTTAAGTAAAAATGTTCACAATATGATTAGAATATATCCTATACCATACCACACACCATACCATACCATACGCTATACTATCATCATCATCATCATCATCATCATCATCTCAGCTCATTTATGTCCCACTGTTGGGCGCGAGCCTTCTCCATAATGAGAGAGAAATTGACCCACTATACCGCGCTCGTCAGTCGTGTTGGTATAGGGTTTTGTTTCGAGTTTTCCTTCTCTCACACCATACTATACCATAGACAATATATACCACATACCATGGTCCATACCATTGTACCGCCTATCATACAATATCCGTAGAATGATATTATTATACATACAGACACAATTCCATTTTTTTGGGATCTATTTTTCTCTTTTTATCGCTGTCAATGATTTTTTAAATAAATATATGAAGTGTCTCTATATTTTACATATATATGAATAATATATGAAGTGTCTTTATATTGTAAAAAATAAGTAACCATTTTGGTAAATAAATGATTGAAAATTATGTTAAATGCTATTGAAATCTTATTCCGACAAATAACGTCACAAAGTGTAGTCAAATGTCGCTTACAATAATGAAATTTAACAATTATACAAAACATTTACAAACTTAATTCGGTCGTTTTAAACTTTGCCAGATTATTGAATTGACCATTCAAGAAGTTTTGTGCGCAATAAATTAAATTATTTTACGAAAGTTATCTTTTCTATTTTTTTTTTCTAAGTATAATGAGAAACTTACAATGCTCTCACTATAGCATACTCATTAAGCCAATAAATAATATATTCTGAGATTCTCGCAACATTGTAATAGTATTCTAAGCACACGATATAAAAATTACTGTTTATAAAATTTTAATTAAATGAATATTCTAAGCTAAAATACAGTTCCGGGTGGACCGCCGAAGACAAAGACCGGATTCCGGTGGCCTACTCGTACGGCGTCGATACGTACGTTAGGCGGGTCTCCAGATCGCGCGCCGCTTTTTCCGTCACCCCGGACGAATTAGCGGGATGTAACCACACCGTAGCCCGCCGCCAAAAAAGAAATCTAAACTTCAGTTAGAAAAACATTGCTAGAATCTTCTCATATTCATTGATAGAATCTTCATGAAGAGACGATTTTCAGTATAAAACTGTATCGCTATAAGCATTTTAGCACTTTTTCAGTAACACCTTGATATTACCTATTATAATCTCGTATAAAACATTTATAATAAGAAAAGGACTTAAATTAAAAATGTATACCAAGTCGTCTAGACGGCGTAAAAAAGTAGGCTATTATTGCTTCTATTGTGATGGAAACTCGTGCTCAATAGTGGCTACTATATGAGCTAAACAAGTGGACTCTGAGTGACTTTGATACATTAATGACATAAGAACGACGAATAAAAATAATCAAAGTGACTTTGACTTATGTTTAAGCTATTGCGATTATTCTTGGTGATGATCATCATCATCATCATCACAGCCCATATATGTTCCACTGTTGGGCTCGGGCCTCCTCGGTAATGGGAGGGAAATTAACCTACTATACCACGCTGGTCAGACGTATTGGTATAGGGTTTTGTTTCGAGTTTTCCTTCTCTTGCATAGATGTTATATGCGTTTTGTACCCCTTAGTCGTCTCTTACGACCACCCACGGTTAAGTTAGGGGGTAGTGAATTGTATTCATACTCCGTCACCACACGGATATAGTGATGATATCTGTTGCTTACTCTGAATGTCGTATTGAAGAGGAGGGACTTTTCTTCTTCTTTTTTTATTTAAAAATAAAACACCACAAGAGAAATAATTTTATTTCAGAGGATTTTATAAATATATAATTAATGGAAAATTAATCAAACTACATCTAGAATTTAATAGTGGCAGGACCACGTTGTTGACAGTTTTTTGTCTACAGCCGCGGGCCGGACGGTCCGTGGTAGTACCACACTCTCGCAGAAGATCGACGTAAGAGCAATGGCAATGTTGCGCTTCGTTCAGTAAGCCAGAGAGTCGGAAGATAAACTAGGTAGATTTGGGGTTTATATTGGTTGGCAGCGACCTAGCTATACTCCTGGTATATCGAAGTTCCATGGGCGGCAGTAACACTTACCATTAAGTGTGCTGCTTGCACGCTTACCACAAAAAGAAAAAAAATTAAAAAAAGAATCAGGACATTAATTTCTGGATCGCACAAAGCATTGTTCTACGTAGGAAATTAATCCACCAGTTTCTTAACCACTACATCATCTGTGGGAAGAAATTATGCAATTAATCAATTTCAACAAACGAAATAATTATAATAGTAACCATTAAGATATGAAAAGAATACAGGTCAGACTATCTCTTTATATAATACATGTATTATTATAATAATATTTCATCCGAATGCTTTTACGGCATTTACACGTTTAATATTAATACGGGCTGACCCATTCTGTCTGTCCCCTTCATACAGACGACGTATACGAGTGACATCTAATATTGTATCATATTACGTATGGATGTGGCTTGTCAAAGCGAGTGTGTAACAGGCTCTGAATATAGAATAGAATAGATTTATCTTACAAAGTTACCACAAATTAATTAATTGGCTGATCTTATTTTGAATTAAAAATACCATCTATTAGTAATATAAAGCCCAAAAAACGACTGAGTGAAGGCGATAAGAACTTTAAAACTGATATTGACTGATTTTGAATCTGATAATTATACTATCATTGTAAAACAATGAAAATTCAGGTCAATGTGTGATAACACGAACAGCTATTATTATATTATTTTTAAAGTATATTTGCAAATTAATTTAAATGAACAAAGTTACATATAAATTAAAATTTTCATTATCTCGGCTCATATATGTCCCACTATTGGGCTCGAGCCTCCCCCATAATGCGAGTGAAATTGAGCTACTATACCACGCTAGTCGGACTTATTGGTATAAGATTTTGTTTCGACTTTTCCTTCTTTTGCATAGATATTATATGCATTTCATATTCTTTAGACTTCCTCTTACGATCACCCACGGATATAATAGGGGTGGTGAATTGTATTCTTACTCCGTCACCACACGGATGAAATAACATATTATAAACAAAATAGTCAAAGTAGCAATGCTGCCTTCTTGGTACATTACTGGAGGATAGCAACGCAGAGAAATCTTTAATGCCTGATATCACCGTTTGTTTCTATATTTTAATATAATGATTATTTTAATAAACGCTTTAAATTTAGTTAATAAGAAATTAAATTTTAATTTCATTAAAAGAAAAAATGCATAATATTCATTCAAATTTTAATATTGTTTGTGGCAAGAATGTCTTAGTATATATTATAAAACATGTGTATGGACATAAATTGAGAATAATAACAATAAAGAAAGGCATTTCACAAGTATCTGTTTGTCTGACAATTATCAGCTTTACATACATCACCTCTTTGCTTCAATAATGTGTAATCTTAAAAAATAACATTTTAGAGGAATATTTTTCAAGTTTCAAAAAATGATTGTTTGGCAACGAATATTTTGTTATCGTAAATCTGATTTAAATCATAGATAATTTAATTATATATAATATAGATTTGCATATTAATTATTTTTTGAAACTTGAAAAACACTCCTCTAAAATTTCATTTTTCAAGATAACACATTATTAAAGCAAAGAGGCAATATGTCTCTTTGCTGGCCTCCTCCTTAAGATATAGGGAAGTTGATCTACTGGACTACGCTGGTGAAATGTATAGGTATTGGATTTAATTTCGAGTTATCCCTATCTTGAATCTACATATTATATCCCTTAATAGTCTTTTACTATACCCAAGGGCAAATAAATGGGTGGTGAATTGTATACTTATCCGTCGCTATACGGAAAAAATTTGCTTAATATGTAAGAGATAAAATAATAGCGATTTATTATATTTTGTAGGGCTGCACCAGAGGGAATTCTCAACATTGAACTTGTCGTATAATGCAGAAAAAATATTTTATATATTTACGTAACCGCATAACCTCACAATTTTTTGCGTTGTTTGTTGTACATTAATTATGATGTGAAATGATAATGTTTGGAATATATAAGCAAGATACAGTACGTTTTATATTGGAATTCTTGAGATCAAGTTTTTAAAGATAATTATTTTAAAAGCGAACCTCTTTTTAATTTGGTATAACAACTGCTTTTGTAATAATAAGCAGTCATTCGCAGTTACTGCGCTGTTCTCTCTCTCTTTCCCTCTCATCTCTCTTTCCCTGCAGTTGTCGGTTCGATGAGTGATAGAGCCTACCTATTGCCACTTCAACATCCTAATTCTTCGAGTTATATCGGTTACAGTAGTTCTTCTATGATTTTCGTATTCTGGGCTTTATCACGTAGAGATATACTGAGCATTCCATCGTACGTCGAATGACTTTCAGCCTAGTTATGAGGACGACATTTAAATACCATATTTCAATGTCATAAGGCATCGCTGGTCCGTCGGTCTGTATAGCGTCTACCTAATTGGACTGTTTGTCCTAGGTATATGTAAGTATAGCGATCAACAACTGCAATATTCGCTTTCCAAACAAGGACCGTACAGGAATGACGAACTTATGAATATTTTCTTGCAAATATTTTAAACAAGCGTTAAAATACAGTTCAACTATTACAATATTCAATTAATAATTGCACTCTTAAAATTAAATCTTTTATACTACAGCATGAATCTTCGTTACTTTACTTATATAATTAATGTTTTAATGATAGTTTGTAATCTTTTTGATCATCACTAATTCTGATATTCAATACAGTAAAACTCTACACAGAATATGTAACTTATACAGAAAGTGTAATAAAGAAACTAGTGAATAAGCTTACTTGCCAATATATAGCACAGGGGTTGCGGCGTGTAGTACTAGAGTTAATTATACTAGATGATTAATGTGGAGTACCCAGTTATCTATTATAAAATTGACTGCACGGATGGCTTAGTGGTTGAGATATCGACCAGTACAGTTCCATGCCAGTATCGTGGGTTCGATTCCCGCGCAGGACAAAACTTTGTACGATCTAAAAACTGCTGTTCTGTGTCTGAGTATAATTTTATAACGCTAATTGCAATTTTTGTATAATCTCCCTAATACAAGGATTCATTCCCTAAGGAATTAATCCTCGCTAAACTAAGAGCCACTCTACTCGAATGCAGAGTGGTTCTTAGTCTTATTGGTCTTTAAAAACACAATATCCTAATAATCTTTGATGTGCCTGTTTTAGTGAGCACTGTACAAATCATATTATTAATTACTTTAATTAGTAATTGACCTTTCCAAAAAAATTCAAATGATAATTAATTATGTGGAACCTTTCACACTTTAACTTGTTTTCATAGATGAGAACAAAGCTGGGGCAGAAATAATGAAAACCCGTCGAGATTCATTATATAAATCTCATGCGACACGTGCAATTGTGGAAGCCCATTTACTTTTATCACTCTCTCGCCATTACCATTTCGGCCTTGTTCGCAATACATTGCAAAATATTGTTTTAATGGAAGTTTCTATATTCCGCAGTCAGTTATAAATTAAACAGTTGCAGTTGTTAAAAAGTCGAGGGATTTTTTTTTATAACCAAAACATACACATATACAAATCGAAACTCTTTAGTTTTATAATAATACAATAAAAACGATTATGCACACTTCGTTCTGCCTAACAGTTAATGAATGAGATGAGCAGATTTCGATTAATTCAAAATTATTAAGTCATTTTTTTTATTATTACATAATATGAATAATATATAAATTCAAAAAATCAAGTATTTTAATAACATGCCAATAAGACAAAGAAGTACCTTGTGTTATACGAAATTTTTCTTCATGCGCGTTAAAAATGATCTAATTGTTGATCTCTGCGATTTGCTCGACGATTTTGCATTGTCAACGGCACGGGCTACCTCGTTTTGCTCTTGTGATTAAGAAGCACGGAATTGGGCAATATTAACGCGGCAGACTTCCCGTGCAATAAATTGTTCTTATGCCGTGGTTACCTTCGTTTTTTTTTTAAAAAAAAAAAAAGGTTACCTTCGTGATGTTTCGAATTCTAATTGCGTTACGGCTTTGTCGGGAAATATTTGATCTTATTGGTCGCGGCATTGTTGATGACAATTTAGACATAATATGATATATTATAACAATATTCGTAAAAAAAAATAAAAAAACTACGTTTAAAAAAAACGACTTCAAAAACTGAAAAGTACAAAATAACTTAAAATACTATCATTTGTATGTGCTATCTATTGATAGGTTTGAAATCGGTGCCAAGCCCTAAACAAAATTATAAACAACTTAGGTACTTACTGTAATGAAATTCCTACACTAAAAATACCGATACCGGTACCAACTTCAAACCTATCAATAGATAGCACATAAAAATGATAGTATTTTAAGTTATTTTGTACTTTTCAGTTTTTGAAGTCGGTTTTTTAAAACGTAGTTTTTTTTTATTTTTTACTTTTTGGTGTTATAGACACACATAGGTTGTTCTATTAGTAGCGGGGCTTGAGCTACTCGTACATTTGTCGCACTCATGCTTAATGCTAATTTTGACTTATATGATTTTCTCATGGATGCCATTATCAGAACTGGGCTAAATTGAAATGGGACCACACGGGAAGCACCAGCTTTCAAATAAAAATTAAGAATCATTAAAATCGCTTCGCCCAGTCGAAAGTTATGAGGTAACAAACATAAAAAAATACAGACGAATTGAGAACCTCCTCCTTTTTTGAAGTCGGTTAAAAATTCGTAACACTCGCACAAAACGAACTCTGACCGGTCTAATTTAATTTCAACTTTTCACTATATTTTCCAAACAAACCATTAGACCACGTAATGACGTGAGCTGTCAGTTGCCATTAGTTCCATCATCAACAAACGAACGTTTAGAACTGATGTTTTTTTAATGATTTTTTTTTGTTTATTAATATCATATTTTAATATCCTATATCCTATTCCCAGCTACAACAAACTCAAAAACATAAAAATCATAAAAATTGGTGCAGCTGTTCTCGAGTTATAAGTGTTGTAACTAACACAACTTTCTTTTATATATGTATATAGATATGAATGAGGATGGTGTCCGATGGTTTACTGTGTGAGACACAAGGAGGTTTCAGGAGTGGAAGGGGATGCATGGATCAAGTGTTCTCTCTGCGCAATATTGTGGAGAAGCATCTGGCTCTAGGTCAGAGGGTTTTCTGCAGTTTTGTAGATCTGGAGAGAGCATTTGACACGGTTGTACGAAAGGAACTTTGGGACATTTTACCGGAGTATGGTATTAACGGTAAACTGCTACAGGCTGTGCAGTCCAGTTACATGGGCTGTAGAGCCTGTGTGCGGCTGGATGATGGAATGTCGCCTTGGTTTGACGTCAATATCGGCGTTAAGCAGGGGTGCGTTCTGTCAGCCAGGCTGTTTATCATATATCTGGATAAATGTCTCCAAAGGTTGAACGATATGAATGTGGGAGTCCAGATGGGCGACTCAGTGGTTACTGCTCTGCTTTATGCAGATGATGCAGTCCTGCTGGCACAGTCAGCGACTGACCTGCAGACCCTAGTCGACACAATGACAGAAGATTGTAAGAAAAGGGGTCTACGCGTGAATGTGAGCAAAACCAAAATAATGGTCTTTGAAAGAGATAAAACCAGAACAGATGTAAGAGTAACAATAGGTAATGATGTACTAGAGCAAGTGGATGAATTTGTATATCTTGGATGTGGATTTAGCCGAGATGGAAGGTACACCACTGATATAGAGCGAAGAGTGAATGCGGGAAATAGAGTGAACGGAGCGTTGGGGCAACTTTTCGGCAGCCACCACCTCAGCCAGAAGGCACGTGTAGCAATACATAACGCAGTGCTTGTCCCAACATTACTGTATGGAAGCGAGAGTTGGGTATGCAGAAAAGAGTATGATAGTAAAATTAATGCGGTCGAAATGCGATCTCTGCGGAAAATCTGTGGAGTTAGGCTGACCGACCGCATTCGTAACGACGACGTAAGAGAGCGAGTAGGTATGAAAGAGAGTATTGGTGTAAAGATGCGAAAGGGAATGCTCCGATGGTTCGGACATGTGGAAAGAATGCCGAACGAACGCCTGGTTAAGAAGATATACAATGCGAAAGTGGAAGGATGTAGGTACCGAGGGAGACCGAGACTAACCTACCTAGACCAGATCGGTCATGTACTGAAGGAAGGTGGAGTCAAGAGTCTCCGAAACCGGCGAGCGTGTATGAAGAGAATTATGAATGTTGAGGAAGCGAGTGAAGTATGCAGAGATAGAGTTCTCTGGCACTCTGTTCTCTCTGCCTACCCTGCAAGGGATATGGCGTGATGATATGTATGTATGTATGTGTATGTGTAGATATGATTATTTTCGACTTTTTTTATGATATCACTAAATGTTTTTTCCCGTGTGGTGATGGAGTTAGAATACAATTTACCACCCCCTATCTTACCAGTGGGTGATCGTAAGAGATGACTAAGGAATATAAAACGCATATTACATGTATGCGAGAGAAAAAACCTCGAAACAAAACCCTATACCAACACATCTGACCAACGTGGTATAGTAGGTCAATTTCCCTCCCATTATGGAGGAGACTCAAGCCCAACACTGACATATATAAGCTGAAATGAAATGATTTATCTAAGCCTATTTATAACGTTTAATTTTAAAAGATCCCTGAGGCCCAAAAAAAATATTCTTTAATGAAAAAGAAAATGATTTTTATATATAAAAAGGCTTGAAGGTGATAAAATAATAATATAATTACTGTCACAATTGCCAGTTTTTATTTTATCTTCTTCGTTTAAATAATCATTAACGCGAATATAATAAACAGAAATGGTGTTATTCGTTTATGGGTAACAATTAACGTTTAATTTAACTTTGAAATCATATTGTGGTTATTATAGCGGTTTTGTACAGTAACCTCAAACATCGCATTTGGTTAATATATCTTATAATAACATAATTTTTAACTTTATTGTTAATTTTTTTTTTTATTGCTATTGGTGGCAAACGAGCAAGCAACACACCTGATGGTAAGTGTCACTGCCGCCCATGGACCTATGCAATACTAAGGGTATAACTAAGCCGCTGCCTACCAATACAAACCGAAAACCCACCCAATTGGGCTTCCGGCTCTCTCGCTCACCGAACGAAGCGCAATAGCACGTTGCCATTACTCAGACGTCGATCTTCCGCGAGAGTGTGGTACTACATCGGACGGACCGCCCCACAGCTGCAGACAAAGAACTATCAACAGCGTGGTCCTACCACTATTAATATTTCGATCATCATCATTTGTTAGTCTCGGATCTTCTTCATAATGGAGGAGAAATTGATCTATCTGTACAGCTGGTTAAACATTTTGGAATGCTTTCGATTATTCCTTTTCTTGAAGTGAATTTTCCTGCATATTATATCCCTTAGTCGTCTTTTACGATACCCACGGGTAAGATAGGGGGTGGTGAATTTTATTCTTCCTCTGTCACCACACGGTAAATTTCTTATGCCTATGTATTTCACTATGAGCACAATGTTATAACATTCCTTTTTTTTCTTAAATGTTAACAGTGTCACACATTTATGACCGAATCATTGAACTTCTGACATTTGACTTATCGGATGACGCAGTGAAGTACGCTTCACCCAGGTGTTTCAATTTAAGATCTAAAAAATATTCGAATTACTGAAATTTAGCATTTAATATGTTTGATTATTTATAAAAACCCGATTACGAGCGAATAATGATTATCACAAATGGGATGCGAACCCACGCCTATTGGAAATCCGTTGGAATCGTGCTGCCACTTACACCACCGTGAACTATTGTAGGATATTCAATGCTCGCTTTGTATTATATTTTTGTTTTTAAGCATCTAACCGACATTGTTTACACATTGTACAGACTTAATATTCAAACTTTGCAGTTAGAATTTTATAAAACGATGACACAACCCTGTTATTCAAATTACTGAAATTTAGCATTTAATATGCTTGATTATTTATAAATTCTAATAAATGGTATAGATACGACTAATTTTGTGTATGACTATGTCAACGATGAACCCATGACAAGACTATGGTTATTATAACCATAGTCTTGTCATTATAGAAAAAAAAGACAATAATAGTAATAATAAAACCTTTTTCCTATTACCCCCCAGAGTAGGGCTAAAATTGACCTACTAAACTAGTTAGATTTGGTATTTCATTTACTTTATCTTGCAGTTAAATCATCTAGCTGTGTCCCTCAGTCGCCATTTACGATCACCCACTGGCAATTAAGAATTAATAATAATAATAATAATTTATTTTCTCACCACAATACATATATCAAAATCAAAACAATGATCTGCAGAATTCGGAAAAAATATACATATTAAGCAAGACTGGGGCCTAAACAGGCCTAAATACATGCTCTGGCCTGTATTTAAGTCACCAGGTCTCAACCCGCAAGCCTGTCTTACTTATTAATTAATCAATTTATTTTCCATGTTTCACCCATACAACAAAAACTTTCACAATATGTGCTATGGAAACAGAGTACATATTGTATGAGATATTGTATGACATATTGTATGTAGGAGAATGATGACCCATACAACAGAACAATCTCAAAATATTATAAAAAAAAGTTATGACGAAAAAAAAATTGGTGATTATTGTATTCTTATTCGCCACCACACGAAATGCTTCCTTTCATCATTATTATCAGACTGCTCTTATCCTAATTATTTAAGGTATGATATCATACTACTTATTTATTATAAATTCTTAGAATTTCATGTTAGTTTTTTGTTTATTTCATAAGCTCTCTCCGGTATATAAAAAAAATAGAAAATTACTATTAGACTGTCATGTAAAAGTAAACATGGGCGTAGCTTTTAAAGCTTATTTCCCTATAATATCACATCGTTAAAATTGGGCTTCCTTCATTTCAGTTGAAACGCGGCAATGATATCTACCTTTCACTTTAGCATATAACAACTTCCTGGAATACCTACAATAATGGTACTAATTATTAAATAATATCTTGTTTTTGCTTTCAATATATTATTTTTAATATATTGTTTTGAATAGTATTATTTCGTCCTGACGAAACGGTCACCGAATCTTTACTCTAATAACATGATTATTAGAAAAGTGAGCTCGTTTGACAGATTTTAGTCCTTATATTTTGTACCTTAATAGTTGGTAAACAATTGCATCATGACCGTATCTATAGTCTGACATTTAGCTCCATCAGGGAGGC
This sequence comes from Lymantria monacha, assembly GCA_905163515.2. Classification (NCBI taxonomy): domain Eukaryota; kingdom Metazoa; phylum Arthropoda; class Insecta; order Lepidoptera; family Erebidae; genus Lymantria; species Lymantria monacha. The sequence continues at coordinate 25,389,985 of LR991092.1, forward strand.
GCTTCAATACCACGGAGTGCCAGTTTACCTGAGGCGGCTAGTGGCAGACTATCTGGAGGGGCACAGTCTTCTCTACACCAACCGAGTAGGGGACGTTGCGCGAACGCCCATGACATGCGGTGTCCCACAGGGGTCGATCCTCGGACCCACCCTGTGGAACATCGCCTACGACTGGGCATTGAGAGTGAGCCTCCCACCCGGGCTGGGCGTAATCTGTTACGCCGACGACATGGTCGTCACAGCCCGCGGTGGGACGCTGGAGGAGGCGGCAAGCCTGGCGACTCTCGGCACCGAAGAGATCGTCAGGCGGATCGAGGCGCTGGGGTTGAGGGTGGCCCTGGACAAGGCGGAGGCCCTCATGGGCCCCGCATGGGCACTCCCATCGGCGTTTCGATCACCATCAATTCGGTTGACATCAGCATCCGGGCCCATATGAGGTATTTGAGCCTGGTGCTCGACGGGCATTGGTGGTTTCGGGAGCATTTCCGCAGGCTCGCTCCGTGGGTCGTCGGCGCGGCGTCCGCTCTTTCGTGGCTTATGCCGAATGTGGGCGGAACGAGCGCTACGTGCCAAAAGCTATACTCGGGGTTCGTCCGGTCGATGTCCCTGTACGGCGCACCGGTGTGGGCGGGGTTCCTGACCATCCGACTCAGGGCTCTTCTTTGGCGACCACAGAGGGCCATGGTGGTCAGGGCCGTACGCGTGTACTGCACGGTGGCGATGGAAGCAGCGTGCCTGTTGGCCGGGACTCCCCCGTGACCTGGAGGCGGGAATGCTCGCCGATTTGTATCGGCGGGTGTCGGAGATGCGAGTGGAGGGCAGTATGGTCTCACGGAGGGAGCTCACCGCCTGGCGCGTCGACGCCCGCTGAGACGTCATTGCTCATTGGGCAGTCCGGCTGGAGAGGCCTCGGTTCGTTGTGCGGACCGTGGAGGCCTTCCGGCCAGTGCTGATGCAGTGGTTGAAACGGCGGCACGGGGTGCTCTCCTTCCGACTGGTGCAGGTTTTCACGGGGCATGGATGCTTCGCCAAATATCTGTACACGGTCGTCCGGAGGGAGTTTACACCGTCCTGCCACCACTGCGATTGCGACGAGGATATGGCGCAGCATACGCTCGAGGCTTCTGCCGTTTGGGCAGAGCAGCGCCGTGAACTCGTCGAAATCATCGGTGCCGACCCGACGGTGCCGACCATCGCCAGGGCGATGCTCGACAGAGTCAGGAACTGGGACGCGGTCGCAACCTCCTGCGAGGCAGTAGTCTCGCGGAGTGTCTCCTCGACGACGCGAACCGCCGGTGACTGGGGCGGCGTAGGCGCGATTACCTGCGCCTGATGTCGCCTTAGCCGTGGCCGTGGGTATACTGGACCGGGGAATTAGTCCGTCACCCGCCGAGAGGCTGACCACGCGAGGAGGGACTAACATCCGCCCCCCCTCGCTCAAGGAGAGGGTACCCCTCAGGGGGTATTCCGTCGGGCCGGCCACTGACGACAAGTTCACGCTGCTCCAGTGGCCGGTCCAACGACGTAGGCGAGCTTCATGGGTGGGTTACGGGTATGCGTGCGTACGCCCCTCTGTCGTCCCGGACGGAGTGGTGCGAGAAGAGCGCCGACCATAACCCACCGCTAAAAAAAAAAAAAACATGACCGTATCTTAAATTTAGTAAATCTCCTGCTATTGTCACAATTATTTGGGGTCGACGCAATATTTACGAGTACATATTGTAAAAACTATTAGCAATAGTTTAATGGCTGACCGCTGGCCTGCGGTCATCGCTCATTGAAAATGTAATTCTTGACCAAACGTGAAGTTAGACCAGGTCTATATAGCTCTTCGTCGCCTTTTTCTACATCCACGATTTAAAGTAAGGATCGTAGCCGCTAACCACATAGCAAACTTTGTATTTTTTTTTTGAAACACCATCCTGTACTAAGGAAATAATCCTTGCATTGCAGGGAACTTTACAAACATTTAATTAACACAGACAAATTACATCCAGTATCCCTGGGTACCCCCGGAAGGTCGGTATTTAATATACCAAAACACTACACCATCTATGCAGACAAACCATAATTACAATTATTTCATCATTCTCCTACTCTTACCCCAATTACTTGGGGTCGATACAATATGTTCTCCTCTTTCATAGTACATATTGTAAAAGTTATTGGCAATAGTTTTACGACCGGCCGCATGCCAGACGTCAACCCTCCTTTAATTGTTGACCAAACGGCATCATACAGAGTTGGCCATATAGTTATAAGGCTTTTAGTAGTCTTTTACGATATCCACGAGCAAAATAAGGGTTGGTAGTATTCGTAGCCGCTACCACACAGCTAAAGCATAATTACAATATAATATTGTAATTACAAAGATATACGTACGAAATAAATAAATATCTTGTATGATGATAGAATTTAACATATAAAATATATCTATCAATTTCGTTGATATTTTATACGAAGATTAAAATAAATTGATAAAAAATAATATATACAAAATACAATGGCGATATACTTCGCCTACGTACTCGTATTACATTACGCCTACGCTTGTGTTGGTTTTAGCCGTGGAACTTAAATGAATTATAATAAAAAAAACTATGATACTTCAAATGTAAAATGAAGATTATTTGATAGTTTAGGTCCAAGTTTTAGATTGCCACCGAAGACAAAGATCGGGTACCGGTGGCCCGCTCGCACGGCGAAGACAGGCGATTTACAGGGTGGGTCTGTGGGGTCGCGCGCCGCCTCTCCCGTCGCCCCAGAGCGATTTGGCAGAGCGCGACCACCTCCGCAGCCCAACGCAAAAAAAGGTCCAAGTTTTAGGTTAGACATCAAATACTTTATAAAAAAAAATATAGTTTTACAACTCACGTTAAAGTTTACCATAAAAATAATATAGAAGCCTGCGAAAAGAAAGGAAGTGAAATTCTCGCTAAGTAATTACAAACTGAATATGTTACTTTCAGTCCATTATTAAAAGTGGTAATGTGATTTTTCCATATATTTTTTTCATATAGGTTTTTCATATAAAATTTATATAACAACCATATTGTAACAGCATTAGTCGAACATTATTTTTATGACGTCTACATACCCTCGCGAAAGTCCCTAATGGAATCTCAATGTGAGGTATAAACAAGCAAACACTTTTTACTTACTTCAAAACACTTTCCTGTGTTGTGACTGGTTATCAATACAGTATATTGCCTCCTCTCAACTTTACTATACGAATTGTAGAGGCTCGAAGGAGGATGGAAGCAGTACTTAAACAGTTAACTATATTTTCCAGTGAGCAGTTGAAGTAGAATATATGGAATAATATTTTGTGTGTGATATAGCTCGCTTAAAAAGCATAGTACAATCGCATAGCGGTGTTTGGATATCCACATCTTGCTATCTGCCTCGAGGGCTGGGATATAAAATGAAGCAAAATGAGGCAATAATCTGAACTGCTACACATCACTGCTGGCTTGTGACCAATTGCGAAGTAATTTTCAATCTTTAGAGCAATATCGCGTGTGGTTACGGAGTAAGAATACAATTCACCACCCTCTATCTTACCCGTGGGTGATCGTAAGAGATGACTAAGGGATATAAAACGTGGTTATCTATCTATATATATATATATATATAAAAGAGCTTGTCCTGATTGACTGATTCATCATCGCACAGCCTAAACCGCTGGGGGTAATTACATGAAATTTTGATACTTGCTGCCTTTTATATTGTAGGCGCTCAAATAAGAAGAGATTTTTGGAAATTGCGCTGCTTAAATGAAACAGCAGCAGCAGGCATACATTTTCATTGCACGGTAGAAAGAGCGATGGATATTTACGTCTTACGTCGTACGAATTTTCGATCAGGTCACGAATCCTGACGCGAGTTTAATATTTTTTACCCATCCCAAAAAAGTGCGCATCGCCGCTAAAGAAGTTTTCACTTTTGAAATAAAACTACTTTTACGGCTTCTATCACGTTTGTCTTTGATTCTTAATTTTCCAACGTTTCAACACTTTACAGTGATCATGGTCACGGTAGGACTAAGGTGTCTTACGTCCAAAATGTCATTGTTATTACAGATATTTTATATCTACCCTATAACATATTAAATTTGGACCCACATTTTTAATAAAAATTAATACAAATTCATTGCCAGTACAAAAAGAAAATGATACTATATATAAAATTTTATATTGTCTACGATTTGTTATTATTAAAGCATTTAATTTATGATAATTATTATTGTGGCAATTTACGGTTTTAGAAAAACTAACAAAACTATTCAGCTACCTTTGCTAGCTTTGTTAGTTTTTCTGCAGCAGCTAGCTAGCTTTATTAGTTTTGTATGTATTTGCAAATTTAATAATAAATAAAGAGTTGCGTGTGTTAGCGTTTTTGGCAATTTCTTACCTAAAGGTGTAAAATAGGGGTTGCAAGATTTTTATTAAATTTTGTCAGTTTTGAAGTTATATTCATGAAGATGAATTTGTATTGGGCTCTTTGGTATTAAAGATAAATAGATATACGTGCTTCAGTATATTTGCAATATCTACAAGGATATGGGGTTTGACATTTGTAAGAAACTTATTTTTGTTTGTAAAATATTGTTGTTGTATAAAAATAAAGAAGGGCATGTCTCAATATTTTAAATCTGCCCCTACAGGAACAAAACTAGAGGTTATATTTTGTATGAAAATCGTCACTCAAGTGTAAATAAATTCATAAGGAGCATTGACGTCAAGCAAGCGCCCGATCATAAAAATATTGCCAATATTTTTTTCAATTCATACGACGAAAAAGGTATATATATTACACCGACCCGATATTTTTTACCACTAAACAATTAGCTGTATTTTAATATACACATATCCACGCGGGCGAAGCCGTGGGAAACAGCTAGTATTATTATATAGTTTTCATCATCATCACAGCCCATATATGTCCTAACTGTTGGGCTCGGGCCTCCTCCGTAATGGGAGAGAAATTAACCTACTATAGCGCGCTGGTCAGACGTGTTGGTATAGGGTTTTGTTTCGAGTTTTAAATTTGTAGGTAATTTGTTTTTATTCACTTTGAGCGATTAGAATTACATTTATATGTTAGTATTTGAAATAAAACTAGTTTTATGGATTCTATTGCATTTGTATTTGATTTTTAATTTCCCGAAGTTTTGAACACTACAGTGTTCGTGGTCACGGGAGGATTCCTGTAATTGTCCCGTGACTATGAACGCTACAAACGCGATAGAATCCATAAAACTAGTTTTATTTCAAATGCGTAATACTCACGTAAACATTAGGAATCTTTATTTTAGTATTCGCGTTACATCATTTCGCCTGCGGGATAATATGTAAGAACAACGGGATTATAATAAAAATCCTATCTTCAAATTCATAAATTATAATCAAACTCCTATATTTACCTTCATCCATTACATCGAATATAAACAACAATAAATAAAATAGTAAAGTGTGATTGTGAAAACTTTCTTCTTCAACTTATCGAAGAACAAATAAAACTGTGGTAAAACAAGTTATTATTTACACAAAACTTAGTTCCCCCTATTGTTTTACGGTGTTTAGAGAATGATTTATTGATTTCGTGTTCAGAATAAGAATTTTATAGAAAATTATTAATCAAGCTTTTTTTAGTATCAGCCTTATTTCATATACAAATTTTTCCGTGTAATTATAGAGCTAAAATAAACCCTTGCTGGAACTCGATATCGTAAACATAAGGAGTATAGGCACACGTCTTCTCTGCAAGAGAATAATCATCACAGCTCACAAAATTCCCACTGCTGAGTCGGGTATCCACCGCTATAAAAAGGCAATTGACCTAATAAGTATACCTATACTGACTTTTCTGTGTGATGACAGAGCAAAAATACAATATGTATTAACCCTTGCTGTAAGCAAGGGATCGTAGATACCGTAGAGAGTATCGTAGAGAATAGAGATAAAGAATATAAGCAGATAACATATATGTTAGAAAATAATCATCACAGCTGATGATAACTGCCCACTGCTGGACTCAGATATCCTGGGCTATAAGAAGAAATTGTTCTAATAAGTATACCATTTTTTTTTTTGCTATGGACGTCGCACCCCGCCAAATCGGTCCGGGGTGACGGAAGAGGCGGCGCGCAATCCCATTGACCCACTCTGCAAGCACCTCTTCTTCGCCGTGCGAGCGAACCGCCGGTACCTTCTAATAAGTATACCATACTAGTCAAATAGATTGGTATAGGGTTTTATTTCGAGTTTTCTTTTACTTGCATAGATGTTATCTGAATATTATATATCTGTCTAAGCAAAACATAAATATTTAGCTAGTTTAGAAGTAAGGAACTACACGTAAACACACACAGAGACATACTGCACTCACGCATACACATACACACACATACATATATACAGTCCACTTTTCTAACTTTTTTTTTTTTTTTTTTTTTATTGCTTATGGCGGCAAACGAGCAGACAGCACACCTGATGGTAAGTGTCACTGCCGCCCATGGACCTTTGCCAATGGTATAGCTAGGCCGCTGCCTACCAATACAACCCTGAACCCACCCCAGTTAGGCTTCCGGCTCTCTCGCTCACCGAACGAAGCGCAATAGCACATTGCTATTACTCAGACGTCGATCTTCTGCGAGAGTGTGGTACTACCCCGGACGGACCGGCCCGCGGCTGTAGACAGAGAACTGTCCACAGCGTGGTCCTACCACAATAGAAACTACCGTGTAAGATTAATATTAGTACCAATAAAATATTTACAAGAAATAGACGTATTTAAGTTTACCTTTTTTTTCACAAATAAACAATAGAACCTCATTGCAATAAACAATATCTTTACTCGTCTTTTACAACACCCATGGGCTAGAAAGAGGAGTTGTAAATGATGTTCTTAATACTTCAACACACGGATAAAGAAACTAAATATTCAAAATAAAACCCTATACCAGCCCATATGGCTAGTGTGGTGTGGTAGACTAATTGCCCTTTCTTGAAGGAAGCCTGTATCAATGGTGGGTTGTATGTATCTAATAATAAATAAAATAGAATAATTATTTTTCTTAAAAACATCCTAAAAACTTTAACAATGCTTAAGATTTCAATATTTCAAACAAGAGAAAACTGAAGTCATGAAAATTCTCGACTCGTTATTGTAATAGCAAAGTACTTGCTACGTATTTTATTTTCGAAGTCAGGCCCTAAACAAAGGGCCAAAATTAGCTTTTAGCATTTGTAAGTGTTTAGATACATTATTTTACCTTCAGAAATTTTCCTGTAAAAAGAACTTAGTTTTTTTTAAGCCTGTTAGGAAAGCGGCTTTTGATATAAAAGAAAATATTATTTAGTATATGACCAAAAATAATAGTCCACTAAATGTGCGATACAATACTGACCGATTCAATACACAGAGTATTGTAGAAGCGATAGAGTGGTACCGTGGCTGTAATGTATTCCCACGAGATTTATCCCCCCGGCCAAAAGTAAATGACTAAGCTAAGAACCGATGATGGTACTGTCATTTCATTTCCATTTGAGATCTTAGGAGAAATGGAAAGGTTCTAGGGGCAATTGTATAAATCATCCCAGAACCCTATTGTTGACTTGATTTAATACCTCATATCCAAGCTATTTCAGCACTACACCGAAGAAAGACAGTACGTCAGTTTGTACAAAATCATAATTGCTCTGAAACTGTTAAAGGACGGGGAGGCACCGAGATTCAACGAATTTTTCACAGAGTGCTTGAAGGCAGGCGGCAAGCCAGTTTTAAAGGCCCTATTCTGTTTAGTTCTCTCCTGTCTATGTCCACCAACATGTGATGAGACAGGATGAAAGTAATGTTGTGAGAAAAGTTTTAAGTATGGATGTTAAAGGCTTTAGAGGTAAGGGAAGACCGAAGAAAAGATGGATGGATGGCGTGAAGCATGATATGAATAGAAAGGGAGTGAACGCAGAGATGAAATCGGATAGGATTAAGTGGAAGAAAAGGACATATTGCGTTGACCCCAAGTAATTGGGATAAGAGCAGGGTAATGATGATTCTTGGGGGCAATGTTCCAGAGTCATAGATTAGTGTGTGTAGTGTAATAACACTCGTAAACACACACTCGAAAACAACTAACAGTAATACTGCTTTGTAGTTCTTAAGAAGCGCTTTATCGCCCTTTTTGAAGTATTCTTCAAAGCGCTTCTAAAGAACTACAAAGCAGTATTTCAGCTAGTTGTTTTCGAGAGTCATTACAAACCGACTCACGTACAAGCTAGAAGACTTCCAACCGCTTGATCAAACCGGTTTCCAAAAGTGGTTATAGCATTATAGGCAACATCCACATGTTATCAGATCCCGGACCGGGGAATTGTCCGGTCACCCGACGTGAGGCCACCGCGTGCGGGCGACGGCGAAAGCTGTCGGGGCATCGATATGAGAGGAACTTGCAAGGGTAAACCGCCGGGCGGGCCACCGAAGACAAAGATCGGGTACCGGTGGCCCATTCGCACGGCGAAGAGAGGTGTTTGCAGGATGCGTCCATGGGGTTGCGTGCCGCCTCTTCTGTCGCCCCGGATGAATTGTCGGGGCGCGACCACATCGATGATCCACCTTGCGGGTGAAAAAAAAAGGTTTGATCCTGCTACATAGTTAGCGGGCAATTAGTCTACTAAAAAAAAATGATGTGACATGACGGCGATGCGGTCGACGGCGATGCGGCTCGTAACCCTTCACGTCTCGTTCCCAATGAGGGCGAAAAGCGGTCTACGGAGTGCCGCTTTGCCACGTTAAATGTAGGAGGAGGAACGAAAGTTAAATTAAATGAGGTATGTCAAATGATGGATGATAAAAAGATTGATATTCTCTGTGTGAATGAGACGAAGCGAAAGGGATGTGAGATTACTAGTCATGGACCTTACACGGCATACTAGTCCGGGGTACCAATGACTAGTACAGCCTGTCAGGGAGTTGGTCTCTTTCTTTCTGCTCGAATGGCTCAATGTGTGAAAGAGTATGATTGTGTGAATGCTAGATTAGTATGGATAAGGATGAAAGTAGGTCTGACTCGTATTTTTGTTGTAGGAGTATATGCTCCTGTGAACGTGGGATTACATAACAATAAATGTGAACCGGATGCAAGAGAAAAATTTTGGGAGGAACTGCGGGATGTTTTGAGATTATGTAATTTGAATGAGAGGTTGATTTTGCTTGGGGATTTTAATGGATGTGTAGGAGTAAGCAGAGAAGGATTTGAAAAAGTTTTAGGAAGGTTTGGTGATGAAAACGTGAATGAAAATGGTCGAAGTCTACTAAAAGTGTGCTTGGAATGGAATTTTTGTGTTACAAACACTATGTTTGAACACAAAAAGATCCATATGTATACACGTGAAGCAAAGAATGTAAGAAAGAGTATAATTGATTTTGTAATAGTAAATGAAAGGCTCAGAAAGAAAGTACTAGACACTAGGGTATATCGCGGTATTAGTATTCATACAGACCACTTTCTAGTAATGACTAGACTAAGTGGTCTTATGAAAACGTGGCAAAACCGTATACATATCCCGAAAAATATGCTAGAAAGAATAAAAGTAGAAAATTTGCAAGATAGCAACTAAAGGAAAAGTTTGTTCATGCGGCTGATATTTGTAGTATGGAAGAATTATGGAAGACTTTTAAAGAACAGGTGGTCAATGTTACTACAGAAATATGTGGCGTGACTAGAAGAATGAAGGTAAGCAAGGTGAAGAATATATGGTGGGATAAAGATGTGCAGAGTGCAGTTCGTGAGAAGAAGAAAGCCTGGGTAGATTGGCTTGCTGTCAGAGCCAATGAGAGAATGAACAAAGCAACGAATGATGACATAGATATAGCCAAAGAAGAATATAAAATAAAAAAAGAGATGTGAAAGAAATTGTTAGAAAAAAGAAAGAAGATCAAAAAGACGAGTACGATAGAAGATTGTCGAAGGATTTCCAAACTAACTCGAAGATTTTCTGGAAGTCCATAAGATCGGCTAGAGGCAAAGCGCAAAATACAGAGCTAGTCTCGATCAGCGACAAAAATGGAAGGACAGTGTATGGAGAAGAATGTATACGAGAGAGATGGAAGGAATACTTTGAAAGCTTATTTGAAAGAGAAGAGCCACAAAAATTATCATTTGTGAATGAAAGAGATCTCGAGGAAAGAGAATGCGTAAGTATGATAGAAATTACAAATGCATTGAAAGGTATGAGAGCGGGTAAGTCTGCAGGATACGACAGGATTACAGTTGAAATGCTGACGGCTGGAGAAGATATTACAACTAACATCCTATACCAGCTCTTCAATCTTTGCTGGACTAATGGCCGAGTACCTATAGACTGGTGTCAGGCGGTAACCGTACCTCTTTACAAAGGGAAAGGTTCACGGCAAGATTGTAGAAACTACAGGGGCATAAGCTCTGAATGGTTTAACATTGATAAAGGTGTCAGACAGGGATGTGTAGCGTCACCGTGGCTGTTTAACCTATTTATGGATAGCTGTTTGCAAGATTTGAAAAATAATGAATGTGGTTTAAGAATGAATGAGTTACTCATCAAATGTCTTCTTTATGCCGATGATCAGGTTTTACTTGCATCGTCGGCTGAAGACTTACAGGCGATGGTAACTACTATGCATGATGCTTTTGAAAGAAAAGGTATGAAAGTAAATGTAAGTAAGACGAAAGTAATGGTTTTTGAAAAGGATAAATGATTGACGGAATGTAATATTTTTATAAATGGTGAGAGATTGGAACAGGTGAAAGAATTTGTATACTTGGGTGTACTGTTTACTAGTGATGGTAAAAATGATGAAGATGTTGAAAGACGAGTTAATGCTGGTAATAAAGTGAATGGGGCATTGTACGCTTTTATGAAGAGTAGGAATGTATCTAAAAAGGCACGCCTAGCTGTACATAAGGGAGTGTTAGTTCCCACTCTCATGTATGGCAGTGAAAGTTGGATTTGGCAGGGAAGACATGAAAGTAGAATAAATGCTGTAGAGATGAGAGCTCTTCGTAGTATGTGTGGTGTAAGTTTGAAAGATAAAATTAGGAATAGTGTTATAAGAGAGCGCTGTGGTATGAATGAAGAAGTAGTGACAAAAATAAAAAAGGGTATGCTGAGGTGGTTTGGACACGTGGAAAGAATGAGTGAAGAAAGGTTGACGAAACAAGTATACAAAGCGAGTGTGAGTGGGACGATTACAAGGGGAAGACCACGTCGTACTTTCCTTGATCAAATTGAAGATGTGTTAGTGAAAGGTCAGATTAAGAGTACGCGTAGTCGTAGAGCATGCATGAAGACTGTGATGAGCGTGAATGAAGCGATGGAGGTATGTCAGGATCGTGGTTTGTGGCAATCCGTAGTCTCTGCCTACCCCTCTGGGAAACAGGCGTGAGGCTATGTATGTATGTATGTAAAAAAAAAAACTCGCTTCCTCAACATTCATAAGTCTCTTCATACACGCTCGACGGTTTCGGAGACTCTTGACTCTCCTTCTTCTCTTGACCTTCCTTCAGTACGTGACCAATCTAGTCTAGGTAGGTTAGTCTCGGTCTCCCTTTTCTCTTTCTTTCGAGCTTTTCTTTTCTTGTATAGACGTTATATACTTATTATATCTCTTATTAGTATTTTTCAATACCTACAGGCAAAATAGGGGGTGGTGAACTATATTCTAACTATATTGTAACGAAAACTGCCGCAAGGATTATTTATTGAATAATTTCCCTATGACCCAGCAAATCTTATTGAGTAATAAATGTTTGTACTACGGAAGATTTTAAAGACATCATCATTCTTCTACTCTTATCCTAATTACTTGGGCTCAATACAATTTGTACTCTTCTTTCATAGTACATATTGTAGAAGTTATTGGCAATAGTTTTATGACCGGCCTCATGCTAGACGTCAACCCTCCTTGGGAATATAATTGTTGACCAAACGGCATCAGATGGAGTTGGTCTAGGTCGGTATAAGGCTCTTATTCGTCTTTTATGACATCAACGAGCAAAATAAGGGTTGGTAGTATTCGAAGCCGCTACCACACAGCCACAGATTTTAAAGACATACAATCAATAAACACATATTATAATGACTGAAATTTAGCATGCTTGATTATTCATAAAAACTTGATTACGAGCGAAAAATGATTGTCCACTTACTGGTGTAAGTGATAACACGATTGGAACGGATTTCTAATAGGTGTCAGTTCGAACAACATGTATGACAATTATTTTTCATTCGTTATCAAGTTTTTCATATATTATAATTTTATACCACTAACCCAGACCCAGAGCAACGTATCAGTCAGCTCAAAAATTGGAGACGTAAGAGTATTTTGAAAATCAAATCTCTCGATTTTCTTTTACAAAATACTCTTGCGTCTCCAATATTTTTTAAATAAATCTTATTCATATCAGCCCGAATGGTGACTACCTTTAGGCGCGAACTCCTCCATTAATACATTAGACTACTATAGCAGCCTTTCTTTTTTATTTTCTTTTTTTTTTTCCTGCTGTAGACTATGGAGGTGGTCGCGCCCCGCCAAATCAGTCCGGGGCGACGGAAGAGGCGGCGCGCAACCCTATAGACCCACCCTGCAAGCTCCTCTCTTTGCTATGTAAGCGGGCCACCGGTACCCGAACTTTGTCTTCGGTGGCACTACTATAGCAACCTAGATAAATTTACAAGCAAAGGATTTTATTTCAAGTTTTCCTTCTCTAGCAGTAATAATTTCATTTGACGGAGAAAGCAGAAATTAGGGTGATAGTATTTTTACCATTTCGTCTTTTACTTACCTCAATATTGAAGGTTGTTATTCTATTGTAATATTCTCAAATATTTTTACGTAAAATATATATCAATCATTGTTTTCATAAGACAATAAGTCTGTCTTAATAATATCTTTAGCTTTATTAATTCTTTATTAAACCTTACATGTATTTGTTTACCTAAACGTACACGATCTAATTAATTAATTATCGTGGATTAAGATTTTACATCATATATAGTAACCATATTTACCTCAACTTGTTATTAAATTTTGAATTAAATTACCAACATTACAATAGCTCAAATTTATAATACAATAGTTTAACATTTTAAATTATTATTATAGATAAAATTCATTAGAGGTTATCGAGTGGCGACTGTGTATCAGACGGCGCGGTGTTGGTCGCTCCCAAGCACTAGGTAAACAGATGACTTGGGGAAGGTTGCTGGGAGTCATTGGATGCTGGTGGCATAGGAACGCACTTTGTAATGAAGTATTAAGGAGGCCTACGTACAGCAGGGGACGAAAAAGGGCCACCGAAGACAAAGATAGGGTACCGGTGGCACGCTCGCACGGCGAAGAAAGGAGTCCTTGCACGGTGGGTCTGTGGGGTTGCGTACCGTCTCTTCCGTCGCCCCGGACCGATTTGGCGGAGCGCGACCAGATCCATATCCCACCGCAAGGAAAAAAAAAGGGGACGAAAAAGACTGAATGATGATGATGAATGATAACATCGCAGCTTTAAATTTAGTTATTCTTCGTTATAGGAAATTAATTGACTAACCATATGAAGATGGTTTGCCCAGTTAACTTTTTTGCATTGGCAACACCGAGCGATCAGCTGTGTCTGTTTTTGCTCTCGTACTTTATTTTATTTTTATATTTAATTTAGCTTATTCTTATTACTCTTTTACCAATTTCGCATTCTTTGAAGAGTAACTTAATGTTTAATTGCTTTTCCAACACCAGTTAGTTACCAAAACTGTACTTTATAAGTATTTCGTAAGTGTCAGTGACAGTGCTGTTTTTACCAGTGTTTTAGATTTGTAATGTAATCTGCTGTTTTCGTTGTTGTCTCATAATAAGATAACTTATTTTATTACTAAAATAGTGATCATAGTAGCTATATTATAGTAGTACTGTAGAAGTATATATTGACATAATTTTCACAATTAAAAATTTTTATTTTCAAATTTATATTGACATAAGTTAACCGTTTAGTAAGGTAGTAGACCTTAACTTTCTGTATTTGCTGCATTTCTCATTTGCTTCTAAGATAATAACTAATATTTCATTACATAATGTTGACCCGCAAGGCCTTCGCTCGCCAAGAGGAGACTAAGCTTCATTTGGCTTTGAGTGAATTGAAGGCAGCAAAGGAATTATGCAGTGAATTAAGCAAGGAACGAGATGACAGCGAGAGGGAACTGTTAGACTTGCTGGATTCTAACAAAAACTTAAAACTAGAAATGACACAGCTGCATACCGAACTTAGTGAGGCTGTACAAGCCCGGGATAGCCCCCAAATTATTGTAGATGGTTTTCAAGAGTGTAGTCTAGAGTATATAAACAGTCTTAATCGCATAACTTTTCTTTTTTATTGCCGGTGGTGGCCAACGAGCAAGCAGCACACCTGATGGTAAGTGACACTAGCGCTCATGGACCTTTGCAATACCAGGGCACAGCTACGCCGCTGCCAACCGTGAAGAAAGAGCTCTTCTTAAACCTCGTTTAAAAAAGGGCATGTCATAGCGCTCGGGAAACACGCCAGCAGGTAGTTCTTTCCAGATCTTGCACGTACGTAGTAGAAATGATCACTGAAAACGTACAGTAGATGTCCGTATCGTTTCCAGGTGAAATGAATGAACCCTGCTGCTGTGTCGAGTGGTACGGTGATACAATGGTGACAGTGGTACCAAGTCAAATAGATCCACAGAGCACTCCCCGTGAAAGAGCCTGTAGAGTACACAGAGAGACCCAAAGTCTCTCCGGCTCCCCAATGACTCCAGTCTTTCCGTGAGATTGGGATCACCGACGATTCGAACAGCACGTCTTTGCAGGGAGTCAAGTGAGTCTAGCTGATATTTGGGCGCGCCTGCCCAGAGATGTGAGCAGTACTCCACATGAGGGCGGACTTGTGCCTTATATAGCACAAGACGTTGTCTCAGTGTGAAGTACCGCCTGGCTCTGTTCAGGACGCCCGGCTTTCTACTTGCCTATTTGGCTTGGTCCTCCAAATGACTCCCAAACTGGACTTTGCTTGATAGTTCGACGGCGAGGCTCCCAATACTCTCTGCAATTTGGAGAGTTACTCCTTGGAACTGAGGCGCCATGACAAACGGGTCCTACTTTGCAGTGAACGCGCAAACTTGTGTCTTAGTGGGATTGAACTGGAATAAGTTCCGTTCACCCCATTTCGAGGCTCGCCCTAGAGAGCGCTCGACTTCAGACACAAGTTGAGTCCTTCTTTCCTGTAATATACTCCGAGGGATATTCTGATGCTCGGTATACCGCTCGTCACCCGTGCTGTCATCCACATAGCAATCCATATTCTCTATAGAGTGCATGTCATTGATATGCAGGATAAACAGCGTCAGGGAGAGCACCGAGCCTTGTAGTACACCAGCGTTAATGGTCATGTTATCGGAGCAAGAGCCATAGACGACGACTTTTATACTCCGACTATCAAGGAAGCTGGTGATCCATTTACAGAGTCCCTTGGAGATTCCATAAGAAGGTAGCTTCGATAGAAGGGCCCCGTGCCAGGCCCTATCGAACGCCTTTGCGATATCTAGGCTGAATGCTAGCGCCTCACCCTTGCCCTCCAAAGCCTCTCCCCAACGGTGTGTAAGGTACACAAGAAGATCATACTAACTACACTTGAACACCAACTACAAGAGGCGGATATTCAAATAAAAGAGTTTGAATATGCCAAGTATAATATGACAGCCTCACTAAACCAAAGCCTATTTGATGAGCTGATTACCAGCGCTCCAAACTTGGTTTCTGCTACACCTGAGATTTCCTTCATACCAACTGACACAGTTGAAAGATTTTTTACCATCTTGCAATGACCCCCTCATATCTGAGTGCAGTAGGAACTATACATTAAAAAAGTTTAAGAAAATTTTCAGAATAAATAAATATATAAGGAAAACACAAAACCTGGTTAAAAAGCACAAATTTTTCATTAAAAATCGATTAAATCTGATTGATAAACTTGATTTTTATGTAAGTTAGAAAATAAAACTACACAACACAAAAGTGACGTTCATAACTTCCAATTACAAATTAATTGTCTTCAAGAAAAAGTGGAAGCTATGACAATTAAATATTCTAGTTCTAAGGATAAGGAATCAGCCATTAATGTAAGTATTTGTTAATCTTTAGGACATTCCTCTCGTATATGTATGTATGAGCCAAATATTGTAAGCTCTGATACTCCATCTTCCAATAACAGTTCCCTGCAGATAGCCACTACACACATACCTTTAAATAAATTGCAAAATATAAATGTTAAGAGCACAACTGTCATGTTTAGTGATGAAATTGGTAAAAATATGGGTGTTCTTTTATCACATAAAGGACATTCAATTGTCAATAACTGTTCACCGGGGTTGTCTTCCATGAAATAATGCAAAAAAAATATTTAATTATAAGTTTAGTCCTGGTAGTACATTATTAATACTTGTGGGAAATAAAGTAAACGTGAGGAAGAAGCAATAATTGCAATATAACCGTAAACTTAGTAATTTATTAAATTACTTACAGGACATGTTTGACACAGATGGAGAATGAATCCATCTATAATTTAAATTTGACATTACATAATAGTAAAACAAAAACAAATTATATTTTAGAAAATAAAATGCATATTATTGACTTTAACAGTTATGTTAATAAGAATTTTTTTATGACAAAAGATAGTTGTTATCTTTCAATATATTTTAAGAATCTGATAGCTGATTCGCTATCTTATTTTTTTTTACATCAGCCAAGAATTTGGCTATAAATGTTGCTTTTATTGAACAACATAATATTGACATCACTAATTTAAATTGTAACATTTCCAATTGTGGAAATAATGACATTCATTTAAATTACACAATAAGACAATATAGAATTCCTCTTGCTTAAAAACTAGCCATAAGAATACATATAAGTCAATCAGTCTGGTACATCAAAATATTCAAGGAATGTTAGGTAAGGATTTGGAGATTGAATTATTTTTAAATGGTTGCCATATAGATTTTCTCTGCATTACTGAACACTGGCTTAAAGGTAACCAATTAATGTTCAATTTTCCCAATCACCAGGTTGTTAGCTCGTTCAATAGAATCAATATGATACGAGGCGGCTCTTTAATAATTTTAAATAAATTAATTAAATCTAAGGAAAGAAAAGATATTGTGAGATTGTCTGTTGAACGTGTTATTGAAATTGCTTGTGTTGAATCTGAGCAGTTCATAGTTGTATGTGTAAACAGACCCCCATGCTCCCCATATGATGATTTTGAGAAATTAATGAAAGATATCTTACTCAAAACCTCAACCTCGAATAAAATAGTTGTTGTTTGTGGGGATTTTAACATTAATTTATTAGACAATTATAATATAATACAAAAATTTAAAAATTTAATGATTTCTTATAACTTATATAATGCTTTCCTGGAACCTACTGGGATAACTGCTGGGAGTGCAACTTGTATAGATAATATTTTTATAAATGCTAAACTGATTAGTAAATTATTTATAAAATCCGATTACTTAGTAAATTCATTATAAACACACTAAATCAGATCACTGCGGACAACTTGTTGTACTTCCTAGAACTAATAGGATTCCACGAGAATGCATTACCTTTGTTCCTATTAATGTCAGCCGCTTAGAGCATTTTAAACACAATTTGAGTATGAAAGTACCACTATTGTCTTTTCATGATAACCCCAATGAATTGTATACGTCTCTATTTCACATAATTGATGATGAATTTAGTAAAATATTTAAACATAAACTGTAACAATTGGAGTACCTGCTGACTTTAGTGAATGTCAACTTGTGGTATCTACAAGAGTAGACGAAGGTTATATGATCTTTATGACAAAAAGTCTTATAACCATAGTCCAGTGTTCTTAGAATATGTAAAAAAATATTCTAGAATATTCAAACGTGCCTGTTCCTCTGCTAAAGCAATTTATCTGAGAAATAAAATCAAACAATCTAGTGATGTAATTAAAATGACTTGGAACGTAATAAATAGTGAAACTGGTAGAAATACTGTACGGAAGAAGGACTTTAATTTAATAATAGATGATAAAAATATATGTGCGGACGAAGAAGTGGCAACCGAATTTGAAAAATATTTCAGTAATCTTCCTTTACTGACAACTAAATCATTGATGTGTTCTTCTATTTTAGCCGAGTCACTTTTGAAACAGTGTATTGGAAAATGCGACACATCCTTTGAGTTCTCAGATGTCAGTAGAAATGATATCATAAACTCTTTTAAAAATCTTAATCTTAAGAAGACAGCTGATTTATGGAGCTTTTCTGTAAAGACAGTAAATTCTATAATTGATATAATCTGGCATCTGTGTTTAATGGTTGTGTTGCTTGAGGCGTATTGCCTGATCTCATGAACATTAGTAGAGTGATTCCTTTGTTCAAAGCGGGTAGTATGTCTGATCTTAATAATTTTCGACCAATTTCCATACTACCCACACTTAGTAAAGTTTTTGAAAGACTTATGCTTAGTCAAATGTTAAATCATTTATAGAGACATGATATATTTCACAAACAGCAATTTGGCTTCACTAAGAATTGCTCTACTATTGATGCGGGTGTAGAATTATTAAAATATATCTTTACAGCCTGGGAGAAATCGCATGATGCTTTAGGTATATTTTGCGATTTATCCAAGGCGTTTCATTGTGTACACCACGAAATTATCGTCAAGAAATATTACCACTATGGGATCATGCATAAGGCTCTCAAACTTTTAACATCATATTTGTGCAACAGAATTTAGAGGGTCGATGTTAACCTTCCTATACCCGCGTATTGGTCTGTCAGACCGACAGTTTAAGTTTGCGTCTTTTTCTTATTAACGGAAAATGTTAGCACATTGGGCTCACTGCTAGCTGCGTGAATCGTCGCCGGTGTCTGTTTAGTGTGGCGCGAGCGCTTGCGCGAGTAATACGTGTGACAGTACACGACACCGGCTGGTCCGGGAGACCGACGCGGGTATAGCCGTTACAGTTTAAGGTAAGTGCTGTGTTTCATTAGTCCTATAATTTCAATGATTTCTTATATTATTATTCGATTACTATTTTATAATATACTTTCAAACACTTTTAGGTTAAATTATTATCTCAAAATGGACGAAGAGCGAATAAGACTGATTTTAGAGGAGAATGATTCAGATTCTAACTACGATGACGAAAACGACAGTGATTTCGAGGATCATGTGGAAATAGAGGCTGAAAAAAGCGATAAGAGGGAGATTCTGACAGCGAAGTAGAGGATCGAAGAACTTTTAGTGACTACTATCTCGGCAAAGATAATCAAACAAAATGGAATAAAACTGCTCCGTCAATGACAGTAAGAAGACGTGCTAGAAACATTGTTACTCAATTACCAGGTGTAAAAGGTGAGGCTAAAAATTTGAAGGAACCAGGTGAGATATGGAATTTGTTTTTCTCCCAAAATGTTTTAAGCCAGATTACAAAATACACCAATCAACAATTACAACGCATATTACCTCAGTTTGATAGTGAAAGAGATTGTACTCCGACTGATGAGATTGAAATTCAAGCCTTTCTAGGTCTTTTACTCTTTGCTGGTGTTAGACGCAATAGTAGATTGAATGCCAAAGATTTATTCAAGACTGATGGCTCATCACCAGAGATCTTTCGTCTAAGTATGAGTTGGAACCGTTTCTATTTGCTTTTGCGGTGTTTAAGATTCGACGACAAAGATACACGGGATGCGCGGATCTCTATGCATATGCGTATGCATGACAACGAAATCATTGATGAGAATACTCAAAAACCTAAAATAATCATGGACTACAATGCAACCAAAGGAGGCGTTGATACCATGGACAAAATGTGCGAAACTTACAATGTTGCAAGGGGCACGAACAGATGGCCCATGGTGATCTTTTATAGTCTAATGAATGTAGCAAGAATAAATTCGTACGTCATATATGTCCACAATAATCCCAACAAAAAAATCATTCGCAGATCATTTTTGGAAGCTCTATCATATGATCTCATAAATCCACATCTGAGGCGACGTAGTACAAACACACATTTACCAAGACTCATAAGACAAAGACTTGCTGAAATTTGTAAATTAGATGGTCCAGGGTCTACAATAGCAACTACACATAATAATAAAACGAGTCGTTGCTATTATTGCAGCTCCAAAAAAATCGCAAGACGAGATATAACTGCACTACTTGCAAGAAATATTTTTGTATGGCATGCAATTATGGTGTGCCCTGACTGCTATGGTGGACCATCAGAGGAAAATTAATCTATAGCCTTTTATTGTTTATTTAGTTATTTTCAAGATTTAAGTGTTTTTTTTTTGTTTGATTTCAGAAGAGATATTTTTTGTTGCAATTTATGTAGTTTATAAGAATAAGTACTGTTTTTCAAAGGCTGTTATAAAAAGACTGTTAGGCAGTAATAAACATTAATATTGCCATAAATTTCGTTTATATTGATTGTGTAAAAGTCCTTTTTAATCATAAATTACATTTTAGTGTGATTATAATGATAGCTATTTATTTAGTAAACGTTAGAACTATCGGTCCCGGAGACCGACGCGGGTATATGTGTTATTGTATTTGACGCGGGTATAGGAAGGTTAATGATGTACGATCATCTAGTTCCATTATAAAAATCCATTCTGGGGCCATTTCTGTTCCTTGTATATATTAATGACTTACCTTATTATGTAGGGGATAACCAAAACATAGTATTGTTCGCAGATGATACCTCCTTATTGTTTAAAATTAAAAGACAAATGATTAATTATGACGATGTGAACAACACTCTGTCTAATGTCGTTCATTGGTTCAGTACAAACAACTTGGTTCTTAATGAAAAGAAAACCAAATGTATTAAATTTACCACACCTAATGTGAGACTAGTGGAAACCAATGTTCAAATGAATGGTGTGGCCCTAGAGCTTGTGGAGTCCACGGCATTTTTGGGTATTACCATCGATACTAAACTTCATTGGGGTCCTCAGATTGAAAAATTATCAAGTAGGCTAAGCTCAGCGGCTTATGCGGTAAAAAAAAATCGAATGTTAACCGATATTGAAACGGCTACAATTGTTTATTTCGCCTACTTCCATAGTCTTATGTATTATGGCATACTGCTTTGGGGTTGCTCTGCAGATTTGAATAACATCTTTGTTCTTCAAAAACGGGTTGTCCGCGCGATTTATAATCGAGGGCCAAGAGCTTCACTGAGAGAAAAATTTAGGGAAATAAACATTCTAACCGTTGTATCACAATTCATATACGAAAACATATTATATGTAAAAAAAAATATTGATAAATTTGATAAATATAGTGACATTCACCGTGTTAAGACTAGGAATAAGGATAATCTAGTTATCTATCATACTCGCCTACAAAAAATTAGTAGGTCTTTCATGGGGCCATGTATGCGTTTTTACAATAAACTGCCTAAAGACATCCGAGATATGCCAATGAATAAGTTCAAAAAGGCTATCAAAAATAGACTGTGCAGAAAAGGATATTACAGCATTTCGGATTATCTAAATGATAATACGGAATGGTTATGAGCAGCTCCTCTCTCAGCAATTGCCTTTTTAATATTTATCTCTTACAGCATTCTGACGCTGATCCTCACTGTCGTCTGATACTCTTGTATTATTTGTATTATCTTAATTGTACATTGTAGCATGTTTTGCCTAACGAGTTATGTATTTATTTACCCAAGCTATCTGTTTCAAATTTATAGATTATGGTGTGGTCATGCTCACTGAAAAAGTCTCTGCTTGCGGTAGCTACGTGGAGCGGGTCTCTCCCTTCCCTCCAATGGCGTGATGGCGTGGTGGCTGCTCCAATAGTTAACTTGTGATCGGGTGCCGCTTGTGGGATCTGGTCCAGCCATTTTTGTTTATTTTTGGTTTTATAAATATTCTTAATTTCATGTTGTATTATATACAAAATTAAAAAAAAATAATCTTTACTCGAAGGGCATGTCACCGGAGCTAACATAAATTAAATATGTATGTATCTCTTTCGTGAAAATATATAATTAAAAAAAAAATGACTAGCCCACTGAGTTTCTTACCGTATGTTCTAAGTATGTGGCTGCTTTCCGATCCAGTGGTAGATTAATTAAATTTAATTTAAAAAACAATGATGTAAAATTGACAATATGTAAGTGCCCCTGTGGGGCTTATGCATAATAAATGATTTGATTTGATAACATAAAATTTCCTTTCGAATTTGATTCAAATGTACTCCAACTTTAGCTTCTCTTCTACTGATCACGCAGAAGCGTGTTGAGCTAAGTTTCTCAGTTGCATTACCGGCACAGTTCATTTCTCGGGACTCTCTGATCATACCTCGGTTTCTTTTACAGAAACCATTGTTGCTCCTGGCTTGCAGGAGTTATAGTGATGGAAATGACTTATGGAATTAGTCACAAAAAAGTTAATATTCATTTTTACTTCATCATCTCAGCTTATATATGTCCCACTGATGGGTTCGAGCCTCCTCCGTAATGGGAGAGAAACTGACTTAATTTACCAGGCTGGCCAGACGTGTTAGTATAGAGTTTTGCTCCGAATACCTTTCCTTTCCCCTTTCCTTCTCTTGATATATGCGTATATATGTTATATGCATTTTATATCCCTTACTCGTCTTTTACGATCACTCACGAGTAAGAGTTTTTTTACTACTTTTTTCCTGCAAATTAAATATTTAGACGAATAGAATCATACAATATAAAAACTATAGCAATTGTATATAAAAGAAAGAATATAAGCTGATAAGGTGTAAATTTATTTACTTTAGTAACTACCATCAGAAAGTTACATACATACATATCATCACGCCATATCCCTTGCAGGGTATGTAGAGAGAACAGAGTGCCAGAGAACTCTATCCTTGCATACTTCACTCGCTTCCTCAACATTCATAACTCTCTTCATACACGCTCGCCGGTTTTGGAGACTCTTAACTCCACCTTCCTTCAGTACGTGACCAATCTGGTCTAAGTAGGTTAGTCTCGGTCTCCCCCGGTACCTACGTCCTTTCACTTTCGCATTGTATATCTTTTTAACCAGACGTTCGTTCGGCATTCTTTCCACATGTCCGAACCATCGGAGCATTCCCTTTCGTATTTTTACATCTGAAAGTTAATCAAATCAAATGTAAAATATATTACAATAAGATATTTGCCTCGTGTAAAAAGTCGATTTTTGGCATTTAAAAGGTCATATTTATATCATCATCATCATCATCATCACAGCCCATAAATGTCCCACTGTTGGGCTTGGGCCTCCTCCATAATGGGAGGGAAATTAATCTAATATACCGCGCTGGTCAGACGTGTTGGTATAGGGTTATGTTTCGAGTTTTCCTTCTCTCGCATAGGTGTTATATGCGTTTTATATCCCTAAGTCGTTTCGTACGATCACCCACGGGTAAGAAGGGTGGTGAATAGTATTCTTACTCCGTCACCACACGGACACATATTTATAAATAAAAGATTTTTCCCGTAACAAAATAACGGAAAAAAGTGTTTCATATTATTTAAAAAAAATATACGTTCCTTTAATAAATAAGTTTTGAGATTGTTTCCAAAACTTGGCACCTATTTAGATCTGAACACTTTTACTAGTGAAGTCGATTACTACAACTTAATAACCATACCTAATACTAAACCTGGTTTCTATTTTCACATTATACTTTTGGTGAAATTATATTTACCTTCGTTCTTTAGTTTACTTATATGATAGTCACAAGATAGAAAAGGTTTGATGATATGTTCTATATGGATGAGCAGAGCTTCTACTTAAATTATTTAAGTGGCAGTTCTATTCAAAAATATAATCTATACTTCATTTTAGTAAAGAGTAAATACCTGAACTGGTTGTTAAGTTGCCTCATTTTTTACGACCTATTTTAACATAAAATAAAATATACAATAAGTACTCTACTCCGCCATTGTTACAAATTTCAAGCAATATGTATGAAATACTTGTAAGCGATACAAGAATTAACCATTCGTAGAAAGTGGTATATATCCCTTACCTTTCGTCGAGGGTCCTCAATGTGGTAATATCGGCAGTACATTCAAATAAATACTCAGATATACATTACATATATTTATAATGTCAAGATTTTTGCACTTTGTATTCAGAAGTGAATCAAATACTTTTGATATTTATAACGTACTTAGATTTTTTTTATTAAAAGCCTCCGTCTGGTGACGGAGTAAGAATTCAATTCACCACCCCTTATCTTACCCATGGGTGATCGTATGAGACGACTAAGGGATATAAAACGCATATAACATATAACGCATATAACATACGCATATAACAGCAAGAGAAGGGAAACTCGAAACAAAAACCTATACCAGCACGTCTGCCCAGCGTGGTACAGTAGGTCAATTTCCCTTCCACTATGGAGGAGGCTCGATTCCAAGAGTGGGGCATATATAAGCTAAACTTATGGTTTTATTATGATTAAAAGTATTCGTAATTATTATTTAAATAATTCTCATTAAAAATAAACCTTTTTAAGTTTTAGTTTTATATTAATTAAAATTATCCCTGTAATGATGGAGTAAAAATTGGTACCATAAAAATTATTAAATGATAAACAGATAGCGTTACTGCCTTATTTACTTCACATGTGAAATTGGTACAGATATTTTGGTATATATGTATATAATTTGCTGATGAAAATTCCAATAATATTTTTATCTTGAGCTAAGATTTGAATTGAGAATCTTTTTTTTTATTGCATATGGTGGAAAACGAGCAAGCAGCCTACCTGATGGTAAGTGTCACTGCCGCCCATAGACCTCTGCAATACCAAGGGTATAGCTAGGCTGCCGTCTACCAATAGAGACACCAAAACCCACCCAGTTGAGTTTCTGGCTCTCTCGCTCACCGTAGAAGCGCTATAGCACATTGCCATTAGCACATTACTCAGATGTCGGTCTTCTGCGAAAGTGTATTACTACCACATAAGTAAATAAACGTACAGAGACCAAGCTTCTAAGGAGCGAGCAAAATTGTTACCTATTCTGATAGGGTTGGTACATGAGGATGAAAATAAATGCACAAAACGTTTATCAGCTTTTTATGTATGGATATTTTTTTACAAATTGCTTACTCTAGATAGTTTTTTTTTGGTAATTTTTGATTTTTAATAATTTGTTATATCTCTTAATCGAATGATAAATTCTAAATCTAATATAAAGTTTTTTTTAAATAATCAATGGGAAAGAGCTTGCATGGCATATCAAATTTACCATCTTGTATACGTTTTAGTATATCGGTACCAATATTAACAATATTTATTTCTAGATCGAAATATTTTTGATTGTTGTTCATGCACACAGTACAATAAACCATATTTACACTCTTTCTAATTAATTAAAATTTCAAATTTAAATAAACACGCACGACGCGATGCACAGCGAGCGGTGAGTGAGCCCTTTGTTTGAGCACTGGCCGAACCAGCCTAAACAGGTTTCGTTCCGTACGTGATGAGCCACCAGTGCTCACGCGCACACGCGCATCATACTTGTAGTAATGTACCTACCGTGGCGCGGTTGTTTGAATGTTTGTCTCTGTACGTTTATCTACTCATGTGGTACTACCCCGGACGGACCGGTCCTTGGCTGAATTAAGAAAACTGTTAACAGCACGGTCCTATCACATTCGAGTCTCACGGTCGATAGTCAAATGTTTATGATCTTACGAACTACAGAGGCAGTCTATACATTGGTTTAAATATATAATAACTATAATTATAAATTGCTATATCCACGGAAGTTTAGGTAATAAAATAGTCAACCCTTTGTTACTTGATAAAAAAAATGTTCATAAAATGAAAACTACTGGGCCAAACTATGTTAAATTTTTATGTGACCAAATGCAAACTATTCCGCATCAAACTAAAGAGAAATCACGTAAAACGGATCATAAATCTAAGCGTAATCGGTGTACATACATAAAAAATAGTAATCAAATTGAAGTCCTCCTCCTTTTTTAAGTTTTGTCATACTATTTTATCTTACAAATATTAAATTGGCAAGGTTTGATTTTATATAAGTTTGGATGTTGTTACTTAGTCACGCCAAACAATACGGCTTTGTATGAAATTTAGTATATAGGTATAAATTATAACCTGGGATAGCCATCTCCTAGGGGTAGGACCACGCTGTTAACGGTTCTCTGTATACAGCCACGGGCCGGCTTTCCAGGGTACTACCACACCCTCATAGAAGATCGACGTCTGAGTAATGGTAATCTGCGATTGCTACTTCATTCGGTGAGTGAAGGAGCCGGAAGCCTAACTGGGTGGGTTTGGGAATTGTAATAGTAGGTAGCGGCCTAGCTAAACCCTTAGCAAAGGTCCATGGGCAGCAGTGATACTTACCATCAAGTGTGCTGCTTGCTCGTTTGCCACCATAAGCAATAAAAAAATAGCATTTAGACTAATTTATATCCCTCAAAAATTGCATAATTGCATTGAGATAGATTGCATAGATAAAATCTAAATTAACGTAATCGAAGCTGCGAGCATAAGCTTGTATGTATATGTATGTATTATATATCTATATTCTTGCATAAATAACAGTTGCGAACTTCCTTCAAAGCAAGTAACTTTATCCTTGAAATTGTTTTTGGGTAAATAATTCTTAGAAATGTCAAAATTGTAACGCAGTTAATGTAAAAATGGTTGGCATTCATTGGAATATTATTATCTGTGACGGGCTTCCAATTCAATATATCAAATCTGCAGTAAAGATGGGAGTACCTTTGCTGTAAATATTGTAAAAACTGGCAGAATGATCAGCAAAATAGTCAGGGACTTTCCTGGAAAGTTAACTATAGCTTCCAAATTTATAATATAAGTTTCGTTTGCTTTGCAAAGTGATTGTGGAGAGGCTTATGTTCAAAATGGACGTCGTAGGCTATTTAGTAGGACGTACATCATATTTTCGATAAGTAATCAAATATTTAATATTATCTACAGAGTGCTGTTTAAAAATAGATGTTGTAGAATGAAAGATAGATCTTATTTTCATTTTATTGACTAACTTAATAATGCACAGGATTTGCATTAGTTTTTAGTTATTTCAATAATTTTATTAAATTATAATATTATCATTTTGCTATAAAATAGCATGAAACAAACTTTATTCTTTCTTTTTCTTTATTCTGTTTTTAAAACATCACACTACACTAAAAAATAAACCTTATATTGCGGCGACTTTACAGACATGCATTAATAGAATGTAACGCAGTGAAATTACACCCAAACCTAGAACAACACTTTGTGGATCACACAAATTAATGACCTGCGTAGGCATCGAACCCACGGCACTGGCACGGATGGTCGGTATCTTAACCACTACGCCATCTGTGCAGTCAACTTTATTACAATGATAGTGTGTTAATGATAACGATTTTCCTTTTGTGATTAGATTGTAATCCCTTTCATTAAATAGTTACGAACATACCAATTTGTATACATAAAATATATGCTATATATATTTTATGTAGACAAATTAATATACATATTTGTAAAATCTTGTTTACATGCGAAAAATTATTGGCACACTCTCTAACCCATCTCAGCTCATATGCGTCCCACTGTCGGGCTCGAGCCTCCTCCAAAACAGGAGGGAAATTCACCTACTGTTCTATGCTGGTCAATCAGGTTGGCATAGGGCTTTATTACGAGTATTCTTCTCTAATCCACGCCTATTGGAAATCTTTTATTTCTTTCTATATTTTTTACTTCGACGCAACATCTTCATACAGCTGAGACATCAATTATTCTGTTACTGTCATCATTCTCCTACTCTTATCCTAATTACTTGAGGTCAATACAATAT
Organism: Lymantria monacha; assembly: GCA_905163515.2. NCBI lineage: Eukaryota > Metazoa > Arthropoda > Insecta > Lepidoptera > Erebidae > Lymantria > Lymantria monacha. The sequence continues at coordinate 25,417,922 of LR991092.1, forward strand.
GTACTCTTCTTTTATAGTAAATATTGTAAAAGTTATTTGCAATAGTTTTATGACCGGCCGCCTGCCAGACGTCAACCCTCCTTGGGAATGTAATTGTTGACCAAACGGTATCAGATGGAGTTGGCCTTTTTTTTTTTTTTTTTTTGGTGGACTATGGATTAGTCTCGCCCCGCCAAATCGGTCCGGGGTGACGGAAAAGGCGGCGCGTGACCCCATAGACCCACCGTAAAACTCCTCTCTCTTCGCCGTGCGAGCGGGTCACCGGAACCCGATTTTTAACTTCGGTGGCCCGCCCGGCGGTTCACCCTCGCGGGCTCCTCTCGTCGACGCCCCGACAGATTTCGCCGTCGGGGCGTCGCCCTCACGCGGTGGCCTCACGTCGGGTGACCGGACAATTCCCCGGTCCGATCACCCGAAGCCTCGGTTAGGGCGGCATCAGGCGCAGGTATTCGCGCCTGCGCCGCCCCGGCCGCTGGCGGCGGCCCGGGGCGCGGGAATCCTCCCTTGCCCGTTCCGCCGCTTCCTTCTGCGAGATGACAGCCTCGCAGAAGGCGGCGACCGCGTCCCAGTTCCTGATGCTGTCGACCATCGCTCTCGCGACGGCCGGCAGCGTCAGGTCGGCACCGATGACAGCGACGAGGTCACGGCGCTGCCGCTCCCATCCCGGACACACCTCCAGCGTGTGTTGCGCCGTGTCCTCGTCACTCCTGCAGTGGTGGCAGGCCGGAGTCCACTCCCTATACACGACCCTGTGCAGGTACAACCCGAAACACCCGTGCCCCGTCAACACCTGCACCAGCCGAAAGGTGAGGACTCCGTGCCGCCGCTCCATCCACTCTATCAATACGGGCCGGAGGGCCTCAACGGTCTCCACACCGTGCCTAGGCCTCTCCAGCCGCGTAGCCCAACGGGCGATGACGTCTCGGCGGGCATCCACGCGCCAGGTGGCTATCTCGCTCAACGATGGGGAGCCACCTTCCTCGCGCGCTGTGATAACCCGCCGGTAGAGGTCGGAGAGCATCTCCGCCTCTAGGTCCCACGGGGGTGTCCCGGCCAACAGGCACGCCGCCTCTGTCGACACCGTGCGGTACCCGCGAATGGCTCTGACCGCCATGGCTCTCTGTGGCCTCCACAGAACCGCCCTGAGCTGGGCGTTCAGAGCCCCCGCCCACACGGGTGCGCCGTACATGGCCATCGAGCGGATGACCCCCGCATACAGCCGTCGGGCCTCAAAACTGGGTCCGCCCACATTCGGCATGAGTCGAGAAAGGGCGGACGCCGCGCCGACAAGCCGGGGAGCAATCTGTCGGAAATGCTCCCGGAACCACCATCGCCCGTCGAGCACCAGACCCAAGTACCTCATATGGGCCTGGATGCTGATGTGGATGGAGTTTACCACTATCGAGGCGCCGATGGGCAGCCTCACACGGGGCCCATGGAAAAGTAGGGCCTCCGTCTTGTTTAGGGCCACCCTGAGCCCCATCGCCTCGATCCGCCTGACCATCTCCTCGGTGCCGAGAGTGGCCAGGCTCGCCGCCTCTTCGAGTGTCCTGCCCCGGGCTGTGACGAGCGTGTCGTCAGCATAGCACACCAAGCTCAGCCCAGGGGGGAGACTCCCTCTCAACGCCCAGTCGTACCCGATGTCCCACAGAGTCGGCCCCAGAACCGACCCCTGTGGAACGCCGCACGACATGGGCGTCCGCACAATGTCCCCTGCGGGACCCGCGCAGAGGATACTGCGGCCCTCCAAATAGTCTGCCACCAGCCGCCTGAGGTACAGGGGCACTCCATGGAACCGGAGCGCCTCCCTGATGCAGCCGAATGGCAGACTATTGAATGCGTTGGCGATGTCCAACGACACCGCCAACAGCACTCCCTTCCCGGCGACGGCCTCCGCGGCCGCCTGCCTCAGGCGTAATAGGGCCCCGATGGTCGAACGCCCCCTCCGAAACCCATACTGAGCGTCCGACAGATCGGGCCCCACCTCCTCCAGGTGTCGGACGATGCGGGCAGCGAGCACACGCTCCAGCAGCTTACCCACATCGTCGAGGAGCACGATGGGCCTGTAGGCCGACGGCAAATCCGGGGACCGTCCCGGCTTTGGCAGGAGAACCAACCTCCCTTCCTTCCAGCACTCAGGGAACCGTCCAGACGTCAGACAGGCGTTGAACAGCTGCCTGAGGCGAGGCTCGAAGTGCTCGAGGAGCGACGTCAGCACCCGGACTGGAATTCCGTCCGGGCCGGGGGCCATGGTGGCGGAACGAATCTTCGCCACGGCCGCCCCCACTTCCGACTCCGTCACGGGCGGAACACTCTCGTCGTCGTCGTCCTCCCGGTCCTGATCTGGCGGAGCCATGACCGGGGGCGTGTGTTCCGACTGCCGTGGAAACAGCTCCTCGACCACCCTACGAAGGAAGTCGGGCTGGAGGGTCTCGGTGAGGGGGGGGGCCCGCGCGCGAAGCTTGTTCAGCGCCGCGCGATATGGGCGACCCCAGGGGTCACGGTCGAGACCGTCCAGCATCTCCTGCCAACTCGCGCCCTTGGCGGCACGGATGGCCAGCCGAAAGGCAGTCCGCGCACTGCGGTACGCCTCGTACAGCTGGCCCTCCCGCTCGACGTCGCGGTGACGCCGCCGGCTGCGGGTGTAGGACCTTCGGGCACTGATACACGCCGCACGAAGGTCCGCCAGTCTTGGGGACCACCAGTAGACCTCCTGCCTCGGAGGTGGACGCCGCCGCACTCTGGGCATGGCCGCATCGCAGATCTGCGTTAACGCACTGCGAATGCGGACAGCCTCAGCGTCCACTCCGTCCGCTGGGGGTGGTGAGGACAGCCACGTGCTGACAATAGCCGCCTCCGCCAGTAGATCCCTGTCAAGACGACCCACAGCCCACCGCGGAAACGCGGGAGCTCCGTCCGCCCTGTGACCCCTACCGGGTTCCCGGGGGGAGACCTCAATCCGGATGTACCGGTGGTCCGACAGGGTCTCCGCCTCCTCCAGGACACTCCAGTTCCTCACCCGTGGCGCGACAGCGGGGCTAGCGAACGACAAGTCCACTATCGACCCGCCCTGCCGCCGCACACACGTGTTCACCGAGCCTCTGTTCAGAACACAGAGGCCCAGTGAAGCCGCCCACTCGTTGACCGCCCGCCCGCGGTCGTCCGTCGTAGGGGACCCCCACGCCGTGGATTTGGCGTTAAAGTCCCCCAGAACCAGGACGAGGCCCGGTGCCAGTCGCCGTATCGAGGCCTCCAAGGTGGTGAGTGAGGCCCCGAAATCGTCCATCCTCCTAGTGGGGGAGAGGTATACGCTGTAGAGCGTGACCCCTCCCCACTCCGCCGCGACAAATTCCTCGCCCCTATCCAAAAGGGACAAGGACGGGAAGTGCCGCTGCGTTGAGACGACGATTGCCGCGGTACCGTTTCGACTGACCACCCAATTGGGGCGATCAGGCACGGCGTACGGTTCCGCGACTACGGCTGCACCAATCGACCACTCCGCCATGGATTGCAGGAGGAGATCCTGCGCTCCGGCGGAGTGGTTGGTGTTGGCCTGCAGGAGGAGGTGCATGGCTGGTGTACCCATTATCGGGTTATGTCCATGACCTCCTCGCCAGCGGGCGATCGAACCGCGCTAGGAGCGGGAGCGGCCGTGGTCGTAGGGCCGCCCCGCGCCTTTGGGGCCGAAGCTGGAGGTTTGCACGCCCCAGAGCCCATGCGGTGCTTGGCGGGCTTATTGCCCGCCGCACACGCGGGGCAGTGGGGCGGGGCGGCGCAAGATGCCGCCACGTGCCCGGTCTGACCGCAGCGGAAACACAATCCGCCGCAGTCGAAGCAATTAGTGCACGTCGGTCGAGTGTGTCCGACCGCCATGCACTTGTAGCACCTCGCAGGCCGGTGCTCAAGCACGGTTACCCGCGCCGAGCTCCAGCCCACGAGGAGCCTGCCTGAGCCGGCCAGTTGCCTGACCGACTCCACCGGGCACTGCGCCCAGGCAGCACCTACGCCACCCGGACCGGGACGAATGGCACCGACCCGGACGGTGTCTATGGGACACCCGGTTTTCGAGGCAATAGCCTCCCGGATGTCTTCCACCGTCACTGAATCGTCCAAACCCGAAATGCGCATTTCGGCGCACTTGACGGGCCTGGCGATCTTGATGCCACCCTCCTCGGCGAACAAACCTCTCAGCTTCTCGGCCACGCTGTCGGCCGTCTTGGCGCCCTCGGCCCCTGGGAACTCGAGAATTCGAGCCCCCGTCCGGGCCTTGCGGGTCCTGGCTTCGACGCCTCCAATATCGGAGACGTCTAGCTCCCGCCGGGCCTTCCTCAAGACGGCCTCGTAGCTGAGGCCCTTCTCGGCCGCCTCGGGCAGCACAGTGATCACTACTGCGGCCGTCTTCGGCGACTTGAGCCCCTTGCGCGGTCTCTTCTTCTGTCCGGCTCCTGCCTGAGGAGCGGGGACCTCAGCGGCGCGCTTGGCCTCCGCTCTCCTCCTTTGGCCGCGACTCCTTCTGTCGCGTTCGGCTACCTGCCAACCCTGTTCGGGTACGGCAGTCGTGCCAGACGCGGAAGGTCTCGTCGCGGCCTCGCTGGTCGTCGCCGGCGGTGTTGTTGCGGGCGACTTCAGCGGTCCGGCAGGGGCCGGAGCCATCTTCCTCCTCAGGGCGGGTCCCTTCGGAGCTGGGCCGGGGCCTTTGGGCTTAGGCCCGGCCGCGGCCGCGGCGTAGCTCCCCACGCGGCCACCCTGACAAGGCAGCGGGGCGGGGGCTGGTGCCACATGCGGCCGCTTGTCCGCGGCGAGAGGTGGTCGGACACGTGGTTCTGGAGGCAACCTCGCCTCCAGAACGGCGAAGCGCGCATCGACGAGCTTGCCCACTGCGCCGATGATTTTGGCGAGGGCCTCGTCGGATATGCCTCCCACCTCAAACGGGGTCGGCTGAGCCTCCTTAGGGGCCCGTTCTACGGCGCCTAGCGGGTTTGGCGCCGCAGGGGCGCTAGCCGGCGGCAAGCGGTCCGCGGGGAGAGGCGTCAGCCTCACCACGGGAACAGGGAGTTTCACCGCGGTGACCGCGCCAGCGTCAGCCGGCGGCGCGCGCTTCGCGGCGGCAGGCGTCTTCCTCGCCGCGGGGACGGGTGTGACGCTGACGCCATCACCCAACGTCGTCGGCGCCGCAGCGCGAGGCGGCTTTGGCGCCGCAGCGGCCGCCGAGTATCCGGCCCTGGCCGATAGCGCGGCTGGCGCGGGTGACACGAACAGCGCCACCTGCGCCTTGAGGTCGGCCACGTCTATCAACAGCTGGCGGTTTGCGCGACGCATTTCCGCCAGCATGTCGCCCAGGTTCCGGTTTCGGGTCCGCAGGCCTGACATCTCGCCTCTAAGGCGGACATTTTCGGCCTGCAGATCCGTGGCCTCGCCGGCGCGGACAGCGACCGCCGCCGCCCTTTCCATGACCGAGGTCCCTCGCCCTCTTCGGGAGGCCTGGATCTTGGGTGGAGGCATGTTGGCCACGCTCCCCTCGGTTTCGGCGCTCGAGCTGCCTCCCTTGCTCAGGGGGCGCTTTCGCACCTGCGAGGGGAGGGCCTCCTCCTTCTTAGTCGCGGTCGCCGGCGGCGTCTTTGCTGCTAGACGCGCCGACGACCTAGTGGGGCCTTCACCAGCCGACCCACTGTCCTTTTTGGACGGCCCTGCGGGAATATCACCGCCCTCGTCCATTCTGACGGTAGATCCGCCGCCCTCGTCTTCGGACGGCTCTGCGACATCGCTGTCGCCCTCGTCCGTCGACGGCTCTGCTGCGCGTCTACCGTCCTTCCTCTCTTCAGCGGCGGCAGCCTCCCTGCGCGCTCGCCGCTCCTCCAGCCGCCTTTTATGGCTCAGGCCGTTGCCCCGAGACTTTCGAGGCGACCTCCTCTTCTTCTTCTGGGCCTCCACGATTTGTGCCGGGCCCTCGGCGGACGCCTCAAGTCCTGAGGACGAGGCGTCGTCTTGGTCAGTTTTGCGTTGGCATGACTGGGCCTTGGGGTGAGAATCGCTAGGATTCCCGTCGGTTTTTTTTAAATTTGCAGTATCCATTAGATTCCCACGAGAATGGGAGATACATTTCGTCGACCCGGGCAGAGATCCCTATACCCGGGCAAGCCTACATTTACCAACCAGGGGGTCAGCCGGTGCCCTGGCTGGAGCGTGCTAACGACAGAACAACCCATCTGCCATGCATCTTCTCGCCGCACGCCAGAACTTAAGATTCTGGGTGATTTCTGAGTCCGAATGTTACTTCGAACTCTTTATAGAGGTTGTCTTCCTCGCGGTCCGGGCGGTTAAGCCAAGACCCTCGCTCCTGATACTACGCCTCAAGACAACGTGTCTTGAAGCAAGATACCAGGTTTACGATGTGTGGGCGGTGGCATGTGCCTGCCCAGCCCTCAAATGAATGAGTGACTGAGCCCGTCCCAATATTTCGCGTCCTATACCCTCTACTACGACTGTAGTAGAGTAAGGAGCGAAATCGCGCAGATATTCGCTACGGACGACAGTACAACAGAAGAACTGGGGACCGCCGCCCGCACCCAGGGTACACCGCGTGGAGGTTTCTGGGATAGTACCCCAGATGGAGTTGGCCTAGATCGTTATAAGGCTCTTAGTCGTCTTTTACAACATCTATGAGCAAAGTAAGGGTTGATAGTATTCGTAGCCGCTACCACACAGCTATGCATTATTGGTCTATATCAATAATTTTGTTACTATAAATTTCATAATTAGGGACACTTACGTGGTATCTTGTGTGATATCTTATTATTAACTACGCTATAGTCTCGTAAGATTTTCATGTTAATTAAATACTTTTACATTTGAACTACCAACGCAAATATATTACAGAAAATTCGTTCCAAAAATTTATAAGTTACTAGTGCACTCAGCAAAATTCGTTGCGTCTAACATTCAATGTACGTAAAGTAAAAATCCCACAACTCGATCGCAGCGCCACCTACCGGGTCTAATTGCGAATCTAAACTATTCCCGAATCCGCTTGAACACACACACAAAATTTCAATAAAATCCGTCCAGCCGTTTAGGGGGAGTTCAGTGACATACACACGTACATAAGAATTATATATATAAAGATACTGTAATTGGTCGATAAAATCTATATAGTGAAGATTGTATTCGATAGGAAGGAAAGTATTTACCTTCCCTGATAAATAATGTAAAGTACCCATTGGGATAAGACGATGAAATTGGGTGAAACGTAAAATTTTCATCCATACAGTTTCATTGAAAATTTTATACGAGCGATTCTTATATATTTCACGTATCTTAAAACGTTTCTAACCATCTACTTCATTTTTTTTTTATATAGATAGGGTCTTGTTTTTTTTTTAATATTACTTAACCTCCTTTTTTCCTTTTTTTTTCTTCTTCGCAAGGTGGGACCATGGATGTGGTCGCGCCTCGGCAAATCGGCCCGGGGCGACGGAAGAGGCGGCACGCAACCCCATGGACCCACCCTGCAAACACCTCTTTTCGCCGTGCGAGCGGGCCACCGGTACCCGATCTTTGTCTTTGGTGGCTATTACTTAAGCTCCTACACAATTTTATTATATAAACGTTGGGCCATCATGCCAGTTTGCTAATATTTAAAATCGTTAGACGTGTTGGTATAGGGTTTTGTTTCGAGTTTTCCTTCTCTCGCATAGATGTTATATGCGTTTTATATCCCTTAGTCGTCTCGTGCGATCACCCACGGTTAAGATAGGGGATGGTGAATTGTATTCTTACTCCGTCACCACACGGAAAAGGCGGACTTTTTAAAAAGTTATCACTTTATTTCGTTCCAATAAAATATGGTTAAACCGCACGTCTCCTTGCAATTTCGATAGACTGCGAAGAAATTTCATTAGTTAATGACACCATGCCTTTTTCGACTAATTACAGATTAGTCGAGGCAAATTGGTGTCATTAAAATTAAAATCTCCAATAAATTATAATTGTTTCTATCCAACAAATTATTATTATCTTGCTTAATTCCTAATTAATTGAGGTCGATTCAATATACTCTTCTACCATGGTACATATTGCATAACCTTTGGTAATAGTTTTATGTCTGACTGCTTGCTTGATATCAACTCTTCTTAGGAATGTACTTATTGACCAAACATCATCAGATATAAATACTATATGGTAAATATCAAATATATTTTTCTCAAACATGCTCGGAAATTTGAGCATTATTTCGACAACCTTCTTCGAGATAAATCGATATTGCTGTACTGACCAAATACATGCGAGCAGCGGCCGCCAAAAATTGTATGAAAATCCATATATATCGTGTTTTAGCGGCCAAATAAATATATATGTAAATTCATATATATCGTGTATTTTAAAAATGGAACGAACGAAAGGAAACCTTATTGATAATGAAAAAAAAAACAAATGAACCCTTTAGCACGTGAAAAATATTTTTCGTTGTTCGTCATGTATACAGTTCTACTTAGTACTACTTAGTTTTAATTTCTGCGCATTATTTGAGAAAAGCACTATACAAGCCTTGGCCACAGCTAGGCATTGCTGGACTTACATAATTATATGTGCCTCAGCTATGCCTCGGCCCACATTTATATGTTCGTCCATCAATGCCTCTCTTGCTGGCCGCTGCAGTAATGTTCTATTATTGCCTATGGTGGCAAACACCCAAGCAGTACACATGATGGTAAATGATACAGCTGCACATGGATCTTAGCAATATCAAGGGCATAGGTTTTTCCGCTGTCTACTACGTACTGTTGAGGTTCATAACGTTTCCAGATAAAAAAACATGGACCGTGTATTGAGTGGCTACAGTAGTAAAAAGGTGACGGTGGTTCCATGTCCAATAGTTCCTCAGAGCCTTCCCCGTGAAAGAGTCGGTAGAATATACAGACACAGTCTCGCCACCTCTTCGGCGACTATAGTTTACCCGTGAGATATGGCTTACCGATAAATCGATTAGCACGTTTTTGCCGGGTATTAAATTAATCTAACTAATATTTAGGCGCACTTGTCCAGAATGTGATCAGTACTCCACGTGAGGACGATGGTGTGCTTTATATAGCACAAGATAGCAGTCTGCAAGTAACACCTGGAATAGTATACTATACGGATTTTGTAGCAACTCGAGAAAATTTCCGTGCGTTTTGGCATAACTGCAACCAATCTTAAGGCTCACATATAGGCCCCGTTCAGTTATTCCGTATCCGTGGTGGCGTACTGCTGCGCTTATCGTAGCTGTACAACCCTTTAATTATTGGCTGACTAGTCAATATTGCTTTCTGTCTCCCGCTTTGCCTGGGAGGGAAGTGGAATCACTCTTTTCCAACTCCTCACTTAAAACTTTTTTAATTAAATTTATTGCGGGTTCCAAGACAATTAAAATCATTTCCCGGGACTGCCTGAGGGTCAAACCTCGGTGTCATTTATAGTGACCATTGTGGATCATCATCATTGTGGCTTACAGGAGTTACAATGGTGGAAATGTGTGGGGGGATTAATCCCAATAAGAAAAAAAAAGCACAAGATACGTTCTCTCGATGTGAAGTATGACCTGGCTCTATTTAGCACGCCCAGTTTTTTTGTATACCAATTTAACTTTTTCCTAATAGCTCCTAAGAACAACTTTACTGACCGCCGCCAAAAAAAATAGATCGACTTTACTGGACAGTTCAACGGCGAGGTGTCTAAATATCTCAAAGTTTAAGATTGAGTGAACTAAGTTCCGTTCATCCAAGTAGTGACCTCTCATGCCGAGTTTTTTGGATTCGATACCCACGTATGTCAATTCTTTATATGATCCACAAATGATTATTCTGAATCTAGTTGTCATTATTCCTTAGTGCGGCCTGTAGCGAAAAGACCGCAATCTTCTCAAATAAAAAGTCATATGTTCTAATAAAATATGAATTTGTAAGTAGGGTTTGCCGTGTCAAGAAATTTTAACAATACCTAAATTTCTACGGAATCGTAATTAATAGCTACAGAATTAAAAAAAAATCCTCTTTTAGCGGCTATTGTCTGGACACACTCCTCTCTCCATTCGGGGTAACGGAAGGGTGGCCTTTTTTTTTTTTTTTTTATTGGTGGGCTATGGGTGCGTCTCGCCCCGCCAAATCGGTCCGGGGTGACGGAGAAGGCGGCGCGTGATCCCATAGACCCACCGTAAAATCCTCTCTCTTCGCCGTGCGAGCGGACCACCGGTACCCGATCTTTGTCTTCGGTGGTCCGCTCGGCGGTTTACCCTCGCGGGTTCCTCTCGTCGACGCCCCGACAGATTTCGCCGTCGGGGCGTCGCCCTCACGCGGTGGCCTCGCGTCGGGTGACCGGACAATTCCCCGGTCCGATCACCCGAGGCCTAGGTTAGGGCGGCATCAGGCGCAGGTATTCGCGCCTGCGCCGCCCCGGCCGCTGGCGGCGGCCCGGGTCGCGGGAGTCCTCCCTGACTCGTTCCGCCGCCTCCTTCCGCGAGATGACAGCCTCGCAGAAGGCGGCGACCGCGTCCCAATTCCTGACGCTGTCGACCATCGCCCTCGCGACAGCCGGCAGTGCCAGGTCGGCACCGATAATAGCGACGAGGTCGCGGCGCTGCCCGTCCCAGCCCGAGCATTCCTCGAGCGTATGTTGCGCCGTGTCCTCGTCACTACTGCAATGATGGCAGCCCGGAGTCCACTCCCTGTACACGACCGTGTGCAGGTATTTCCCGAAGCACCCGTGCCCCGTCAACACCTGCACCAGTCGGAAGGTGAGGACCCCGTGCCGCCGCTCCATCCATTTCATCAATACGGGCCGGAAGGCTTCGACGGTCACGATACCGTGTCTAGGCCTCTCCAGCCGCGTAACCCAACGGGCGATGACGTCTCGGCGGGCGTCCTCGCGCCAGGTGGCTATCTCGCTCAACGATGGGGAGCCACCCTCCTCGCGCACTGAGGTAACCCGCCGGTAGAGGTCGGAGAGCATCTCCGCCTCTAGGTCCCACGGGGGTGTCCCGGCCAATAGGCACGCCGCCTCTGTCGACACCGTGCGGTACCCGCGAATGGCTCTGACCGCCATGGCTCGCTGTGGCCTCCACAGAACCGCCCTGAGCTGGGCGTTCAGAGCCCTCGCCCACACGGGTGCGCCGTACATGGCCATCGAGCGGATGACCCCCGCATACAGCCGTCGGCCCTCGAAACTGGGTCCGCCCACATTCGGCATGAGCCGAGAAAGGGCGGACGCCGCGCCGACCAGCCGGGGAGCAATCTGTCGGAAATGCTCCCGGAACCACCATCGCCCGTCGAGCACCAGACCCAAGTACTTCATATGGGCCTGGATGTTGATCTGGATGGAGTTGACGACTAACGAGGCGCCGGTTGGCAGCCTTACGCGTGGCCCATGGAATAATAGGGCCTCCGTCTTATTTAAGGCCACCCTGAGCCCCAGCGCCTCGATTCGCCTGACCATCTCCTCGGTGCCGATAGTGGCCAGGCTCGCCGCCTCTTCGAGTGTCCTGCCCCGGGCTGTGACGAGCGTGTCGTCAGCATAGCACACCAAGCTCAGCCCGGGGGGGAGACTCCCTCTCAACGCCCAGTCGTACCCGATGTCCCACAGAGTTGGCCCCAGAACCGACCCCTGTGGAACACCGCACGACATGGGCGTCCGCACAATGTCCCCTGCGGGACCCGCGCAGAGGATACTGCGCCCCTCCAAATAGTCTGCCACCAGCCGCCTGAGGTACAGGGGCACTCCATGGAACCGGAGCGCCTCCTTGATGCAGCTGAATGGCAGACTATTGAATGCGTTGGCGATGTCCAGCGACACCGCCAACAGCACTCCCTTGCCGGCGACAGCCTCCGCGGCCGTCAACGGAAGGGTGGCCTGCAATCCCATAACTCATTATGGTCTCTTCCCATTGCTAATAGGTCGACAACTGGAATCAATTCCGTAATATCGATGGCCGACCCAGCAGGTTACCCTTTCAGATATTATTTACATCTAAGCCCCGTCAATAAATAACAGTGTTGGCGTGGCGCCCCCTCACGCGATCGACCTCTGTGCGGGTGTTAGAGTAATCCTTGATCTGTCCACTCACAACCTCAGCTAGTGCGGTATCAGGCACAGTTACTTGCCCCTGGACCGCCTGACTCGAGTGTCAGCATGGCAAATCTCCTACCTGAAATGCTCCACCGCATCGCTTAATGGTATAAATATAGTCTGAAACTGAGACTAAAAGTCAGCAGATCTTCTTTTAGAGTACATATTGTAAAAGTTATTGGCAATACATTTATGACCGGCCGCCTGCCAGACGTCAACCCTCCTTGGGAATGTAATTGTTGACCAGATGGCATCAGATGAAGTTGGTCCAGGTCGTTTTAAGGATTTCTTTCTTCTTCTTCTTCCCTTTCCATTTCATGAGATTAAATGTCACATATCAAAAAAATATGATTTACAACTCTGCCTGCTTCTTCTAATATACAAAAAATCTCTAAACAAATTCCAATATAAAGAAGAAATTTTTTACAAAGAATAAACGCGTTACCAATCCGCGTATTACAAACAATATAATAAGTAGGCCAATTACTTCTTGAGGTCCGAGCTCAAAAGCGAAAATAATTACTTATAAGCTACGATAATACCGCATTTATATCTCTAAAAATAATTGCCACATCTTACCTATTCAAAAAGTGTTTGAATGAAACATTTTATTAAAATTATAAGTCATATTTTACTTTTTATCTACCCTAAAGGTATATCAGAGTATCCATGAAACGGAACGACATCAAATATTAACAGCATAAATCTTGTCCAGTTATCCAAAGCACACTCCAATTTAGAACGTTTGACCTACCTCAATTAATGTTTGGATATTATATGAGATATGCAAATGTGCTATGGGCGTTTAATGGTTTACTTGCATTATAAATAGGAATGTATTATATATAATATTATTAGTTATCCGTGTGGTGACGGAGTAAGAATATTCACCACCCCATATCTTATCCGTGGGTGATCGTACGAGACGACTAAGGGATATAAAATGCATATAACATCTATGCGAGAGAAGGAAAACTCGGAGCAAAACCCTATACCAACACGTCTGACCAGCGTGGTTATAGTAGGTTAATTTCGCTCCCATTACGGAGGAGGCCCGAGCAACAGTGGGACATTTATGGGCTGTGATGTGACGATGAAATAGGAATGTATTTACACGAATATTAAACATTTTTAATGTTATATTAAAAAAATCACATCATCATCATCTCAGCTCATATGTGTCCCACTGTTGGGTTCGAGCCTCCTCCATATCGGGAGGGAAAATTTATCTACTATACCACGCTGGTCGGTCGTGTTGGTATAGGGTTTTGTTTCGAGTTTTCCTTCTCTTACATAGATTATCATCATTTCAGCTCTTATATGTCCCAGTGTTAGGCACGACGAGCCTTCTCCATAATGGGAGGGAAATTGTCCTACTATACCCCGCTGGTTAGACGTGTTAGGATTTATGTCGAATTTACTTCATCATCATCATCATCACAGCTCATATATGTCCCACTATTGGGCTCGGGCCTCCTCCGTAATGGGAGGACAATTAAGCTACTATACCGCGCTGGTCAGACGTGTTGGTATAGGGTTTTGTTTTGAGTTTTCCTTTTCTTGCATAGCTGTTATATGCGTTTTATATCCGTTAGTTGTCTCTTACGATCACCCTCGGGTAAGATAAGAAAGAGGTGGTGAATTGTATATATGTACGAGTACATAGTCATTTATTAATAAGTTTTTAGATCTTTTTGCAAACAAGAAGTTAAAAAAACATGTTTCAAATTTGTTTTAATTTATGTGGCTCTTACGGCAAGTAATGCCAAGAATGTGAATGTATCTATAATTACTATTAAATTAAGTTTAAATTAGCTGACTTTCTTGTATATTTGCGCTAATGTTGACACCTATGAGTGTAAAAGACTCTAAAGTTGCGCGAATTGAGCATGATGATCAATTAATTTAGTTCGATTACGTGACGTAAATTCCTTTCCCTACTTTTGTAGCATATTATTTTTGAAGATGTTTGTAGATAGATAATGATTGGGTGTTTTTAAAGAGACCACGCGCGCCTTGAGCAATTGAGAATTTCTTCTCTAAGCTAGTTGTTTTTCGTTCACGATGATATTGTTTCAGTATTATTATTTTTTTTTTTTTATTATTGTATATCCACAGAATTCTGTCCATGCCTTTTTATGTTTATCTATCAAATGTTATGTTGATGTTATATAATTCAATTTTGTTCTTGAAGTGGCGTTATTACATAAAGATGAAAAGGTTAAAAATTGAAAAGTATTATTATTTTATAAGCTAGTAGTGATAGTAATAAGAAGGATTTTTATGAAATAAAACAAATAAAAAAAAAAGTGTGTGTGTCAGCTCCGACGCACGACTGGAGTTTACTCCTTAAGTACGATTATCAAAACATGCGCAAAAAAGCTCATTTGACTAAAAATAATATATATATATATATTTATTTACATATATTAAAACTGTTCAGTGAAGTATTATCTCACGTCAGAAAGTGAAAGGTACGCAGAATAGGTTGCGCACCAAAAACGTAACGAGGTCATTCGATCACTAGATTTTACTCCTCAAATTTTTCACATACCGGGCGCCTTATATGAAAATCGATTCTTAAGGAGTAAACTCCAAAAAATATATTTAAAACTTTTTTTTATTGCTTATGGTGGCAAACGAGCAAGCAGCACACCTGATGTTTAGAGTCACTGCCGCTCATGGACCTTTGCAATAGGCTCACCAAACGAAGCGCAATAGCAGATTGCCATAACTCAGACGTCGGTCTTCTGCGAGAGCGTGATACTAACCCAGATGGACCGACCCGTGGCTGTAGACAGACTGTCAACAGCGTGGTCCTACCACTATTATTATGTAAATAATTCGCTGCAATGGGCAAATTGCCGAGAATGTTGGCAGCATTGCATCGTTGAATGGCAATGCTTAAACTCTGTTGCAAGGATATTTCAGCGTTTTGGTCACATATTTAATTATTTTATATCCAAATAATGCCATACATGTGTTAGATTCATTGTTATATCGTGAAAATAGAAGGCTGTTTATTTGTTTATTGTTTACTTATGTGTAAATGAAGGTTTTGTTCTTGCATTGTTCTTGTTTCAAGAATATTTTGTATTCAAAGTACAAAGTTTATTATATTGTATTTCAACACAAAGAGGGCGTTTTGGTATCAAACCTGCCATGTCGTTTAACCTGGGTTTAAATCCCGCACAGAACATTTCTTTTATCATTCACAGATGAATGTTTTAAAATTAGTTGTATCAGTTGATTAAATGTTTATAAAAAGTCTTTCACGATACAAAGATTCATTTACTAATGTGGAATGTTGTTTTATTAAAAAAAATATATTTTCTTAGATAATTGTTTTCTAGTTTCGGTAAAATATTCTTTGTCCGTGTGGTGACGGAGTAAGAATACTATTCACTACCCCATATCTTGCCCGTGGGTGATCGTACGAGACGACTAAGGGATATAAAACGCACATAACATCTATGCGAGAGAAGGAAAACTCGAAACAAAACTCTATACCAACACGTTTGACCAGCGTAGTATAGTAGGTTAATTTCCCTCCCATTAAGGAAGAGGCCCAAGCCCAACAGTGGAACATTTATGGGCTGTGATGATGATGATAATGAAAATATTCTTATTTAAATAATTTATTGTAAGTTGTGGTAAAATGCAAGTTTTTGGACGCACTTCGCCGAAATCGTCCGGAGTGATGACAGGCCATCCATTATTTCTTGTGTTACTGTTCTCCCTATGGCCATTTGGGCTGAATGCCAGTAACAATTCTTTGATATCAGTGATCTACCCGGTAGATTATTCTTTTGAGTCTTTTGAATCCCCTGTAAATGTCAAATGTAAATGTAAAGGGCTGAAGCTTTGCCATCACGTGCTAAATCGATTAGAGTTTAAAGTATCTACACAAAACGAAAGACAACGTAACATTAATGGCCTAATTAATTTAGTCTAATTTAAAACAAAAAATAAAAAAAAAGAACTAATTTAAAAGAGAAATAGAAGGTATCTCTTACTCCTTCTCTTACTGACTTGTTGGTATAGTGCTCCAAATATGTATGTTATATCTGTTGATATACTGAAATCGAATCCTGGGTCTATTGAATGGCAATATACCGAATTCATACGTACATACATACATATCACATCACGCCATATGCCTTGCAGGGTAGGCAGAGAGAACAGAGTGCCAGAGAACTCTATCCCTGCAAGTTTCACTCGCCTCCTCAACATTCATAATTCTCTTCATACACGCTCGCCGGTTTCGGAGACTCTTGACTCCACCTTCCTTCAGTACATGACCAATCTGGTCTAGGTAGGTTAGTCTCGGTCTCCCCCGGTACCATAAAATACCGAATTCAATAAATCGATTTCGATGGTCCGGTCAATTAGCGACTAGAGCTGTTTCGTCAGATTATAGGGCTCACGTCTGCCACCCTTTCTGTCATGTCGAGTGATTTGGGTTGGGTCTCAAGAGTTTTTGACCAGACTACAGCTTGTATAAAATAATAATAAAGAAAGGCAATAAACAAAATTAATATTCATTAAATGTTTCCATGTGGTGACAAACGTAGAATGCAATTCATAATTCTTCCCCATGAGGTGTTATAAAAGAACATTAAGAAATATAATTTGCAAATAACATCTACGTAAGTAAATTCGTATGATGACGGAGTAAGAATACAATTCACCACCCCCTATCTTATCTGTGGGTGATCGTAAGAGACGACTAAGGGATATAAAAGACATATAACATCTATACAAGAGAAGGAAAACTCAAAATAAAACCCTATACCAACACGTCTGACCAGCGCAGTATAGTAGGTTAATTGCCCTCCCATTACGGAGGAGGCTCGAGCCCAATAGTGAGACATATATGAGCTGTGATGATGATGATGATGAAGTAAATTCGACATAAATCCTATACCAACACGTTCGACTAGCTCAATCAAGCAATCAACGCCCCTTCCATAATGAAGAAGGCTCTAGTCCAGCAGTGGGAAGTATGTAAGGTGAGATTATGACGATGATAATATTTTTTTCTCTTTTGGTTTTATTTACATATGTGCCAGAAGACATGACATCTTTTTCCACAAGAATAATTATACTCTCAAATCTGACTGTGAAAATAAGCTATATACATACATACATACCATCACGCCATGTCCTTTGCAGGGTAGGCAGAGAGAACAGAGTGCCAGAGAACTCTATCCTTGCATACTTCACTCGCTTCCTCAACATTCATAATTCTCTTCATACACGCTCGCCGGTTTCGGAGACTCTTGACTCCACCTTCCTTCAGTACATGACCGATCTGGTCTACGTAGATTAGTCTCGGCCTCCCCCGGTACCTACATCCCTCCACTTTCGCATTGTATATCTTCTTAACCAGACGTTCGTTCGGCATTCTTTCCACATGTCCAAACCATCGAAGCATTCCCTTTCGCATCTTTACACCAATACTCTCTGTCATACCTACTAGCTCTCTTACATAAGCTATATATTATATATATATATATAAAATAAAACTTCTTTTAGTCTGATTTTGTTTGCCCGATGTTTCGGATACTTTACACTAGCTACACTCTTGCGGTCAGCAGTTGGTACGTTTATGTCACTAGATCAGTTCAAATAAAAAAAAAATATACAGTCACATTTGTTAGAATGCTATGAAAAGTCAATATCGTTTACTCAACCTCAACCGCACGACGGCTTTTATTTACCAAAGGTTTTCCGGGCTCTATTTTAGGTTTATTTAAAGAAGTGGATTTCTGACATCAAAGATTTTTTTTTTTTCAAAAACGATTTCACAGCAAATGGTAAATATTGGTAATGCGGTTTCTCATTTATAAATATAGTAAAGCTTGTAAGTTGGCAAATAAGGTGTTAGTTATACCTTTATTTAAAATAGAATATAAGAGTGATACTGAAATTGGTTTTGAAAGCTGTGTGGTAGCGGTTACGAATACTACCAACCCTTACTTTGCTCGTGGATGTCGTAAAAGACGACTAAGAGCCATATAACGTCCTGGGCCAACTCCATCTGATGCCATTTGGTCAATAATTATATTTCCAAGGAGTGTTGACGTCTAGCAGGCGGCCGGTCATGGCCACCGAAGACAAAGATCGAGTACCGGTGGCCCGCTCGCACGGTGAAGAGTGGAGTTGCACGGTGGGTCTATGGGGTCACGCGCCGCCTCTTCCGTCATCCCGGACCGATTTGGCGTGGCGAAACGCATCCATAGTCCACCGTAAAAAAAAAGGCGGCTGGTCATAAAACTATTGCCAATAACTTTTACAATATGTACTATGGTAAGAAGAGTACATATTGTATTGACCCCAAGTAATCGGGATAAGAGTAGGAGAACAATGACTGAAATTGGTTTTGAGAGCCAAGTTCGCTCTTTGTAGTGTCATTAATTTATAGTCACAACAAGAATCCGAGCAGGAACTATATGTTTCATTATTACAAAACTGTACATTTATTTTAAAAACCATATCATCATGATGACTGGTTAAGTAATATGACGTGTCAATACCCGTTATTTTCCCGTGGGATTCGTTAAATTGGCTGTGGGGGTTAGCTAACGACAGAGCAGCAGCACTCTCTTAGATAATAACACTAATTGTGAACCCCAACCCGCCTACTAAGCACGGCGATTATAGTATTAGACCTCCACCCAATTAATCTAAGCAGCATTATTAATCAAACCATAAATTAGTACTTTAATACACATACACATACATATCATCACGCCATATCCCTTGCAGGGTAGGCAGAGAGAACAGAGTGCCAGAGAACTCTATCTCTGCATACTTCACTCGCTTCCTCAACATTCATAATTCTCTTCATACACGCTCGCCGGTTTCGGAGACTCTTGACTCCACCTTCCTTCAGTACATGACCGATCTGGTCTAGGTAGGTTAGTCTCGGTCTCCCTCGGTACCTACATCCTTCCACTTTCGCATTGTATATCTTCTTAACCAGGCGTTCGTTCGGCATTCTTTCCACATGTCCGAACCATCGGAGCATTCCCTTTCGCATCTTTACACCAATACTCTCTTTCATACCTACTCGCTCTCTTACGTCGTCGTTACGAATGCGGTCGGTCAGCCTAACTCCACAGATTTTCCGCAGAGATCGCATTTCGACCGCATTAATTTTACTATCATACTCTTTTCTGCATACCCAACTCTCGCTTCCATACAGTAATGTTGGGACAAGCACTGCGTTATGTATTGCTACACGTGCCTTCTGGCTGAGGTGGTGGCTGCCGAGAAGTTGCCCCAACGCTCCGTTCACTCTATTTCCCGCATTCACTCTTCGCTCTATATCAGTGGTGTACCTTCCATCTCGGCTAAATCCACATCCAAGATATACAAATTCATCCACTTGCTCTAGTACATCATTACCTATTGTTACTCTTACATCTGTTCTGGTTTTATCTCTTTCAAAGACCATTATTTTGGTTTTGCTCACATTCACGCGTAGACCCCTTTTCTTACAATCTTCTGTCATTGTGTCGACTAGGGTCTGCAGGTCAATCGCTGACTGTGCCAGCAGGACTGCATCATCTGCATAAAGCAGAGCAGTGACCACTGAGTCGCCCATCTGGACTCCCACATTCATATCGTTCAACCTTTGGAGACATTTATCCAGATATATGATAAACAGCCTGGCTGACAGAACGCACCCCTGCTTAACGCCGATATTGACGTCAAACCAAGGCGACATTCCATCATCCAGCCGCACACAGGCTCTACAGCCCATGTAACTGGACTGCACAGCCTGTAGCAGTTTACCGTTAATACCATACTCCGGTAAAATGTCCCAAAGTTCCTTTCGTACAACCGTGTCAAATGCTCTCTCCAGATCCACAAAACTGCAGAAAACCCTCTGACCTAGAGCCAGATGCTTCTCCACAATGTTGCGCAGAGAGAACACTTGATCCATGCATCCCCTTCCACTCCTGAAACCTCCTTGTGTCTCACACAGTAAACCATCGGACACCATCCTCATTCTCCTTTCAATAATTTTTCCATACACTTTTGCTGCCAAACTGGTCAAGCTTATGGCTCTGTAATTTGCGCAGTCATAACGTGAACCCTTGTTTTTAAACAAAGGCACGATGACTGCGCTATTCCAGTCCCTGGGAACCATTCCCGAGCTCCAACATAAATTGAGGAGCAACAGGAACGCCTCCCAGACACAAGAGCCACCAAGCTTGATCATCTCGGCAGACACCATATCAATGCCCGCTGCCTTACCATTTTTCAAACTTCTTATCGCCCATTCAACTTCATCCATACTGATGCCATCGGAGGACGCCGTTGTCGAATGTTGATCTACTAAACCACATCCAACACCGGCGCCAACCGTAGCATCCGCATACATATCGCCAAAATATTCACTCCATCGGCTTAACACGTCTTGTGTTTGTGTAAGAATGTCTCCACCTTTAGACCTTATTTTATTCATTCTGAAGGCTGACCAACCACCCCGAGACTTCTTCACCTCCCTCCAAAAGAGTTTGGTGTTACCCTCGAAGTTTTTAGTCAGCCTATCTTCTGCACTCATACTTGCTCTATCACGTTTCTCTTTCACTAAGGCCTTGGTGTCATTCTTACATTGCCGATATATTTCTTTCTTCTGTTCAGTCATACTGTCATTCAGATTCAAAGAAGAGACATAGTCCAGCCACGCTTTCTTCTTTTGCTCTACGGAAGCTGCCACTTCCGCATCCCACCATGCATCACCATTTGTTTTTCTATGCTTCTTTGAACTTCCACATACTTCTTTCGCTGTATCTACCATACTCTCTTTCAATACTCTCCAGCATTCTTCAATGTCCGATTGCGGCTGGCTTGCCATCGTCAGCCGTTCTCGGACACCCTCTGCATACTTTTCTCTTACACACTCTTCTTGCAACCTTTCAACCTTTATTCTTTCAAGCCCTCCGAAGTGGACACGCTCTCGCCAGTGCCTCCACTTTCTGAACAGACCACTAAATCTCGCAATAACGAGATAGTGGTCCGTGTCGACTGTGGGGCCCCTGTAGGCTCTTGCGTCCAATATTTTGCTTCGGAGGCGACTGTCTACCAAAATTAAATCTATTATGCTTTTCTGTTCATTCCTTCTCCATGTATACATATGGATGTCCTTATGTTGGAAAAATGTGTTTGACACAATAAGGTTTCTCTCCATGCATACATCCGCTATGAGCCTACCTGCGTCGTTCACTCTCTTATCACCAAATGGACCAAGTACGTCCTCATAGTCGGGACGCTTGGTCCCCACCCATCCGTTCAAATCTCCGCATACAATCACGCGTTCACTGGTTTCTGCCATATCCAGAACTTCCCTAACATTGTCCCAAAACTTCTCTAGGTCTGATGCCACCGAGGATCCTACGGGAGCATATGCTACAACCATGAATACCTTGGTGACACCTAGTTTTATACGGACCCAGAGAAGTCTGGGATCATACATTCCGTAATCCTTCACACCTGAGGCCAAGCGAGAGGACAACAGCACTCCTACCCCCATGCTGGCTCGATCGCTCTGTGGTACACCAGACCACAGAGCCATCCCGCCACCAGGAAGATCGCAGGCGTCGCTGCCCCTTCGCTTGGTCTCTGTTACACAGAGCACGTCTAGCTGTTTGTCCGCCATGACGGATATCAGCTCGTGCAACTTACCTTCCACACAACCTCTTACATTCCACGTGCCCACCCGGCACTCCGTTCTCCTCGACTCGCCTAACTGGGCAAGGCGTGATGGGTGGCGGCCCCCATCGCCGCAACTGCCGATGTTCGTACCGACGGGGGCGGGTCGGTACGCGTCGCCTCCGGGGGACGCCCTAACCCGCATTGCGGTACGCATTTCGAGCCGGATTAGCAGTCTAATTAGACTGGCAGGGGACGCGAACGAGCACGCTCCGGACTATGCCCCCCTAATAGTACTTTAATATATTATATATATAGCTTAGTGAATTGATTTTAGAATCAGATAAGGCAATGTAGTACTACCAGATAAACCGATCCGGGCCTGTAAACAGAAAAATGTTCTGCCACTGCTGTAATACCTTTGGCGAGTTCCTGTGGCTTCTAGCTATGATTGGGTGAAATGGTTTTTTTTTTGGCAGCGGACTATGGAGTGGTCATACTCTGCTAAATCCGTCCGGGGCAACAGAAGAAACGGCGCGCCTATAGACCCGCCCTACATGTACCTCCACGCCGAGCGAGTGGGCCACGGGTCATTGTCTTCGATGGCCGGGTGAAATGGTGAAGCAGTGTTTACGATTGGATAAAATATAATAATACTCAAAATTGCTTTTAAATTAACTTTAAAAAAAATATATTTTTGACATATTAAGTTATATTTTGATTAATTTATAAATACATAATATAATTTTGACTATTTTTATTGTTGTGTGGTAGCGGTTACGAATACTACCAACCCTTACTTTGCTCATGGATGTCGTAAAAGACGACTAAGAGCCTTGGCCAATCAAAATCCATCTGATGCCGTTTGGGCAACAATTACATTCCATAAGGAAGGTTGACGTCTGGTAGGCGGCCGCTCATAAAATTATTACCAATAACTTTTACAATATGTACTATAAAAGAAGAATACCTATTGTATCGACCCCAAGTAATTGGGATAAGAGAAAGAGAATGATGATTTTTGACTATTTTTAGACTGCCAATAAAATTTAACTGAATTATTTTTACTTGCCCATTATTAAATTATAATGTTTCCTATTAATTATTTATTTTTAAATATTATTTAATAGAAGTCTCAATTATACCATTTTAGATAGAGTCTATTGTCTCTTTTGTAAATGACAATAGTGGTATTACATTTGTCATCAACAATAGTCTGAAAACACTGCACGAATCCACAGGATCAAATTGTCGTCACGTTTCTAGAGCCAGCATAGTATTATAGCAAAGCATTGTGATACGGAATAAATAGGAATATATTTTGTAAAATACTGATATTGTATTTCTCAATTTGTGTACGAAACTCGACAGAGTATTAGTTATTATATAGACTTGTGTATTATATCTTCTCGTGAATTTGCTCACGTAATCATCATCATCATCATCACAACCCATAAATGTCCCACTGTTGGGCTCAAGCCTCCTCCGTAATGGGAGGGAAATTAACCTGCTATACCGCGCTGGTCAGACGTGTTGGTATAGGGTTTTGTTTCGAGTTTTCATAGATGTTATATCTCGCATAGATGTTATATGCATTTTATATCCCTTAGTCGTCTCGTATGATCACCCACGGGTAAGATATGGGGTGGTGAATAGTATTCTTACTCCATCACCACACGGAAACCTCTGCTCACGTAAT
The DNA here is from genome assembly GCA_905163515.2 of Lymantria monacha. Taxonomy (NCBI): domain Eukaryota; kingdom Metazoa; phylum Arthropoda; class Insecta; order Lepidoptera; family Erebidae; genus Lymantria; species Lymantria monacha. The sequence continues at coordinate 25,441,383 of LR991092.1, forward strand.
AATCTATCTTAAAGTTGAATTGTTATCCTAAAAGAATACATTATCGGTATAAAAAGTATCCTATATACATATACCTATGTGCCAACCATCCAAATCAATTCAATAGTTTAATTGTGATTGAGTAAGAAATATCTTCACAATCTTTCACATTTATACATATTAGGCTTAGTAGGATTATTTAAAGGACTTCGCCTCATACGGCTAATAAACTTTAAAGCTGTGAAACATTCTGTACAGAAAATTCTCAATATTATCACTACTTTTTCCGACACACAAAATTAAATTATTTTCTTAGAATTATCGAATTTAACTTTTTGAAGAAGTATCATCTTTTTTTTTATCTTTGTCAATGAATTGAATCTTCACTTAAATATATAGTTGGTTTACGGTAGTTGTGTAAGTACATATTACGTGTGACGAACAAACGGACGGATGAATTTATCATCACAAGTGGAATGATGTCTTTTTTACGTATAATTCTGCATATGACACATTGTAATTTGTGTGTGTGTGTGTGTGTGTGCGTGCGTGCATGCGTGCGTGCATGCGTGCGTGAGTGCGTGGGTGCGTGCGTGCGTGCGTGCATGTGTGTGTGTGTGTGTGTGTGAGTGTGTGTGTGTGAGTCAGTAATACATACCACGATAATCAAAAAGATTTTTCATTGGTGCAAAAACGTTACCCGTTACTCATTTTTGTGTCACTATCTGGCGTTAAGACGTTTTCAGTATTATGATATAGGATAGATATAATTTAATACAATACAGGAGTAAGTTATTTAACGCCGAACAATGATAATATATAATTATTTATATACCAACTACAAGTGTAACTATTAATTAAAAATGTAATGAGAAAATTAAAATTCAATATATTCCAAAAAAAAAAAAACTTATTTCAAATCAAATTATCGCCACTGATGGATCTGAACCCATATCTATGGCCAATCCGAAAAAAGTGTTCGAAATAAGTTTTTTTTTTATATATAGCTTAGCATTTTAAATGATAAATTAACAAAACGCTGATTACGAGAAAATATAAATAGTTTTATTTCTTATAATTTACTCGGGTCCTGACAATAATATCTGTATCATCTCAATATCCTTCTTAATTACCCCTAATATGAGCTCACATGACGATGATAATCCTTCTTAAACAGACACAAACACACACGCACATGCACGTGCACATGCACACGCTCACGCACACGCACGTGCACACGCGCACGCACACGCACACGCACACACACACACTTATATTGTTATTACAATTATATCTTATGTAAATTGTCGTACGCTGAGGCCCAAGATACAGACTAATATCTAGTTTGGGTCTCACTGGATACCTAGGATCTGATGTAAAGATATAATAACATTGTCTTTAGCCTAGATGATTTGCAAAACTTATTTTTTGTAATAAACTATTATTTGTTTATTATATGTGCAGTATTGGTAATATAAAGAGCTTTTTAATATACTATTTTATTTGTACATAAATATTTTGTATTAGTTACCACACGTGTGGTTTCATTCTATTCTATTTATTTATCATTCTCCTGCTCTTATCTCAATTAATCATCATACACATTGAAAAAGTTATTGGCAATAGTTTTATGATCAACCGCCTGATTGAGGTCAACCCTCCTTGGGAATGTAATTGTTAACCAAACGGCATCAGGTGGAGTTGGTGGCCCAGGCTGATAAAAAACTCTTAGTCGTCTTTTACAACAACCACGTGCAAAGTAAGGATTGGTAGTATTTGTAACCGCTGCACCACATCTTCACCGCTGGCTTACGAGGTGGCATGGCAACCTAACGTTTAGGATGATGCAGGTGCTTACCGGACACGGGGCCTTTGTTAGGTACCTGAATAAAATTGGAAAAAAAGCGCCCCCGGACGTCATTATTATGGTGCGCTCCACACTCTGGAAGTTTGGCCCACCTGGAGGCCCCAGCGCCACGTCCTGTCGGTGGCATCTGGACTCCAGTCCAGAACAAAAAAAAAGTGTTTGTAGCCGTTACCACCGCGTGGCAACAACACATACCACACACGATATTATTTTTTTTTAATTTATTTATTTTTAAATCCCAATCTACTTAAATAGTATTTTATAACTGAGGAAGCCCAGTATAAGTAGAGTAGATATTATCAGATTCTGTAGACCACAATTATAAAATTAAAATTATAGAGTAGCGAGTAGGTATGAAAGAGAGTATTGGTGTAAAGATGCGAAAGGGAATGCTCCGATGGTTCGGACATGTGGAAAGAATGCCGAACGCACGTCTGGTTAAGAAGATATACAATGCGAAAGTCGAAGGATGTAGGTACCGGGGGCAACCGAGCCTCACCTACCTAGACCAGATTGGTCACGTACTGAAGGAAGGTGGAGTCAAGAGTCTCCGAAACCGGCGAGTGTGTATAAAAAGAATTATGAATGTTGAGTAAGCGAGTGAAGTATGCCAGGATAGAGTTCTCTGGCACTCTGTTCTGTCTGCCTACCCTTCAAGGGATATAGCGTGATGATATGTATGTATGCATGTAAAAATTATAGATATGTTATCTGTAATAGGATTAAGAAAACAGATAAATTATTTGATCGAATTTATTAGTACAAAAGTATTGTATGTATTGTTATAATAATTAAATTAAATACCCTATTTCATTTGTAATTCCATTAATCTTCTTTGTCATATTTGCTGACAAAATTCGAAATGTCGGTAAATTATATACCTATTTATTTATTTTATTTTTTTGTAAACATAACCTGCACTAAGTACGACATAATCCTTTTATGGCGGGGGACATTGCAAATAAATAATTAATGCAGACAAATTACACCCAGACTCAGAACAACACTGTGGAATGCACAAAATATTATCCTGCGTAGAAATCGAATCCACGACACTGGCACAGAAAGTCGGCGTCTCAACCACTACACTATCTGTGCTGCGCAGTCAATAACTTCAATGGTAATTAAGAAAACAATCTTCATACTAAAAACTTTATAACTCAAACACATACTTTAAAAAGCTTACCGAGATTGTATTTCAAATCGAATAATATTTTCCATTAAAAATAATATATCCAATATTTTTCAAATAATTCATTTATTCTTACATATTGCAAGTAGTTGCATTATACAATAGTATGCGAACACGATAGCAATTTTCTCAAATACTCCCATTTCCTTTGCTCTTACGTTCTCTATAAAATTGAATTTATGAGTCTAGACTTACTACAAATCTTCAAGCCGAAAGAACTAATTAAATTCTCTTACTTCAGACTAATTTGTTTTATGTCAATTTCACCTTAATTACATTTCATGGTTTATATAACTAATAGAAATATATATAATTAATTTTATGCAGTCATGAGATTAAATGTATTTTTCTTCAAGTAACGAAACACAATTTTCAATTTGATGAGGTATGTTCAAGAGAACATACGGGAACTATACATTTTATAATGAAACTCCAGCGTTGCTATCTAAAATTTTACTTATTGCTCAAAGAAACAGTTTCAAAAATAAGTCATCTGATTGGAGGAGCGGTAATGAGTAGTTACGATTAAAAGGAAGGGGTAATTTGCATGTACTTAAAGTGACTAAAGAAATGATGATAGTAACTTTTTGTATTAAATTCAACTAACATAGTTTAGGAGTGAAATATTTAAAAAAATAAATGAAGACAGGAGTAAGGCTGAGCTTAAACAAGAATATTAGAACTATATTTTCTTAATAAGTTTTAATTAAATTGCGAATATTATTGGACTCGAGCCTCCTCCGTAATGGGAGGGAAATTGACCTACTATACCACGCTGGTGTAGACGTGTTGGTATAAGGTTTTGTTTCGAGTTTTCCTTCAGAGATAAGGGGTAGTGAATTGTATTCTTACTCCGTCACCACACGGATAATCTGGCCAGCTTCATTAATACCTTAATCAATATTTAGATAAACGTTTCTTTTTAAGCCTAATAAGCGCAGATACGACTACATTATGCTTAGTAGATGAGTATCAGGACTTCACATAAAAGTAAATAAATAAAATGCAGTCTTTCGTTTACGTGATCATCATCATTCTCCTACTCTTATCCCAATTACTTGGGGTCGATACAATATGTACTCTTCTTTCATAGTAAATATTTTAAAACTTATTGGCAATAGTTTAATGACCAGCAGCCTGCCAGAGGTCAACCCTCCTTGGGAATGCAATTGCTGACCAAACGGCATTAGATGGAGTTGGTCCAGGTCATTATAAGGCTCTTAGTCGTCTTTTACGACACCCGACGCGAAGCCGCTATCACACAACGTTCGTCGTTTACGTGATATCTAACTAAAAATGAGTGGCGATAATAAGCTAGTTTGATTTATCTACTATTACCATCAGCTGATAAAGATAAGAAGATTTATATTGTATAGATGACATGTTGCAATGGCTATTACGTAGATGGATCCGAGTCAGCTATTCACCTTTTTTCCAGGACCTTGTTTATTTAATAACTGGCTACACGTCGACAGGTTGACACAATGTGTGTAAAAGTTATTGTGATATTCGTAAAATACAATTAAGAGATACAATATGCAATCTATTTAAAAGATAATGACTTCTAATGTTTACGCGAGTATTACACATTTGAAATAAAACTACTTTTACGGATTCTATCGCGTTTGTATTTGATTTATAATTTCCCGACGTTTCGAACACTTTACAGTGATCATGGTCACGGGAGGACTGGTCCTCCCGTGACCATGATCACGTCGGGAAATTATAAATCAAATACAAACGCGATAGAATCCGTAAAAGTAGTTCTATTTAAAAGAGTTCTTCTCTACTACTATTACTTAAAAATTTGAAAATGTTAACCTGTCTGATCAATGTGACGTAATACCTCAATCTCTCCCTGTTGAGACAGAGGCTCGAGCCCAACAATGAGACGTATATGAACAGAGATAAAGATGAAAGTAATTACTTTGACAAAATAATGGGTGGTAAAATTGTTTATTATTTCTAAAAAATAATACTTAATCATAATTATAAGAAATAAATAATATATTTTGTTTTTTTTTTTACTCTTGATGGCATGGGAGCAAGGAGCACACCCGTTGGTAAGTGTTACCTGGACCTTTGCATTACCAAGGGTATACCTAGGCCACTGCCTACCAATGAAAATCCTAATCTCACCCAGAAAATTAGGCTGCCGGCTCTCTCGCTCACCGAATGAAGCACACTGCCACTGCTTAGGCATAGAGTAAGGTAGAGAGTATGGTACTACCCCGGACAGACCGGCTCGCGGCTGTAGAGAGAAAACTAACAGTGTGGCCCTTACATTATGAGCTACACCTATAATAATAGCCAGTTATGCCCGCAGTTAGACACGTTAAGTCCCAATAGGTTATCCTATAAGTATCCCAAGAGATCTTCTGTATGTTGACGGAGTAAGAATACAATTCACCACCCCCTATCTAACCCGTAGGTGATCGTAAGAGACGACTAAGGGATATAAAACGCATATAACATCTATGCAAGAGAAGGAAAACTCGAATCAAAACCCAATACCAACACGTCTGACCAGCGTGGTATATATAGTAGGTTAATTTCTCTCCCTTTTCTATATGGAAGCGAGAGTTGAGTATGCAGAAAAGAGCATGAAAGTAAAATTAATGAAGGAAGGTGGAGTCACGAGTCTCCGAAACCGGCGAGCCTGTATGAAGAGAATTATGAATGTTGAGGAAGCGAGTGAAGTATGCAAGGATAGAGTTCTCTGGCACTCTGTTCTCTCTGCCTACCCTGCAAGGGATATGGCGTGATGATATGTATGTATGTATGTAATTTCCCTCCCATTACGGAGGAGGCAGGAGCCTAACAATTGGAAATATATGGACTGTGATGATGATGATCCTAAAAGAAAATATCTTACAAGAAACTCGTCTGGATTTTTGTTCTAATTCATCATAATATTATGTTGACCTCAATCATTAAAATTTCTAAGAATACAAAGCATTTCAAACATTGAAACATCAGGTTTGGAAGCTCAGCGTCTCAAAATAAACAAAGTTTGCTTTGAAATCTTGCAATAAATATAATCTAACAGCTCTCGTCATCTTCTTGGTTGGTTTCCTTTCATGTAGATGGGTATTGTTTACCAGTTAAACTGTTGTTAATTAATCGTAAAAACCGTTTAATTTGTTTGCGATGGTCCGCCACAGTTTTTCCGGGTCAAAGCGATAAAATTAGGTTACGATTACGGACGATATCCCCAAGATAATTGTATAAAATAATGGTATACTAAATTATTAATGTTATTATGTTTAATTACATCAGTTTATGCTGTGTGGTAGCGGCTACGAATACTACAAACCTTTACTTTTCTCGTGAATGTCGGAAAAGACGACTAAGAGATAGAAAAAGACCTGGGCCAACACTACCTGATGCCGTTTGGTCACAATTACATTCCCAAGGAGGGTTGACGTTAGGCAGGCGGTCGGTCATAAAACTATTGCTCATAACTTTTACAATATTTACTATGAAAGAAGAGTACATATTGTATCGACCCCAAGTAATTCGGATAAGAGTTGGAGGATGATGATGTTTAATTACATCAGTTTATGTAAGCGCATATTTTTATAGGCAGCAAAAAATAGATACTGCCAATTTTACATACAATTATTTTATAATAAAGAAGATAACATAATGGTTTCTGATGGTTACGGGGGTATCTATGATATGTCCCACTGTTGGTCTCGAGCCTCCTCTATAATGGGAGGGAAATTGACCTACGATACCACGTTGGTCAGACGTGTTGGTATAGAGTTTTGTTTCGAGATTTCCTTCTCTTGCCTATGCAAAGTACGTTTTATATCTCTTAGTCATCTCTTACGATCGCCCACGAATAAGATAAGAGGTGGTGAATTGTATTCTTACTCCTTCACCATATGGAAAACGCGAGTATTACGTATTTTGAATAAAACTATTTTTACGGATTCTATCGCGTTTGTATTTGTATAGAATCCGTAAAAATATTTTTATTGCTAACAAGATAACATTAAAAATACATACATACATATCATCACGCCATATCCTCTGCAGAGTAGAAAGAAAATAAAAATATTTAATAACATTTTTAATGTTACTAAATATTTTTATTTTCTTCCTAACTTAGACATAACATAGCATAAGGTTATATATTAAACTTGAATTAACAGTGAGGTGATAGCCCATACGTTCTACTGTATTCATCGTAAGATGAGATGCGGCTCCCTCTTAGGTCCAGCTCCCACATCGTTTTCCACGTAATGAACGTAGAAGACGCTGTGGACTTCCTAACAGGCTGCCAGCTACCTTAGGTAAGCTTGAAGCAAAAGACAATATGTTGTAAACTATAATAGGCTTTGATAAAGTCCAAGGATAATACCAGCAACCCGCCTCCACCGGTGACCGTTGCTATGTTCATAAACTGCTTATATTTTTTTACTTGTTAAGATAAAAAACAATTTTTACAGATTCTATCGCGTTTGTATTTCATTTTTAATTTTCAGACGTTCCGAACACTTTACAGAGTTCATGGTCACGGGAGAACTGAACGAATACGAATACTTGAGTAAACATATCATTATTTTTATTTGTATTTAATCAATGTTCCGCAGTAGACTACAGTAATCATACTTTTTAAATATTTGTATATAATTTTAATATAGTTTATTAGCTATATGTAATAATAATTATTTTTATTTCGGAATTCAGAGCTCCATATTTTGTTAGTATCGATAAAAACTTAAGAACTAGCGTTAGTAACGTTGACATAATATATTAAATTAACTTACAATCTAAAATCAAAGCTATTGGTAATACATTCACATAATTTTACTATGACTGCACAGATGGCGTAGTGGTGAAGAAGGCCCGTGCCGTGGGTGCGATTCCCACCAGGATAATACTTTTTGCGGTCCACAAAGTTATTGCTCCGAGTTTGGGTGTAATTTGTCTGCGTTAATTGTATTTTTGGAACGTCTCCCTCAATACAAGTATTATTTCTTTAGTGTAGAGTGGTGTATTTAAAAAAAAAATCTCCTTTAGTAGATATATGTTATACATCATCATCATCATCACAGGCCATAAATGTCCCACTGTTGGGCTCCTCCGTAATGGAAGGGAAATTAACCTACTATACCACGCTGGTCAGACGTGTTGGTATAGGGTTTTGTTCCGAGTTTTCCTTCTCTCGCATAGATGTTATATGCGTTTTATATCCCTTAGTCGTCTCGTACGATCACCCACGGGTAAGATATGGGGTGGTGAATTGTATTCTTACTCCGTCACCACACGGATAATATATATGTAATACATCCATGTAATATTACTATGTATTTACTTGTAAACAAAATATTTGGTTATAATCTCAGCTCATATATGTCCCACTGTTGGGCTGGATCTCCTCCATAACGGGAGGGAAATTGACCTACTATACCACGCTGGTCATACGTGTTAGTATAGGGTTTTGTTTCGAGGTTTCCTTCTCTTGCATAGATGTTATATGCGTTTTATATGCCTTAAGTCGTTTCTTATAATCACCCATGGGTAAGATAGGGGGTGGTGAATTGTATTCTTACTCCATCACCATGGGTTATATATATATTTGGTTATTTACTTCAAATAAAAAGTATAACTTGTTTCTTTTTTTCACACATACAGATGCACGAGATGGATCGTTCTCATTCGTCTCTACATTGGGCGTTTTCTTTAATTTTCCTGTTACCTTTACTTTAGTAACTACAGCTATTTGTTACTTTATCAATGTCAATGTTGGTCTAGGAAATCTAGTTTTGTTTTATTATATATATATTCTGATATATTTGTTAGTGTACAAAAAGGGTTTTTATGTGATTAATATGCGTTTAAAAAGCGTATATTTTCCACTTTATGCGCTCAACTTTATAAATTAATATTTTTTTTAAATACCAATATTGTGATTTTAATTTAACGAGATTCAATAAAATCTATGGAGCATTAGTGGTGAGACCACGCTGTTGATAGTTCTCTGTCTACAGCCGCGAGCCGGTCCGTCCGGGGTAGTACCACACTCTCGCAGAAGATCGACGTCTCAGTAATGCCAATGTGGCATTGCCCTTTGTTCGGTGAGCGAGAAAGCCGGAAGCCCAATTGGGTGAGTTTGGGGATTGTAATGGTAAGCAGCGGCCTAGCTATAGTCTTGGTTATAGCAAAGCTCCATGGGTGGCAGTGACACTTACCATCAGGTGCGCTGCTTGCACGTTTGCTACCATAAGCAATAAAAAAAAAGAAAATCATCTACTAATTTGACTTTCAGGACCCAAAAGGATAAATATAATATGAAAATTAATTTTAACTTGGAAAGGAAAACTGTCCATATTGACTCATTTAAATATTCATAGCTGAACTCTGTTTAATAAAATGTATTTTTCTTAGACACACAGATTGTATAGAAGTTATTTCACAATATTTTTTTGCTCTCGGTGGTAAACGAGTAAGCAGTAAACCTGATGGTAAGTCTTACTGCCATCCATGGACCTTTGCAATACCAGAAGAATAGCTGAGCCACTGCCTACTAATGAAAATTCCAAACCCACCCAGAAAGTTGGGTTTCCGGCTTTTTCACTCACCGAACGAAGTACAGCAGCGTATCGCCACTGCTCAAATGTCAATTTTTTACGAGATGTGTGGTACTACCCCGGATAGATTGGCCAGCGGCTGTAGACAGAAAACTGTCAACAGGGTGGCGATTTTCAGGTGAAGGTATGAAACTAAGTTCAAGATTACTTGACAACTGAGCCTGAGAGGCAGTTGAGCATCAACGTTCCTGTTCACAAAAATATATCAAGCACTTAGGTGCTCTAACTTCCATTAGCGCTATCATGAAAAAGACGAGCATTTGGGTCGGATTAATGTTCTACAAGGACATACGAGTGAAATATGTCTTTCAAACCAGCTGTAACTGCCAGAGTTATTTGCAAGACCTATGGCAATAGAGTAATGTGTATAATGAATACAGTTTTTACCCTCTGCAAGAGATGGAAGAAATGTCAAATGGTTTTAAAAGTTTTTTTTATGATTTTTATCAGGATAAGAGCAAACACCTTTTGCCTACTATTTACTAATAAAAAAACATATCCTATGATTATACACTCATTTGCAAAAAAAACGGGCACCTAAGCAATGAACCATTTCAAATGTTAATATTTCTTTGTTTGATAATTATAGGTAGTTTTATCCACACAATTTGGTAAATTAATAAGAAAATAATCGTTTTCATCAGTATTTCATAAAATTTAGATACAATTTATGGGAAATAATGCTAAACCTCGCTAGTAGTGTATATTCGCTAGTAGTGCATATGCTCATGAAGTAAAAATAAAAAAGTTTTTTTGTTTGTTTTTCTTTAATAAAGTAAAAGCAGATAAATGTTTAGTATCGAGTGTGACCCCCTCTAGCTAAAATCACAGCTTGAATTCGTCTGGGCATGCTAGCGAGTATATCCCGGATACTTGCTTGCGGAATACGTTCCCACTCCGCAGTAATCACATTCTTCAGCTCTCTGATGGTCTGCGGAGCCGGGTGTACTGATCTCACACGCCGTTTCAGAACGTCCCAGACATGCTCTATGGGATTGAGGTCGGGACTTCGAGCTGGCCAATCCAAACGACGAATGCCGACCTCTTGCACATACGCATTAACATCGCGGGATCGGTGGGCGCGAGCATTGTCGTCCATAAAAATCGAGTCTTCACCTAGAGCGGCCAATGCGGGTTGTGCATGAGAAATTAGAACTTCCGTTATGTATCGATGCCCAGTCAGTGAGCCGTTTTCAATGAAGACTAACTCTGTACGATCCATTGAATTTATTCCTGCCCAAAACATAACAGAGCCCCCACCATAAGGTGTGATTTCTTCGAAACATGCCTCTGCAAAGCGTTCTCCTTGTCTTCTTAGCACTCGCCGACGTCGATCTTCACCGAACAGAGATATCCTGGCTTCATCAGAGAACAAAACCCTATTCCAATCGTCTTGAGTCCATGATTCACAATTTCTAGCGAACCTAAGCCTGTGAACTCTGTGCTCACGGAGTAATTTGGGGCCGCGGGCCGGGCGGTGACTGCGTATATTGGCAGCGAGAAGCCTCCTCCTGACCGTCCATAGACTAATATGCACATTTCTTACTTCTTGGAGGTTGTTCTTAAGATCCACATACGAAGATTTGCGATTTCTCAATGCGCGACTCACAAGAAAACGATCATCCCGTGGTTGGGTACATGGTTTTCTTCCAGAACCAGGCCTTCTCTCGACGGAACCAGTCTCCTGATATCGCTGCCAGGTCCTTTGGACTGTCGAGCGACTAACATTTAGCCTCCTAGCCACGAAACATTGGCTGCAACCCTCTTCAAGCAGCGCAATAATTTTGGTAGCTTTTACCACTTTATCTACACCATTTTTGATACAGCCAAACAGCATTAAATAAAGCTTTGACAGTCAAGGATATGAAATTAATCGATAAAAATTGAATAAAAGTTATGAAAGTCGATGTTAACTTCTGGAACTTCGCGCCAAAAATGTAGGATAAAAAGGGGTTTTCTGTAAAAATGAACATCAAATGAAAAATTGAATTTAGAACGTACTTTTTTAAATACCACAGCATTTTTAAAACCGGCCAGTAACGTGTACAAACGATTGAAACCTTTTTGGTATTGTATCTTTTTAAATATGAATGAAAATCAAAACCGCCCGTTTTTTTTGCAAATGAGTTTATTACCATACATATGTGTACGCCATCATCCATTTCATACAATCATTCATATCACCAATACCATAAATATATCTATAATGACGTAATTTCCTATAAAGGACTCTAAAATAAACCAGGCAGCCCTAAAACGACATAAATATTCCGAATTCAGTTTTTATAGTGAATGAAATTTGGGCCCATTAGACCGTTGCAATTGTTGAATGGACGCAAAACCATAAACGTTATCAATTGTATTGATTTGGAGGTTATTGTCAACCAATTGAATAGAACTATTGTCGAATGGTTATTTCTTCTATCTAGTTCAACAGAGAAATTTAATAAAACCGTGAGATAGATTTAACAGTACGGAGCAGTATAGTACGTTAATAGGTATCTTTTTCGAGGGAAGGAATATATTTAATGTAAAACTCTAAAATATAAGAAAATATAGCTTGAAATAAAGATTAATAGAATATTCTACACAGATCTCAAATTCGAGTCCACAGCATGAATGTCTGACTTTTCGTTTTTGTGGTATTGAATCGTAAAATATTAATAAACCTCACTGTCATAGTGATATATCATCATCATTCTCCTACTCTTATCCCAATCGCTTGGGGTCGATGCAATATATACCCTTCTTTCATAGTACATATTGTAAAAGTTATTAGCAATAGTTTTATGACCGGCCTCCTCCCAGACGTCAATCTTCCTTGAGAATGTAATTGTTGACCAAACGGCGTATGAACTTAGCCCAGGTCATTTATAAGGCTCTTAGTCGTCTTTTACGACATCCACGAGCAAAGTAAGGGTAGGTAGTATTCGTAGCCGCTACCACACAGCTTCATAGTGATATATATATATATATATATATTTAACTCTTAGATATATATATATATATATAGATATATATATATATATATATATATATAGATATATATATATATATATATAGATATATATATATATATATATATATATATATATATATATATATATATATATATATATATATATATCTAAGAGTTAAATAAAAATGTATTTCTGCAAGATTTATAAGTTCTGTACATTGAAGAGTATGTTTAGTCATTAGTGCTGGCAGTCCTAAACATCTACGATAACCGATTTGGGGCATTAATACTTCCAAATACGCTAAGTCTGATTTAATCCTAAAATATGATTATTGTTTTAGGCTGGATGCTAGTGGCACAAGACCGTTCTGGCAGTATATTTTCAACAGTGTATGTTCGCGAAGTGAGATATAGATGGATAAATTCTAGATTCCAGACACTTTTACGACATAATTATAGGTCCCTGGAAAAATCATACGTTAACGAAACTGTTGACGAAAATTAGAAAGCCAACAAGGTAAATGAAATAGCTACTATCCGTGATAAGTCTTACTGCATTATCATCGTCCTAATTATAAGTTTGTATAATATGACTTCTAATGTTTACGCGAGTATTACATATTTGAAATAGAACTACTTTTACGGATTCTTCGTTCGTTACAAACGCGATAGAATCCGTAAAAGTAGTTTTATTTCAAATGTGTAATACTCGCGTAAACATTAGGAGTCATTATGTTAGCTAGTACGGACTGGAAATTGCAAATAAAATACGCCAATTAGAGAATCTTTATACAAAGCGCGCAAGATATATACATCGCTAAATTTCTTAAAGAGATGTCATGATCATGGTCTCATTTCTACGTGTGTGAGGATCCCTTGTAAGAAAAACATACGTGGAAGCGCTAAGATCTTAGAACAGGCGAGTAAAACTAACGCGATAGAATCCGTAAAAGTAGTTTTATTTCAAATATGTATAATATATTAAAATATATTTTAAGGAATACTAGTAAAGTTTGATAACTAGCAGGATAAAGAAACCATTAAGCAACTGCACACAGTATGAAGTAGGAGTTTGCAAAATATCCAAAATATAATGGCTTATATAAGGTCGTCGTTTTTATCCCAAAACCTCGGAGCGGTTATACAATATTTTGCCGGATTTATTGATATTTATATTTACTACTCCAATATATCGCTTTATATTTTATTACATACAACCTTTCCCAACGAAGCGGCTACCTAACGTAAAAAGATTTTCTTCAAATTGCACTGGTCGCTTTTGGATCAGCGTTTTTAAATAACAAATATTTGACAGTTTTATTATATTTCTGTTGACTTATTTTGTGGAGTATAAATATATTACTACCAGTCATAGGAAAAGTATAAGGCAAGCATAGATAGAGTAAGGATATATATACAACATCATTATTTGTATCATCCATAGTCAACAAAATTTGTTTTCGATGTCTGCTTGCAATTTTGAAGATGACCGTGATAATATATAAAAAATATATTAAATATTATCCCTGTGTGATTATAGATTAAATATATAATGACCATCTTTTAATTGCCCTTTGGGATGCTTAAAATCCGGCTAAGAGAATAGCAGAGAAATGGTTAGCAGTACTATTCTACGAAATTCCAAAATCTAATTATAATACCAACTCACTTACAAAGTATGTGATGATGGTATTATTCTTATATCCAATAGTGGACACCATTAAGGTGATGGTTTAATTTCAATTGAGAGACAAGCACAGTTGAATTTGATATATGTTCCGTCATGAAACTTACTCCTAATCCATTAAAATCCATTTTCATCAATACAAATCAAATTTTAGGTTACACTTTTTTTTTTTTCATTATTTCATTATATAGATACATATCTCATGGCAGTAAGCACCTGATTGTAAATAGTAACTAACGATCAAGGAACTCCGCAACTGTACAATACCTTTACCTTTCTTTGTGGTAAGACCACGCTGTTTTCTGTCTACAGCCGCGGGCCGGTCCGTCCAGAGTAGTACCACACTCTCGGCGAAAAATCGACGTCCGAGCAATGACAATGTTCTGTTGTGCTGTGTTCGGTAAGCGAGAGAGCCGGCGACTTTCTGGGTGGGTTTGGGATTTTCCATTGGTGCTGTACCATTGGTATTGCAAAGGTCCATGGGCGGCAGTAACACTTACCATCAGATGTGCTGCTTACCCGATTGCCACCATCTGCAATAAAAAGAAATATCTGATATATAGCCAGGCTGCCTATCACAAAATTGGGGTTCGAGATTCCCGTACTCTCACTCACTGAACCACGATAAAATTACTAGGTATTTCTCAAACATTCTTGGAAATTTGAGCATTATTTAGATAACCTTCTTCGAGATAAATCGAAATTGCTGTACTGACCAAATACACGCGAGCAGCGGCCAGCAAAAAATGTATGAAAATCCATATCTGTCGTGGTTTAGCGGCCATATAAATATATATGTAAAAATCGAACGATTTGTTACTTCTAAATATGTTAACCAAATAGGCAACTTATCAGAGTTTTATTTAAATTTCGAATTGGCTTGAAAAAGAAACCTGTTTGATAATGAAAAAAAAAAAACAAATGAACCCTTTAGCACATGAAAAATGCTGTTCGTTGTTTATCATGTATACAGTTCTACTTAGTACTACTTAGTTTTATTTTTCGCGCATTATTTGAGAATAGCACTATACAAGCCTTGGCCACAACTAGGAATAGATGGACTTACGTATGTTACACGTTCGTCCATCAATGCCTCTTTTGCTGGCCGTTGCCGTAAGGTACTATTATTTAGATATCATATAAGTTTCCTGCGGGAGTATAGGACTATCTCGCTTGAGCCAGGCCATTCATGGCTCCAAACAGAAAGTAGCAGAATATCACTAAATGCAATTTATGGTAATTTAAACAACAACATTATATGTTGAATAACATACAGTTGTTATAGCACTGAATGTGTTACCTAGATAGATATGTTACCTATTTAATACCTACAATTTACGGGTTGTTGGTCAAAATGTACATAACTGTGTAAATATTTCCTAATAGATTTAATATTGATAGGACCACGCTGTTAATATGTAATTCTCTTTCTACGACCGCGGACCGGACCGTCCGGGGTAGTACCACACTCTCGCAGAAAATCGACGTCCGAGTAATGGCAATGTGCTATTGCACTTCGTTCGGTGAACGAGAGAGCCGGGAGCCCAACTGGGTGGCTTTGGGGTTTTTATTGGTAGGCAGCGGCCCAGCTATACCCTTGGTATTACAAAGGTCCATGGGCGGCAGTGACACTTACCATCAGGTATGCTGCATGCTCATTTGCCACCATAAGCAATAAAAAAAATATTTAACAATAAACCCTGGAAGTAGCCACTTAAACTAATTAAATCAGAACTATTCATTATAAGTTTATTACTTGAAACGGAGAATCTTAATATTGATCATCATAATTCCATCATAATATAGGAAATACATATATGTATACAAAATCATATTATACTCGTATTAATATGTTCCTCTTGAGTTATAATCAATTTCATTAACATAGGAATGCTTCCCATAGGACTATGAGATTTTCACAATATCACGTAATTGAGGATATACATATCTTGAGCATTTAAACTATGTTTTGATGAGCTTTCCTTTTAAAATAACACTCAACGCATTAAAGGACAAGAGACAAATGTTTCTTTTTTATTGCTTATGGTGGCTAACGAGTAAGCAGCTCCCCTGATGGTAAGGGTCATTGCTGCCCATGGACCTTTGTTATACCAAAGTTATAGCTGGGCCGCTGCCTATCATTACAATCGGCCGGCTCTCTCGCTCACCGAACGAAGCGTAATAGTACATTGCCATTACTCAGACGTCGATCTTCTGCGAGAGTGTGGTACTACCCCGGACGGACCCGCCCGCGGCTGTAGACAGAGAACTGTCAACAGCGTGGTCCTATTACTATGAACAGATCCTAGTATTGAGGGGGATTTTACAAATATAGAATTATAAACAAACGCAAATAACATCTATCTTAAATCTATTATTTGTAAATGGCACAAAGAATTACTCTAAGTAGGGAACGAATAGATTCATAGGCTACTTAGAATGGAAGCTCGTTATAGAAACTACCACATTGTTGTGCAGTCGCAACTGTCGGACCAATGATCGGGAGGGAATGCGATAGGTTATGGGGTTGCGCGTTATTCTTCTGTCGCCTTGAATAAATTCATAGGGTATGTCTAGACCTCTAGACCATAGTCTGCCACAAAAAAGTTAAGTTATTTATTATCATAGTAGTCTGTAAAATATCGAACATACCTTATTACATATCACCTCTTTGAAAAATGTTTTATCTTGAAAAATGGCATTTTAGAGGAGTCTTTTTCAAGTTTCAAAAAATTATTGTTTCACAACGATTTTTTTGTTATCGTAAATCTGATTTAAATCATAGATGATTTAATTATAGGATAATGAAATAATTAAAATCATAGATTTGTATATCAATTATTTTTTGAAACTTGAAAATCGCGCCTCTAAAATTTAATTTTTCAAGATAACACATAATATTGAAGCAAAAAGGCGATATTATAATGATTATATCAACGAATACAGAAGGGAATATATGTTTCCACATATGTATTGACTCATCACGTTATCTCTGGAACCATAAGGTCTATAGACTTTAAATTTGGTAGGAATATTCCTTTCGCCAAGTAGAGGTCAGCTAAGAACGGATTTTAAGAAATTCCACTTCACCCGCAAGGGGAATTTCGTAAAATGGCTGTGCTGTAAAAAATACATTTGTTAAACATAGCTCCTATAGACTTGGAATTTGGTGTGGACTTTCTTTCTGCCCTATAAAGGTCAGTTGAAGTAGAATTTTAAGAAATTCCTTCTCCGAAAGGAATTCTATGTAGCGAAAGTAAACTACACAACTGAACTGACGTAACCGAAGCAAAGCGGGGGCGGGTCGCTAGTATATTATATACATTGTATTTTTAATAGGACACAAACTTTCTATTATAGTAAATACATTAACCAGGTCACTGCCCTGCTTTATTATAGTAGATATGTACACATTAACTTTAAGCTTTTACACTTGGTGTGTCCTTTGTAATTCACTTTGTATCAGAATAACGTTAAGTCAAACGTTATTTTAACAAAGCCACTTGACGACAAAGGGTATATACTCGACACGTTCACACAGAAAATTTAAAAAAAAAGGAAATAAACGAAGGTTATTCTGTGTAGTATTTGTACATTTCATGGTTTTATTCCTCGTCGTATATTGAGACTATATATACATCTTTATATAATTTATTCTTTTGTACACTAATATGTGACTAAATTTCTACTAAACAGCTGAACCAATTTTGATGAACACTTTACTTGAAATTTATATGAATATACATAAATGTATATTCAAGTAAATTTAAACAAAAGTTTATATTGAAAATTGGACAAAATACGAGTAGGTGGCTGACTATCGATTTCTAGAAACATTATTTTATCTTTTATAGATATAGATAGAAAAACGTCTGCTGGATCATTTATAAAATTATTATAAAGAACCCGTATGATAAAAGGTTATGAATAAAATGAAGATATCGACGGTGATACCATTGATATCTTCTATAAAAAAAAAATATTATGATTACCGTCAATATTTACAAGAGGGGTAGACGGCCATCTTATTCAGGCACTGAAATCCATCTATAAGGATTCCAGAGCCTGCGTAGGGATAAACGGGTCCTACACTGAATGGTTTAACATTGATAAAGGTGTTAGACAGGGATGTGTAGCGTCACCGTGGCTGTTTAACCTATTCATGGATAGCTGTTTGCAAGATTTGAAAAATAATGAATGTGGTTTAAGAATGAATGAGTTACTCGTCAAATGTCTTCTTTATGCCGATGATCAGGTTTTACTTGCATCGTCGGCTGAAGGTTTGCAGGCGATGGTAACTACTATGCATGATGCTTTTGAAAGAAAAGGTATGAAAGTAAATGTAAGTAAGACGAAAGTAATGGTCTTTGAAAAGGATAAATGTATGACGGAATGTAATATTTCTATAAATGGTGAGGGATTGGAACAGGTGAAAGAATTTATATACTTGGGTATACTGTTTACTAGTGATGGTAAAAATGATGAAGATGTTGAAAGACGAGTTAATGCTGGCAATAAAGTGAATGGGGCATTGTACGCTTTTATGAAGAGTAGGAATGTGTCTAAAAAGGCACGCCTAGCTGTACATAGGGGAGTATTAATGCCCACTCTCATGTATGGTAGTGAAAGTTGGATTTGGCAGGGAAGACATGAAAGTAAAATAAATGCTGTAGAGATGAGAGCTCTTCGTAGTATGTGTGGTGTAAGTCTGAAAGATAGAATTAGGAATAGTGTTATAAGACAGCGCTGTGGTGTGAATGAAGAACTAGCGACAAAGATAAAAAAGGGAATGCTGAGGTGGTTTGGCCACGTGGAAAGAATGAGAGAAGAAAGGTTGACTAAGCAAGTATACAAAGCGAGTGTGAGTGGGACGTTTACAAGGGGAAGACCACGTCGTACCTTTCTGGATCAAATTGAAGATGTATTGGCGAAAGGTCAGGTTAAGAGTACGCGTAACCGTAGAGCATGCATGAAGACTGTGATGAGTGTGAATGAAGCGATGGAGGTATGTCAGGATCGTGGTTTGTGGCAATCCGTAGTCTCTGCCTACCCCTCTGGGAAACAGGCGTGAGACTATGTATGTATGTATTTATAAGACTATGGCATAAATATTTAAACCTTGACAATTAATTTGAATTCCTAGCATATTATTAAAATATTCTCTGTTCAAAAAGTATCGCGAACGTTGAATTTCCGCGGGCTACGTGTATTTGATTTTTTTGTAGCGTTACGTTGGTACTCATATCCCTTACTTATACTGACAAGGTCAGCCATTTTGAATGTTTAGTAAATTTTTGACAGCTGTTGTGTGTGTGTGTGTGTGTTGTTGTGCTTGGATGTGTTTTGACTCGTCTGTGAGTTTTACCTATTCCAAAAAATGGATCGAAGAAGAAGAATCTGCATCAAACTTTGTGTACAAAATAAAGTGCGCGGACGCATTCCGAATGTTGACTGTGGTATATGATGAAGCTACCTTGGACCAAAACAACGTATATCGGTGGTACAAAATGTTCTCAAAGCGCCCAGAAAATGTGAACGACGAACAGCGTGCCGGATGCCCGAGCACGTCAACAACAGACGAAAACATTAATAAAGTGAAGAAAATAGTATTGGCCAATCGACGAATTACCATTAGAGAAGTTGCTCAGGATCTAAACGTATCGATTAGCTCGTGCCATTCGATTTTAACCAATGATTTGAGCATGAGTCGGCTCGTCGCAAAATTCGTGCCAAAATTGCTCAATTTCGACCAAAAAAGCAGCATCGCGTTAACAGCTCAGGAGATGTTGAACTCGATCCGTGACGACCCAAATGTGTCCCAGAGGATCATAACTGGTGACGAATCGTGGGTTTATGATTACGACGTGGCAACTAAAGTTCAATCATCCCAATGGAAGCGGCCGCATGAGGCAAGACCGAAAAAAGCGCGCCAAGTTCAGTCGAAAGTGAAGGTTTTGCTCACAGTTTTCTTCGATTGCAGGGGCATGGTGCATCATCAGTTCCTGCAACATGGTAGTACAGTCAGTAAGGAATATTACCTGCAAGTTATGCGCAATTTGCGTGAAGCAATCTGCCAAACACGCCCGGATTTGTGGAAGAGCGAAAATTGGCTTTTGCACCATGATAACGCACCCTGCACACACATCGTTGCTTGTGCGCGAATAATTGGCCAAAAATCAACACACTAATGGTGCCGCAACCACCGTATTTCTCAGACCTGGCCCCCTGTGACTATTTTCTGTTCCCAAAACTGAAGAGGCCGATGGAAGGACGACGCTGCGCCACGATTGAGGAGATAAAGACGGCATCGACGGAGGAGCTGAAAGAGATCACAAAAATGATTTTGTTAAGTGAAAAAACGTTGGCACACGTTTATATATATATATATATATATATATATATATATATATATAAATATATATATATATATATATATAAACGTGTGCCAACAGTAAGGAGTGAAAGGTTAACATGGTATGGACATGTGATGAGACGGGATAAAAGAAATGTTGTTAAGAAAGTTTTAAATATGAATGTTGAAGGCTTTAGGGGTAAAGGAAGACCAAAGAAAAGATGGATGGACTGCGTGAGGTATGACATGGATAGACAGGGAGTGACTGCAGAGATGACGTCTGATAGGACTGTATGGAGGAAGATGACATATTGCGTCGACCCCAAGTAATTGGGATAAGAGCAAGATGATGATGATGATATATATGTATATATATATATATATTACAGACCAAGTATGTAACTCTCAATCTATTGTTTCGCCTGACCTCTGACTCCATACCGTTCGCATTTGTTAAGTAGATATTTATAATTTACACCAAATAATGTTTTAAAATTAATGTTTTCGTTAAAACAATAGCTGAATCTCTCACGTGTATCAAACTGTACGAACTTATGATTGTTAAAGTATAGAATAGAGCAAAGTTTTCGTACGAATTTTCTTGAATTATTCTATTACTTGATTGAACTAGAACTCAAATTATAGCAATAATCATAAAACACGAAAATACATTTTTTACCTAACTGCAATGTTTATACTAAACACATATTATATATAATAGATAATTACAGGATTTTATACCAGGATATTCTTTGTGACAGTGATGATCTGCCGTTTCCTATCTCTAATTAAACACTCGGGGAAAAATATTCTATTATATTTTATTCTTAATGTGTTATCATACAAAGCTTGAAACTGGCTACGTTTAGCCTTTATCTCTATTATTTTAATAATAGGATGGTGATAGTATAATAGATAAAGCAAAAATATATAACCAATTTCCTTATATTCCGTATGTACCTATCTATATTGAAGTTGTTATTCGTATAATTTTAAGAAGTTTCAATCTTAAAAAGACATTGATTTGATTGATTGTTGTGCCATGTAATTCAATTTGCGATTCAAAAATTGTTGTTCAGAGTACATATGTAAGTAATTTGTATTCATTAATTGTATATTTGTGAAGTTCTCAGCGAGATTTTTATTCAAGGATTTATTTCTCATTTCGATGTGTTATTATTATAAAAAAAAATATATATGTAAAGGAATTTGTTTCTGTACTGAAATACTAAACAAATAAAAATCATGAGCTAGCACTGACTTTATTTGTTCCACAAATAGGTTCGACGTAGATTCGCCGGGATGGAGGAGAATGTTAATAAAATAGCTGTACGAGAGATCAATCGGCATAATGCTGAATAAATTGAACAGGCGTCTGTTTGTCTACCGTATGTGTTCGTAAATCTTTATTTTTATAAGCAAATATATATATTTTTTTTTTATTTACGTATGCATATGAGATGTGGATTTAGAACGAAGCATAATCTTCATTATTCTTTTGAGATGTTCTCATCATACATCTGCCATATCAGTATGTCCTCTATTTTAAGGTTTACGGATATATTCCGAATTTTATTTTGTTCAATCTACTACTATTGTAATATCAGTACCTATAAGGAAATATATTTCTATACTTAGTTTTTTTTATTTTTTTTTTATATAGTGACTACAGAGATTCCGTCATAGTATTGTATGGAAGATTACATATTGCGTCAACCTAGAAATTTGAATAAAAATAAGATGGACTTTTGACGGAAATTTGAAAACGTCATGCGTGGTGCTCTTGTATTATATTCGACATCTTAGTGTTTTAACGTGCTATATTAGATAATTTTGATGGCATTTTATGTAATGTGATGCGACAGAAGTGCTGGGATGTAGTGAATATCATATAAAAGTGCTTTACAACGCTTACGTTTTCCATCAAAATTCCCACAAGATACCATTAACAGTGTGGCCATAGCACTGTTGAAGGTGACGATTTGACTTAGACAATGACTAACCTGAAAAGACTATAAACGTATAAATAATTATAACTTGACCCTGGCACCAATAGCTCGTATAAGTAGCTGTTTGCCAATACACAAAGAGAAGAAGAAGAAAAACAAGATGATGATAATGACGAATCTTATATTATGTAGCTAAAACACTATTTCACAAATCACTGTTTTGAGACTACGGATAATGTGTTAACATATTTGTAAAGAAAGAAGAACGTATTACTTCATTAAATTCATTTACTTTAAAATGTTGGTGCTTTTGATTGCTTTAAAATATTGTTTATTTTCCGTGTGGTGATGAAGTAACAATATAACTGACCACATCCTTTCTTACCCGTGCATATCGCAAAAGACTACAAATGCAGATATCTATAAAAGAGAAGCATAACTAAAACTATGCCAACTATACCAATTCGTCTGACTAGTAGGTCCATTTCCTCCAACTGCGGAGAAGACTCGAGCTCAGCAATGAGAGATATATAAGCTAAAATAATGATGATGAATGACTCAAATAAATCTACTCCATTTTATATGTTACTTTGTTTTAACGATATTTTTCATTAAATTTTTATTTACAAAATGTTGAATAATATCTACTGTTGAAAGCAAAGATTTGCTATGCTGCAGTTACGAATAACTATCAACCCTTTTTTTCTTGCGGTGGACTATGGATGTGGTCGCCTGCCGGAAGAGGCGGCACGCAACCCATAGACCCACCCTGCAAGCACCTCACTTCGTCGTACGAGCGGGTCACCGGTACCCGATCTTTGTCTTCGGTGGCCCGCCCGGCAATAACTACCAACTCTACGTTGCTTGTGGTTATCTTAAAGTTTGACTAAGAGCTTCGCACCGACTAGGACCAAACTCCATGTCTGTCTGTCTGATCAAAAATTATATTCCCAAACAAGGTTGACGTCAGATGACCGGTTATAAAACTAAAGCGAATAACTTTTTCAATGTATACAATGGAAGTGGAGTATATATTACTTCGACCTCAAACAATTAGGATAACAACAAGACGATGATGACGTTGAAGAATAAGTTTTAAATTACAAAATTATTATCCTGAATCATTTAGAACTAAAAATAAAATGCCTAAAAGAATACAATTAAAAATTATTTCAAACATCAAAGACATTCCGTTTGCAGGTATTATCTTCAAATTCTTATAGGCGCCTATTATTTGAAGAACACCAAAAATGAGGCGAGTATTCGTTTCTTTTAACATCAAAAGTCTCACGGATATCAGAAATTTGACTCCTACTTATTTTTTGATAATCCAGTGCCATATAATGATCCGACAGTTTAAAAAAATATCTTCAAATTCTGATTACAATGTAATGTATAATGCATCTGTAGGGTGGTATCTCCATGTTTTATTAATGGCGAGAAAGATCGAGTAAAACGTAGTATAATTTTGAATTAGTTTTAAATACGGTTTTCAAATACACACACCTCTATAACTAGAACGATATAATGTAATGGTTAAATTGAATTTTGGTTTTATATAACAAATGAAAAGAATACTTTAAATGTTGGCTCCCTTAACGAAACATGTAATTTTAGTGATTGTAGTGCCACAATATTGACAGTTTTCTGTCTACAACCGTGGGCAGGTCCGGGGTAGTGCCATACTCTCGCAGAAAATCGACCTTTGAGCAGTGATAATACGCTGTTTAGCTTCCTTCAGGAAGCAAAGGAGCCGGCAGCCCAACTTTCTAGACAAGTTTGAATCTATCACTGATAGGCAGCGGTCTAGTTGTACCCCTGGTATGCAAAGCTCCTCAAGTAAATTACTCGTTTGTACAAGAAATAAACCATAGAAGAATGTGCAAATACGCTGTATGAACAACTCGATGCTCGATTTTCCCAAACAGTATTCAAAGTCTAAATTCGCTCTAGAACAATGTCGCAACTTTTTCCTTAAAAGAACTAAACAAATAAGTATATATTTTATATATTAATTAACTCGATGTTACTAATCAATTACGATAATTTCTTTCATCTATATAATTGCAATATATCATATTAATTAGCTAATAAAGAAATTATAAGGGTATGCTTAATAAGAATTATATTGAATCTTTTTACGAATTTAGGATAGATAATATTATATCTTAATATGTGAAATTAATTATTAAGTTAGGAAAAAACGTATTAAATTTTTAGTCTTATTTATAATATGTTCACTTCTACATTATTTTAAATTCCATCTCAGCTTAAATATGTCGCACTACAGAGCTCGAACTTCATCCATAATTGAAGGAAAAGATATCTACTATACCAGTACCACTTTGGTCAAACGTATTTGCATAGGATTTTATTTCGTGTTTGCCTTCTCTTGCATGTCTTATATATACGGTGTCTTAAACCAGCACCTTAGACCACTCGATCACGCTGCCTGTTCATTGTCAGTGCAAAATTAACTGCTGCTTGTTTACCATACACGTTCAGGTGAAAAGGGGTAGTGAGTTTAAAATGATTAAAAATATTTTTTTTATATGATGTAATCAAAAATTTACAGTTTTCACAATTTTTCCTTAATCTGTGCTATAAGACGTTGCTTCGTTCCAAATTTCAAGATACTGAGTTCACGGGAAGTACCCTGTAGGTTTTGATTCCCTTTTTTTTTTTTTTGGTGGGCTATGGATTAGTCTCGCCCCGCCAAATCGGTCCGGGGTGACGGAGAAGGCGGCGCGTGACCCCATAGACCCACCGTAAAAACTCCTCTCTCTTCGCCGTGCGAGCGGGTCACTGGGACCCGATTTTTAACTTCGGTGGCCCGCCCGGCGGTTCACCCTCGCGGGTTCCTCTCGTCGACGCCCCGATAGATTTCGCCGTCGGGGCGTCGCCCTCATGCGGTGGCCTCACGTCGGGTGACCGGACAATTCCCCGGTCCGATCACCCGAAGCCTCGGTTAGGGCGGCATCAGGCGCAGGTATTCGCGCCTGCGCCGCCCCGGCCGCTGGCGGCGGCCCGGGGCGCGGGAATCCTCCCTTGCCCGTTCCGCCGCTTCCTTCTGCGAGATGACAGCCTCGCAGAAGGTGGCGACCGCGTCCCAGTTCCTGATGCTATCGACCATCGCCCTCGCGACAGCCGGCAGCGTCAGGTCGGCACCGATGACAGCGACGAGGTCACGGCGCTGCCGCTCCCATCCCGGACACACCTCCAGCGTGTGTTGCGCCGTGTCCTCGTCACTCCTGCAGTGGTGGCAGGCCGGAGTCCACTCCCTATACACGACCCTGTGCAGGTACAACCCGAAACACCCGTGCCCCGTCAATACCTGCACCAGCCGAAAGGTGAGGACTCCGTGCCGCCGCTCCATCCACTCTATCAATACGGGCCGGAGGGCCTCAACGGTCTCCACACGGTGCCTAGGCCTCTCCAGCCGCGTAGCCAAACGGGCGATGACGTCTCGGCGGGCATCCACGCGCCAGGTGGCTATCTCGCTCAACGATGGGGAGCCACCTTCCTCGCGCGCTGTGATAACCCGCCGGTAGAGGTCGGAGAGCATCTCCGCCTCTAGGTCCCATGGGGGTGTCCCGGCCAACAGGCACGCCGCCTCTGTCGACACCGTGCGGTACCCGCGAATGGCTTTGACCGCCATGGCTCTTTGTGGCCTCCACAGAACCGCCCTGAGCTGGGCGTTCAGAGCCCTCACCCACACGGGTGCGCCGTACATGGCCATCGAGCGGATGACCCCCGCATACAGCCGTCGGCCCTCAAAACTGGGTCCGCCCACGTTCGGCATGAGTCGAGAAAGGGCGGACGCCGCAACGACAAGCCGGGGAGCAATCTGTCGGAAATGCTCCCGGAACCACCATCGCCCGTCGAGCACCAGACCCAAGTACCTGGACATATGGGCCTGGATGCTGATGTGGATGGAGTTTACCACTATCGAGGCGCCGATGGGCAGCCTCACACGGGGCCCATGGAAAAGTAGGGCGTCCTCTTGTTTAGGGCCACCCTGAGCCCCAGCGCCTCGATCCGCCTGACCATCTCCTCGGTGCCGAGAGTGGCCAGGCTCGCCGCCTCTTCGAGTGTCTTGCCCCGGGCTGTGACGAGCGTATCGTCAGCGTAGCACACCAAGCTCAGCCCGGGGGGGAGACTCCCTCTCAACGCCCAGTCGTACCCGATGTCCCACAGAGTCGGCCCCAGAACCGACCCCTGTGGAACGCCACACGACATGGGCGTCCGCACAATGTCCCCTGCGGGACCCGCGCAGAAGATACTGCGGCCCTCCAAATAGTCTGCCACCAGCCGCCTGAGGTACAGGGGCACTCCATGGAACCGGAGCGCCTCCCTGATGCAGCCGAATGGCAGACTATTGAATGCGTTGGCGATGTCCAACGACACCGCCAACAGCACTCCCTTCCCGGCGACGGCCTCCGCGGCCGCCTGCCTCAGGCGTAATAGGGCCCCGATGGTCGAACGCCCCCTCCGAAACCCATACAGAGCGTCCGACAGATCGGGCCCCACCTCCTCCGGGTGTCGGACGATGCGGGCAGCGAGCACACGCTCCAGCAGCTTACCCACATCGTCGAGGAGCACGATGGGCCTGTAGGCCGACGGCAAATCCGGGGACCGTCCCGGCTTTGGCAGGAGAACCAACCTCCCTTCCTTCCAGCACTCAGGGAACCGTCCAGACTTCAGACAGGCGTTGAGCAGCTGCCTGAGGCGAGGCTCGAAGTGCTCGAGGAGCGACGTCAGCACCCGGACTGGAATTCCGTGCGGGCCGGGGGCCGTGGTGGCGGAACGAATCTTCGCCACGGCCGCCCCCACTTCCGACTCCGTCACGAGCGGAACACTCTCGTCGTCATCGGCCTCCCGGTCCTGATCTGGCGGAGCCATGACCGGGGGCGTGTGTTCCGACTGCCGTGGAAACAGCTCCTCGACCACCCTACAAAGGAAGTCGGGCTGGAGGTCACGGTCGAGACCGTCCAGCATCTGCCAACTCGCGCCCTTGGCGACTCGGATGGCCAGCCGAAAGGCAGTCCGCGCACTGCGGTACGCCTCGTACAGCTGGCCCTCCCGCTCGACGTCGCGGTGACGCCGCCGGCTGCGGGTGTAGGACCTTCGGGCACTGATACACGCCGCACGAAGGTCCGCCAGTCTTGGGGACCACCAGTAGACCCCCTGCCTCGGAGGTGGACGCCGCCGCACTCTGGGCATGGCCGCATCGCAGATCTGCGTTAACGTACTGCGAATGCGGACAGCCTCAGCGTCCACTCCGTCCGCTGGGGGTGGTGAGGACAGCCACGTGCTGACAATGGCCGCCTCCGCCAGTAGATCCCTGTCAAGACGACCCACAGCCCACCGCGGAAACGCGGGAGCTCCGTCCGCCCTGTGACCCCTACCGGGTTCCCGGGGGGAGACCTCCATCCGGATGTACCGGTGGTCCGACAGGGTCTCCGCCTCCTCCAGGACACTCCAGTTCCTCACCCGTGGCGCGACAGCGGGGCTAGCGAACGACAAGTCCACTATCGACCCGCCCTGCCGCCGCACGCACGTGTTCACCGAGCCTCTGTTCAGAACACAGAGGCCCAGTGAAGCCGCCCACTCGTTGACCGCCCGCCCGCGGTCGTCCGTCGTAGGGGACCCCCACGCCGTGGATTTGGCGTTAAAGTCCCCCAGAACCAGGACGAGGCCCGGTGCCAGTCGCCGTATCGAGGCCTCCAAGGTGGTGAGTGAGGCCCCGAAATCGTCCATCCTCCTAGTGGGGGAGAGGTATACGCTGTAGAGCGTGACCCCTCCCCACTCCGCCGCGACAAATTCCTCGCCCCTATCCAAAAGGGACAAGGACGGGAAGTGCCGCTGCGTTGAGACGATGATTGCCGCAGTACCGTTTCGACTGACCACCCAATTGGGGCGATCAGGCACGGCGTACGGTTCCGCGACTACGGCTGTACCAATCGACCACTCCGCCATGGATTGCAGGAGGAGATCCTGCGCTCCGGCGGAGTGGTTGGTGTTGGCCTGCAGGAGGAGGTGCATGGATGGTGTACCCATTATCGGGTTGTATCCATGACCTCCTCGCCAGCGGGCGATCGGACCGCGCTAGGAGCGGGAGCGGCCGTGGTCGTAGGGCCGCCCCCCGCCTTTGGGGCCGAAGCTGGAGGTTTGCACGGCCCAGAGCCAGAGCCCATGCGGTGCTTGGCGGGCTTATTGCCCGCCGCACACGCGGGGCAGTGGGGCGGGGTGGCGCAAGATGCCGCCACGTGCCCGGTCTGACCGCAGCGGAAACACAATCCGCCGCAGTCGAAGCAATTGGTGCACGTCGGTCGAGTGTGTCCGACCGCCATGCACTTGTAGCACCTCGCAGGCCGGTGCTCAAGCACGGTTACCCGCGCCGAGCTCCAGCCCACGAGGAGCCTGCCTGAGCCGGCCAGTTGCCTGACCGACTCCACCGGGCACTGCGCCCACTGCCACCCGGACCGAGACGAATTTGACCGACCCGGACGGTGTCTATGGGACACCCGGTTTTCGAGGCAATAGCCTCCCGGATGTCTTCCGCCGTCACCGAATCGTCCAAACCCGAAATGCGCATTTCGGCGCACTTGACGGGCCTGGCGATCTTGATGCCACCCTCCTCGGCGAACAAACCTCTCAGCTTCTCGGCCACGCTGTCGGCCGTCTTGGCGCCCTCGGCCCCTGGGAACTCGAGAATTCGAGCCCCCGTCCGGGCCTTGCGGGTCCTGGCTTCGACGCCTCCAATATCGGAGACGTCTAGCTCCCGCCGGGCCTTCCTCAAGACGGCCTCGTAGCTGAGGCCCTTCTCGGCCGCCTCGGGCAGCACAGTGATCACCACTGCGGCCGTCTTCGGCGACTTGAGCCCCTTGCGCGGTCTCTTCTTCTGTCCGGCTCCTGCCTGTGGAGCGGGGACCTCAGCGGCGCGCTTGGCCTCCGCTCTCCTCCTTTGGCCGCGACTCCTTCTGTCGCGTTCGGCTACCTGCCAACCCTGTTCGGGTACGGCAGGCGTGCCAGACGCGGAAGGCCTCGTCGCAGCCTCGCTGGTCGTCGCCGGCGGTGTTGTTGCGGGCGACTCCAGTGATCGGGCAGGAGCCGGATCCGTCTTCCTCCTCAGGGCGGGTCCCTTCGGAGCTGGGCCGGGGCCTTTGGGCTTAGGCCCAGCCGCGGCCGCGGCGTAGCTCCCCACACGGCCACCCTGACAAGGCAGCGGGGCGGGGGCTGGTGCCACATGCGGCCGCTTATCCGCGGCTAGAGGCGGCCGGACACGTGGTTCTGGAGGCAGTCTTGCCTCCAGAACGGCCACACGCGCATCAACGAGTTTGTCAACTGCGTTGATGATTTTGGCGACGGCCTCGTCCGACAAGCCTCCCACCCCCAGCGTCGGGGTCGGCTGAGCCTCTCCAGGGGCCCGCTCCGCGGCGCCTGGCGGCTTTTGGGCCGCAGGGGCGCTAGCCGGCGGCAAGCGGTCCGCGGGGAGAGGCGTCAACCTCACCACGGGAACAGGGAGTTTCGCCGCGGTGACCGCGACAGCGTCAGCCGGCGACGCGCGCTTCGCGGCGGCAGGCGTCTTCCTCGCCGCGGGGACGAGTGTGACGCTGACGCCATCACCCAACGTCGTCGGCGCCGCAGCGCGAGGCGACTTTGGCGCCGCAGCGGCCGCCGAGTAGCTGGCCCTGGCCGATGGCGCGGCTGGCGCAGGTGACACGAACAGCGCCACCTGCGCCTTGAGGTCGGCCACGTCTATCAACAGCTGGCGGTTTGCCCGACGCATTTCCGCCAGCATGTCGCCCAGGTTCCGATTTCGGGTCCGCAGGCCTGACATCTCGCCTCTAAGGCGGACATTTTCGGCCTGCAGATCCGTGGCCTCGCCGGCGCGGACAGCGACCGCCGACGCCCTTTCTATGACCGAGGTCCCTCGCCCTCTTCGGGAGGCCTGGATCTTGGGTGGAGGCATGTTGGCCACGCTCCCCTCGGTTTCGGCGCTCGAGCTGCCTCCCTTACTCACGGGGCGCTTTCGCACCTGCGAGGGGAGGGCCTCCTCCTTCTTAGTCGCGGTCGCCGGCGGCGTCTTTGCTGCTAGACGCGCCGACGACCTAGTGGGGCCTTCACCAGCCGACCCGCTGTCCTTTTTGGACGGCCCTGCGGGAATATCACCGCCCTCGTCCATTCTGACGGTAGATCCGCCGCCCTATTCTTCAGACGGCTCTGCGACATCGCTGTCGCCCTCGTCCGTCGACGGCTCTGCTGCGAGTCTACCGTCCTTCTTCTCTTCAGCGGCGGCAGCCTCCCTGCGCGCTCGCCGCTCCTCCAGCCGCCTTTTGTGGCTCAGGCCGTTGCCCCGAGACTTTCGAGGCGACCTCCTCTTCTTCTTCTGGGCCTCCACGGTTTGTGCCGGGCCCTCGGCGGACGCCTCAAGTCCTGAGGACGAGGCGTCGTCTTGTTCAGTTTTTGATCGGCTTGACCGGGCCTTGGGGTGAGGATCACTACGATCCCCGTCGTAAATTAATTTTAAATTTGCAGTATCCATTATTGATCCCACGATTATGGGAGATACAATACGTCGACCCGGGCAGAGATCCCTTTAACCGGGCAAGCCTACATTTACCAACCAGGGGGTCAGCCGGTACCCTGGCTGGAGCGTGCTAACGACAGAACAACCCATCTGCCATGCATCTTCTCGCCGCACGCCAGAACTTAAGATTCTGGGTGATTTCCGAGTCCGAATGTTACTTCGAACTCTTTATAGAGGTTGTCTTCCTCGCGGTCCGGGTGGTTAAGCCAAGATCCTCGCTCCTGATACTACGCCTCAAGACAACGAGTCTTGAAGCAAGATATCAGGTTTACGATGTGTGGGCGGTGGCATGTGCCTGCCCAGCCCTCAAATGAATGAGTGACTGAGCCCGTCCCAATATTTCGCGTCCTATAACCTCTACTACGACTGTAGTAGAGTGAGGAGCGAAATCGCGCAGATATTCGCTACGGACGACAGTACAACAGAAGAACTGGGGACCGCCGCCCGCACCCAGGGTACACCGCGTGGAGGTTTCTGGGATAGTACCCCGGTTTTGATTCCCTTGCGAGTGTCGAAAATTTGCAGAAATTTTCGACATAAATAGCTATATCTTCTGATCGCGTTAGCTTAAAAGTTTGATTTTTTCACAACTCTAAGGGACAGTAGACCTCAGTATTTGATATAAATTTCAGCTTGATACCTCCACGCGTTCCTGAGAAAAAGAGTCTTGACAGACAGACAGACGGACAGACGGACAACAAAGTGATCCTATAAGGGTTCCGTTTTTTCCTTTCGAGGTACGGAACCCTAAAAATATTCATGTGATGAGCAGCCATAATATCAACTTGTATTTTGTACAGATTGTCAAAAATTAAGTGTGATTCGAGAAGAAAATCAATAACCATGAATTACCATCATGTAGCACCTAATTCAATGTTCGTTCGTTTCGAACTGTCGCTGCCGGCTACATGAGTGATGGTCACTAACAACAGGAAAAGAACTGTGGTAAGTCGATGACCTTTTTCATTAAACATACCTAAATATTAACTAACACATAATGCAATTTTAACATCAATGTTATATATCGCATTATGTACTACTTAAAATATGTGTTTCAATTTTGAAAACTAGATATTTGGTATATGAAGTAGACAACATAACTATAAGGGAAGCTAAAAATAAAATGAAGCCACTGTTTCAGTCTGACTGAAATTGTAATGGTAGGACCACGGTTTCGACAGTTCTCTGTCTGCAGCCACAGGTCGGTCCGAACGGGGTACCACACCCTCGCAGAAGATCGAAGTATGAGTAAGTGCGATATGCTATTGCGCTTCGTTCGATGAGCGAGAGAGCCGGAAGCCCAATTGGGTTTGGGGTTCATATTAGTAGACAGCGGCCTAGCTGTACCTCTAGTATTGCAATGGTCCATGGCTGGCAGTGACACTTACCATCAGGTGTGCTGCTTGCTCGTTTGACACCACTAGCAATAAAAAATGTTTAATGTGAAATAAAAATTTTAGTGGTGGTAGACCCACGCGGTTAAAAGTTTTCTATCTACAGCTGCGGACCGATCCGTCCAGGGTAGTACCACACTCTCGCAGAAAATCGACGTCTGAACGATGGCTATCGCTCACCGAACGAAGCGCAACAACAGAAATTGTATGTTAAACCAATTACCCAACTTCTTTGTTATTTGTACATCCTTGAAGATCATCCGTTCCTTCATTAAATCATCCAACCCCAATACTGTAGTCACCAGTCTTTTGCTGGCGAGAGTCGAAAGAATCGATGAAATTTTCCTGAAAGACTTATAATTTTTATTTTTTTATTGCTTGTGGTGGCAAACGAGCAAGCTGCATATCTGATGTTAAATGTCACTGCCGCCCATGGGCCTTTGCAATACCAGGGATATAGCTAGGCCATTGCCTACAAATATAAACCCCAAACCCACCCAATTGGGCTTCCGGTTCTCTCACCCACCGAACGAAGCGCAATAGCACATTGCCATTACTCAGACGTCAATCTTCTGCGAGAGTGTGGTACTACCCCGGATGGACCGGCCCGCGGCTGTAGACAGAGAACTGTCAACAGCGTGGTCCTACCATAATAAAATAAAATGAACTATCTCAGTCACTCTCACACACTCAGCCATAATAGGTCAGTATTAACGTCATCCCTACTTGGAGAAATCTATTTTCTTGGGTATGAATGAAATATAAATAACCTTCCTATACTCGTGTCAAATACAATAACACATACCCGCGTCGGTCTCCGGGACCGATAGTTCTAACGTTTACTAAATAAATAGCTATCATTATAATCAGACTAAAATGTAATTTATGATTAAAAAGGACTTTTACACAATCAATATAAATGAAATTTATGGCAATATTAATGTTTATTAATGACTAACAGTCTTTTTATTACAGCCTTTGAAAAATAGTACTTATTCTTATAAACTACATAAATTGCAATAAATAATATCTCTTCTGAAATCAAACAAAAAAAAAACACTTAAATCTTGAAAATAAGTAAATAAACAATAAAAGGCTATAGATTAATTTGCCTCTGATTGTCCACCATAGCAGTCAGAGCACACTATAATTGCATGTTCCATACAAAAATATTTCTTGCAAGTAGTGCAGTTATATCTCGTCTTGCGTTTTTTTTTGGAGCTGTAATAATAGCAACGACCAGTTTTATTGTTATTTGTAGTTGCTGTGGACTCTGGACCATCTAATTTACAAATTTCAGCAAGTCTTTGTCTTATGAGTCTTGGTAAATGTGTGTTTGTACTACGTCGCCTCAGATGTGGATTTATGAGATCATATGATAGAGCTTCCAAAAATGATCTGCGAATGATTTTTTTTGTTGGGATTATTGTGGACATATATGACGTACGAATTTATTCCTGCCATATTCATTAGACTATAAAATATCACCATGGGCCATCTGTTCGTGCCCCTTGCAACATTGTAAGTTTCGCACATTTTGTCCACGGTATCGACGCCTCCTTTGGTTGCATTGTAGTCCATGATTATTTCAGGTTTTTGAGTATTCTCATCAATGATTCCGTTGTCATGCATACTAGACACAAGCAATACATTTTTATTTTTTTTGGGCACGTACGAAACCAGAGTATAATTGCCTCGATAGCCAAATAAGCTAGATTTCTCCATTCGGCCTCGGATTTCAATGAATTGTTTGGGCAATTCTTTTTTATTTTTTCGAATAGTGCTGATTATTGTCAACCTATACTCTTGCTCCAGTTTATCAATCAAGGGCAGACTTGTAAAAAAATTATCACATGTAATGTTACGGCCAGTATTGTGAATAATATCACTAAGGCGTAAAACCAAAGCCAACGATGAGTTATCCTGCGAATATGGGCCTTCAGGCTGTTTTCCGACGTAAACTTCCAAGTTGAATGTATAAAACATTTTAGCATCTGTCAGTGCATAAATTTTTATAACGTATTTGCTGGGTTTAGACGGAATATATTGTCTGAAGCCGCAACGACCTCTGAATTCCTCCAGTTTCTCATCGATCGTGACAAACTGTGATGCACTGTAATATTTTTTGAATGATGCTACAATCTCATCAAACAAGTCTCTAATGGTAGCTAATTTGTCTACAGAGATCCGCGCATCCCGTGTATCTTTGTCATCGAATCTTAGCCACCGCAAAAGCAAATAGAAACGGTTACAACTCATAGTTAGACGAAAGATCTCTGGTGATGAGCCATCAGTCTTGAATAAATCTTTGGCATTCAATCTACTATTGCGTCTAACACCAGCAAAGAGTAAAAGACCTAGAAAGGCTTGAATTTCAATCTCATCAGTCGGAGTACAATCTCTTTCTCTATCAAACTGAGGTAATATGCATTGTAATTGTTGATTGGTGAAATTTTTAGCATCACGTTTTACACCTGGTAATTGAGTGACAATGTTTCTAACACGTCTTCTTACTGTCATTGACGGAGCAGTTTTATTCCATTTTGTTTGATTATCTTTGCCGAGATAGTAGTCACTAAAAGTTCTTCGATCCTCTACTTCGCTGTCAGAATCTCACTCTTGTTCAGTATCGCTTTTTTCAGCCTTTATTTCCTCATGATCCTCGAAATCACTGTAGTTTTCGTCATCGTAGTTAGAATCTGAATCATTCTCCTCTAAAATCAGTCTTATTCGCTCTTCGTCCATTTTAAGATAATAATTTAACCTGAAAGTAGTTTGAAAGTATATTATAAAATAGTAATCGAATAATAATATAAGAAATCATTGAAATTATAGGACTAATGAAACACAGCACTTACCTTAAACTGTAACGGCTATACCCGCGTCGGTCTCCCGGACCAGCCGGTGTCGTGTACTGTCACATGTGTTACCTGCGCAAGCGCTCGCGCGACACTAAACAGACGCCGGCGACGATTTACGCAGCTAGCAGTGAGCGCAATGTGCTAACATTTTCCGCTAGTAAGAAAAAGACGCAAACTTAAACTGTCGGTCTGACAGACCAATACGCGGGCATAGGAAGGATAAATACCATACTCAAACGTGGACGTTAATATGAATTGAAAATGGAGTAAAATTGGTACACATAAATAATATAAACTCGGAAAGGAAACGCGTGCCACTGAGCAGTTATTAAAGCAGATTATATTCGTAAAATGCCACGTGTTAAGCCACGTGGCTCCCACGGCTTATCTTCAATACTAATAAACGGTCACGTTAATAATCAACGTGACATTGATCATTTTCCTCATTCTTATATTGAGTTAAGTACTAGTGAATTTAACTGACGGTAATGGATCTGGTGTACAAATGTGGAACTATTTTCTGTAGGATTCGAAGACGCCATCTGCAGGATCGCAAGACGAATAAACTGTTCTTTCCAAGACAACTTAAATAGACTACGATCGTAAATTCGCTTGCTAAAGAGGATACAATATTCTTAAGATATCACTGCACGGACGGCTCCCCACTAGATTGAATGTCGTCACATTGTGAAGTTCGCAGGAATTTGTGGACGTATATACGGTATATAAGTGGCATTCTCGTGGAGAGGCCTATGTTCAATAGTAGACATTTACGGGCTGATGGATGGATGGATGAATGAAATATGCGGTTTTATCACAGCTTTACTTAAAACTAATAACTAAAAAAATGAAGTCTATAAAAAAATTCGAATCCTATGGAATTCAAAATTATTTTTAAACCAAGAACCAAAGTGGGATTTCACAAGAAATCATCAGACACTAAAGTAATAAAATGTGATGATGATGATTCTCTTGTGGTGACGGAGAAAGAATACAAATCGCCACCCCATCTCTTGCTTGTGGGTGTCAAAAGAAGGAAAACTCGAAATAAACACTTATACCAACATGTCTGACCAGCGCAGTATAGTAGGTTAGCTTCCCCATTATGGAGGAGGCCCGAGCCCAACTGTGGGACATATGTGGGCTGAGATGACGATGATGAAAATGTAATGAACTTTTTTTTGGTAGAATGTAATGACTATGTCTCCTAATTTTTTTCTATTTTCCTGTATATAAGTAGGCACTACTGTTCGCCGGTCCATAGTATGAAGAACGTTAGCCTATAATACCAAATGAACTAACACAATAGCATAGGTTTGTTTGGATTTCTTCTCCTCTTGCATATTTAGTCTTGAATATATTATGTTGAGATTAAATGCTACATAACTGGAAGTTAGCATACCAACACGTCTGACTAGCATGGTATAGTATGTCATTTTCCCTCTTATTATAAAAGAGGCTCGAGCTCAGCAGTGGAATGTGTACACTCTATGGTGATGATGATAATGTCTTAAATTACTTCATACCCTTTAGGGTCTTCTATAATAAAAAAACATAAAATTCTTAATATCTTACAAACTGCTACAAATTACAGTATTATAATTAGAGCTTCGTTTAGTAGACTGTTGTTTGGTAAACAAACAAAGTAAAATGTCTAAGATTACATTAAAAACAAAAGCCTGCAGCGGATTTTGTTTTTAATTTAAATTAAACTAAATCGGTTTGCGTAAAAAAAAACTATATTTTTAAATAGTTCAAGCTGATAGAATGATTGCTTGACAGATGTATGTTATTAATATAACAAAATTGAATTAAACTGTTATTATGGCATTTGTTTCGAAGGCGACGTCACGGGTGGGTTATGGGAGTGCGTGCTTACGCCCCTCTGTCGCCCCGGACGGAGTGGTGCGAGGAGTGCGCCTACCGTAACCCAACCCAAAAAAAAAAAAAAAAATTATGGCATTTATTTATAGTTGACGGAATATGTACTCCTCTTCCATCGTACATATTGCAAAAGTTATTGACAGTAGTTTTATCACCAACCGATTGCTTAACGTTAACTCTCCCTTTTTTTTGCGGTGAGCTATGGACGTGGTTGTGCCCCGCCAAATCGGTCCGGGGCGACGGAAGAGGCGGCGCGCAACCCCATAGACCCACCATGCAAGCACCTCTTTTCGCTGTGCGAGCG
Source organism: Lymantria monacha (assembly GCA_905163515.2). NCBI lineage: Eukaryota > Metazoa > Arthropoda > Insecta > Lepidoptera > Erebidae > Lymantria > Lymantria monacha. The sequence continues at coordinate 25,479,006 of LR991092.1, forward strand.
GGCCACCGGTACCCGATCGTTGTCTTCGGTGGCACGTTAACTCTCCCTAAAAATGTAATTATTGACCAGATATTATCTGGTGATGGATTTGGCCCAGGTCGATATATAAATATGATATTAAGAAATAAACCTTGTATTGCGGGGGACTTTACAAACATGCAATTAACGCAGACAAATTACACCCAGACTCAGAACAACACTTTGTGGATCACACAAAGTAATGTCCTGCGTGGGAATCGAACCCACGGCACTGGCACGGAAGGCTTAACTACTACGCCATCTGTGCAGTCGAATGAATGTCGATTGAATCTATTAAATGAAAAAAAATCTCCATATCAAATCCAAATCAAATATAATATACAATATTCATTTCATAGCGTCATAAATATTTCGAATACATAAAAAAGCTGAATATCAGAATCAGAAGCAACAAAAATAAAATTACAAGATTAGTCATTAGTAATGACTAAAGTTCTTCTCCTTCGAGTATGTAGCTTACAGAATCCGTAGTAACAACAAAACTAAAATACTTTAGCCTCTCATTAAACTAAATACAATTAGATACGCATTAATCCAGGTACGTTATACTTAAGGAGAATCCAGTTATTGTTTGCTTCAAAGTTTTAGAGTCAGAAATGGCGAATGTTGTTGAAATAGTATTTCAAATCACGTCCTTCACTAGTAATTACAATTTATAATCTTAAGGATTTAAATTTAACTTATACAAAGATCAAAGTCTCCCTCTCTATAATGTAACTAAATATTAAGAGACTAAAAGTATTAAAATATAAATAAACAAATAATAACAATAAACAACAAAAATTAGGACAGGATTGATTAATTTACATGTAGAAGAAGGAATTATACACGAGGAATATAAATGCGGATATAAAGTTGCAAACGACCGTACTGCAAGTAATCACGATTACCTTCACACCTATACACCAATCACAACTCACACCTTAAGTGAACTCACAGGACAGACTCAGGCAATCACCTTTGTACAAACAACTATATGGTACGGATGGATGACACAGTATAGGCTTGCCCGTGCGACCACGGGACAAGACCATAACCAGCGCCAGTCATTTACCTGCCCGTGGATTCCTCAGCCAAATCACCCAAGGGTTCATTAAGAGAACGAGCAACAGCTCTTCTCCGGAGAAGGTACAGCATCCACCGCTACCGCCAGCCCACCTGCCAAGCGCAGCAACCAAGACATTACTCTCTCACAAGTGACAACATGAGAGAGATCCACAAAACTAAAGTAAGCGAGAATACGATATGCGACCAGTGCACCGTGCCACTCGGGCTCAGACTGCCGAACGGAGGTCGGTCGTTTAGTTTTATTCGTCTCTTAAATAAGGTGGTGCGATTAGTGAATACTTTGTTAACATGTTTCCGCTTAGCACGTACGATAAACGGAAGTACCGTCATACATAATATGATCTTGTGAATCTGAATTTTGATAAAAAATAATTTTGAATTCTAATCTGTCATCAATTACTATTACGTGTCAAATAGATCTCTTAGTTGTTTCATATCTTTTGAAAACAGATATCGATGGTTTATACTCCGATTCTACTATAGTTCATCTAATCTAAGAAGTGCATTTTGACGTTTTGAATTTTTTAATACACAATAACCTCGGTCAAACGTATACATATGATTGTAAACACTAAGTCTGAAATCCGATTACGAAATGAAAAATGATGTCGCAAGCGGGATTCGAACCCGCGTCTATTGGGATTCCGGCTCAATCGTGCTGCCACTGCACCACCGCGACTAATTGTAGGACATGCAAATTTCACTCCGTATTATATTTACGTCTTAAGGTGACGGTATGCTATCTACCCGACAATGTTTACACATTGTTATAGGCTTAATACTTCAAACTTTACAGTTAGAATTGTATTAAACGATGACACAACCTTGTTATTTAAATTACTGAAATTTAGCACTTAATATGCTTAATTATTTATAAAATCCGATTACGAAATGAAAAATGATGTCGCAAGCGGGATTCGAACCCGCGTCTATTGGGATTCCGGCCCAATCGTGCTGCCACTGCACCACCGCGACTAATTGTAGGACATGCAAATTTCACTCCGTATTATATTTACGTCTTAAGGTGACGGTATGCTATCTACCCGACAATGTTTACACATTGTTATAGGCTTAATACTTCAAACTTTACAGTTAGAATTGTATTAAACGATGACACAACCTTGTTATTTAAATTAATATATAAAAAAATAATTAAGCATATTAAGTGCTAAATTTCAGTAATTTAAATAACAAGGTTGTGTCATCGTTTAATACAATTCTAACTGTAAAGTTTGAAGTATTAAGCCTATAACAATGTGTAAACATTGTCGGGTAGATAGCATACCGTCACCTTAAGACGTAAATATAATACGGAGTGAAATTTGCATGTCCTACAATTAGTCGCGGTGGTGCAGTGGCAGCACGATTGGGCCGGAATCCCAATAGACGCGGGTTCGAATCCCGCTTGCGACATCATTTTTCATTTCGTAATCGGATTTTATAAATAATTAAGCATATTAAGTGCTAAATTTCAGTAATTTAAATAACAAGGTTGTGTCATCGTTTAATACAATTCTAACTGTAAAGTTTGAAGTATTAAGCCTATAACAATGTGTAAACATTGTCGGGTAGATAGCATACCGTCACCTTAAGACGTAAATATAATACGGAGTGAAATTTGCATGTCCTACAATTAGTCGCGGTGGTGCAGTGGCAGCACGATTGGGCCGGAATCCCAATAGACGCGGGTTCGAATCCCGCTTGCGACATCATTTTTCATTTCGTAATCGGATTTTATAAATAATTAAGCATATTAAGTGCTAAATTTCAGTAATTTAAATAACAAGGTTGTGTCATCGTTTAATACAATTCTAACTGTAAAGTTTGAAGTATTAAGCCTATAACAATGTGTAAACATTGTCGGGTAGATAGCATACCGTCACCTTAAGACGTAAATATAATACGGAGTGAAATTTGCATGTCCTACAATTAGTCGCGGTGGTGCAGTTGCAGCACGATTGGGCCGGAATCCCAATAGACGCAGGTTCGAATCCCGCTTGCGACATCATTTTTCATTTCGTAATCGGATTTTATAAATAATTAAGCATATTAAGTGCTAAATTTCAGTAATTTAAATAACAAGGTTGTGTCATCGTTTAATACAATTCTAACTGTAAAGTTTGAAGTATTAAGCCTATAACAATGTGTAAACATTGTCGGGTAGATAGCATACCGTCACCTTAAGACGTAAATATAATACGGAGTGAAATTTGCATGTCCTACAATTAGCCGCGGTGGTGCAGTGGCAGCACGATTGGGCCGGAATCCCAATAGACGCGGGTTCGAATCCCGCTTGCGACATCATTTTTCATTTCGTAATCGGATTTTATAAATAATTAAGCATATTAAGTGCTAAATTTCAGTAATTTAACTAAGTCTGAAATTTTAAACAACTATTAAGTAATGCAAATAACATAATTAACATTGCGGGTGACTTTCTTGTACAATAATTTAATGTTGAAACTCGTAAAACTAATTTAAAATAAAAATTACACGGTAAATAGTAATTGTTAATGACGACCTAACAATGTCACGTCATCACGTTCTATACAGTAGTGCTTGTCAACTTCCAATTGACGAATATCCAATTAATCAGTAAAAATATTAGAATAATACAATTAATCGAATAGAGATTTTGACAGAGATGTACATTTCGACACTTTGATTGATGAGGCAATAATTATTAATGTTCGCGACGCTGATAATTCAAGTAATAGTAGTAATTCTTAATAAATAACTATTTTCAAATTCAGTTTTGTTTTTAATTAACCTAATCCTATTAAATATGATAAATAGATTCTATGCTGAAATAATTAAATTTGTTTAGTATCTACTAATTTAGCACTTAATTTATTCATCACCTTTTTGAAAAATAAAAAATAAACCGATTATTAATTATAAACAATCAATATCGATTTCTCAGTAAAATCGGATATTTTCGATAGCGGTTATTTGGTTCACATACCTAGACAACTTACTCCGACAACTGTCAAAGTGCACTTCTTAGATTAGAAAGACTATAGTTATATTATAACCTAGATTTTATTACTTCTATTGATAAATAGGCTATATAAACAACGAAGATATATATGTAATTTTGTTATAATATAAATAATAATGATTGATTTTTTAGTGTACGATACAATTGATCGTCAGAACGAGATTGTTAGAACAAAATTTACTAGAATAATTTATAAACATATAAAGTTATTACTCTCGAATTGTTGGGCATAATTAAAAAAAGACGTAATTGCGTTTCTCTGAAATATCAAAGTTTTATTTACAAAACGTATATACTATAATATGTTTAATTAATTACAATATAAGTAAAAAACATTCGCTCACCTTAAATATCAAAGAAATAACATTTAAAGCCTTTACTTCGTGTCTTTTTAATATTTTAGAACTATTTCTTGAAAAATAATCTATCGCATTATTTTTATTAATATTAATGTCAAACGTGATTATTACATATAGACAAACTATAGTAAAGAGGTCGTATATGTACGAATCGGTGACGGAGTAAGAATACAATTCACCACCCCCTATGTTACCCGTGGGTGATCATACGAGACGACTAAGGGATATAAAACGCATATAACATCTATGTAAGAGAAGAAAAACTGGATACAAAACCCTATACCAACAAGTCTGACCAGCGCGGTATAGTAGGTAATTTTCCTCGCATTACGGAAGAGGCCCGAGCCCAACAGTGGGACATATATGGGCTGTGATGATGATATGTACGAAACGGTTTTCTTTACAAACAATTTTAATTATTTATATTATATCTTGCTTTGATGAAATTTTCATTTTTGTCATGTGCTCTTAAGTACACCAATATTTGTTTCTTTTTTATTCGGACTTATATTGTTATCTGTGTGGTCGTTATGAATACCAACTCTTACGTCACTTGTCATCATCATCATCATCATCTTAGTTCATTACTGTCCCATTATTGGGCTCGAGTCTCCTCTATAATGGGAGAGAAATTGACATACCATACCGGTCCCATACCATATCACGCCGGTCAAACGTGTTGGTATAAGGTTCCGTTTCGACTTTTTCTTCTCTTGAATAGACTTTATATGCATTTTATATCCCTTAGTCGTCTCTTACGATCACCCACAAATTTAGTGGTGAATTGTATTCTCACTCCTTCACCACACGGAAAATACATTTACTTCGTAAAATACTAACCCTTGCGTCGCTTCTAGGTTTCGTACAATACGATTAAAAGACACCTAGGCTAGTTTTATCTGATGCCATATGCCTAATAATTACAGTTTCAAGGAGGATTGACGTCAGACATGGGGCCATCCAAAAAGCTTTTGCTAAAACTTTAGCAATATGTACGATAGATGAACAATACTGCGTACAATATTACGTATACGCCCAAGTAATTGTGATAAAAATAGGATGATGATGATGATATCTATCCGAATGGTGACGGAGTGAGAATACAATTCACCACCCCCTATCTGACCCGTGGGTGATCGTAAGAGACGACTAAGGGATATTAAAACGAATATAACATTTATGCTAGAGAAGGAAAACTCGAAACAAAACCCTAGGCCAACACGTCTGACCAGCGTGGTATAGTAGGTTAATTACCTTACGGAGGAGACCCGAGCGCAACAGTGGAACGTATATGGGCTGTGATGATGATGATATAAAAGAACAATATATATGGCGTCAATCCCAAGTAATAAGAATAAGAGTTTGTTTTTTAGTATGGCTATGTAGTATATCTGGACACAGGCCGCCCGTTCCGTCCAGGGCGACGGAAGAGCAATGCGTGGACCCATGGCAATGTCTAGAGACACTGCCAACAGCCCCCCCGCCGGTGACAGTCTCGTATTGACGATCTTACAATATCACGTCATCGCGTTCTATACAATAGTGCTTGACAACTTGCAATTTACGAATATCCAAATAATCGGTAAAAATATTAGATTAATATAATTAATCGAATAGAAATTTTGACAGAGATGTACGTTTCGATAATTTTATTGATAAGGAAATAATTCAAGTAATAATATCTAAATAAAATTCGCGAATGATGATAATTCAAGTAATAGTAGTGAATCTGAATAAATAACTATTTTCAAATCCAGTTTGTGGTTTTACTCCAAATTAATCTAAATTAATTAATCTAATCTTACAAAATTTGATGAATCGATTTTATGCTGAAATAATTAAATTTGTTTAGTATTAATTTATCACTTAATTTATTCCATCTCCTTTTGAAAAAAAAATCTATATCGATTTCTCACTAAAATCGGATATTTTCGATAGCGATTACTTGGTTCACATACCTAGACAACTTACTCAGACAGCTGTCAAAGTGCACTTCTTAGATTAGACAGACTATGACTTTTGACGGGAATTTGAAAACGTCATGTGGTGCTCTTGTATTATATTAGATATCTTAGTGTTTTAATGTGTTATATTAGATAATTTTAATGGCATTTTATGTAATATAAAGCGGCGGAACTACTGGGATGTAGTGAATATCATATAAAAGTGCTTTACAACGTTTTCGTTTTCCATCAAAATTCCCACAAGATACCATTAACAGTGTGGCCATTGCACTGTTAATGGCGACAATTTGACATAGACAATGACAAACTTGAAAGACTACAAACGTGAAAATATGTATAACTTGACACTGGCACCAATAGCTCGTATATGTAGCTGATTGCCAAGAAGAAGAAGAAGACTATAATACAGTTCGTAGATAACGATTTTTTGGTTAAAATTGTGCCAAAACATCTATAGTATACCATGAATCGTTTATAACTAAGTTGACAAAGAATGTTATATTAAAAAATACCCAATTTCTAAATATTCTAAAACATTAAAAACACAAAACCAATCTCCTTCCCCCAACCGTCCCTGATGGCTGCTTGAACTGTAAGTGAAATTTCATAAATAAATAGTCATCATTACGATGCTACGTCCTTGTTTAATTACTTTGGGTAACTGAGGTCGCGACCCTGTCCCTAGTGTCAAACCTAAAACAAAATCTGCTTCATCACTCCATTGTTCACACATCTCGTTGGACAATAATATTTATTGGCATAAGCTAAAAACTTAGTCACAACTTTTTTCGCGCTAATAAAATGCTACTCAGATTTCTAGAAATGATAGCAGGCTTATTTGACTTAAAGATAAAGAGATTTTTTCTTGTTTGGATATCATTTGCTTATTTATAATTATCATTATTGACCTTTTTTATTTTATTTTTTTATTTGCGGTGGACTATGGGGGTGGTTGCGCCTTGCCAAATCGGTCCGGGGCCACGAAAGAGGCGGCACGCAACCCCATAGAACCACCCTGCAAGCACCTCTCTTCACCATGCGAGCGGGCCACCGATACCCGATCTTTGTCTTCGGTGGCCATCCTTAATGACCTAAACAATACAATATATCACCAGCACATACTTATCCGTGGGAGTCTTACAAATCGGCTGAAAGATCACCAAAAGAATAGAGTACAGCAATCCTTTGAGAAACGAGACAACGAGACAATCAACTTCCAAGCGTGATTGTACCCGCTGGAAACGAAAAATTAGAGACTATTGTATCTTTTCTTCAACACCATACAGAGAACTAAAAATTAGTTAAATCTATATAAATGAGAAATTTATAAATCTGAAAATTATTTGGAAATACAAAACTCAATGAGCATGATAAGAGCTGATGATGGTACTATGAATCAATTTCATTGTAGTCGCAGGAAAGAAGAATTAGTGAACAATTCCACTTTACTTAGTCATCATACGGAGAATTAAGATTACCTATATAAGAGAAATCTATAAAAAAAATAAAAAGAAATGTCTGAAATGCGAAGCTCAGAGAGCACGATAAGTCTCGACTGTCATGAACATCTGTGACAAATGATAGGGTAAAAATACCTTATAATATTTTAATACGTCCTCACCTTCTTTTCAGTCATCATTCTACAATATGAGAGAAATGGGCCTACTATATGGGTTATATGCTCGTCAGATTTTATTCAAACCAGATTTTCTTTTTAATTATTACTAGTATTAAAAAAATATTTCTGCGGTGAATTTACAAATAAATAATTAACAGACACAAATTATGCTAAATGCTAAACTGAAAATGAAAATTGGTGGATCGCACAAAGTATTGCCCTACGTGAGAGTCGAACCTATGAAACTGACAGGTTAGGTCGGTATCGTAATTACTACACCATATGTGTGTTTGCCGCTACGGTTATTTATTTCAGGTTTTCTTTTACTTAGAATAATAATACCTGCTATTACATTCTCCTAGCCCGTAGCTCTCGGGTCCAATTCTTATTACTCGGTTGTTTGTGTTTTAAACGCTATGTTTGAGTAATTCGCTCTTCAATATATTGTGGCCTTTCTCTTATATTCTATGAGAATATACCAACATTTTTGCCATACCTTCGATGTGGTCACGCAATAAGAACATAATTCTCCACCCCATATTTTGCCAATGAGTGTCACAAAAGGTGACTGAGGGATATAATATGAACACAACATTTATACAAGGGATGAGTCGCAATAAAGCCTACCCTATACCTGTCTGACCAGCGTGGAAGGTCAATTTCTCTTTTACTGTGGAGGAGGCCAGTATTAAGACATATATATACAATATTTAATGAAATTAATGTATGTACTCAGGCAGATTCAACAATAGTTAAGTTAAATTATTAGTCTCTCTTAATTTACTGCAGTAATCATAAAAACCAGCTTAGGATATATAAGAGAGACAATAACCCTTCCGTGAAATTCATATCACCAACCAAATTAGGTGGAAATTATAAAAAAAATAATTGTCAAAAATCTTAGAGAGAACAGTTAACTTTTCTCTCCATATAAAAGTTAAAACTGATTATATTGTTTACTCATTTTGCCGGCGGGCTATGGTCTAACCGCACTCCACCCAAATTGTCGCGGCACAGCAGGACGACATGCAGCCTCTTAACTCATCGTGTGACATTCCTACGCGTTTTGAGTTTTTTATTTACCGCATCATCATTCATCATTCTCCTACTCTTATCCCAATTACTTGGGGTCGATACAATATCGAGGTACTCTTCTTTCATAGTACCTACATATTTTAAAAGTTATTAGCAATAGTTTTATGATCGGCCGCCTGCCAGACATCAACCCTTCTTGGGAATGTAATTGTTGACCAAACGGCATCAGATGGAGTTGGCCCAGGTCGTTATAAGGCTCTTAGTCGTCTTTTACTACATCCACGAGCAAAGTAAGGGTTGGTAGTATCCGTAGCCGCTACCACACAGCTTTATATATTTTTATTTACCGTATAATAATTTTAATTTATAATTGTATGTCACCATTTAAACTTTTCCTTCTACGTCTGCATATTTCTTAAGTCAGTAGTAAGCCAGAACTAAACTGAATGCGGTATTTGACTTCTAAAAATGAGCTTGCAATGAAGACCCTTATTTATGTTCTACCTCTATATTTTCCTGTTTCTATCTCCTGAGAAAGTTTGAACTAAGCTGAATGATGACCCTGCGATTTATTTATTACAATACTAGTACTAATTAGTTTCATTATGCTCACTGTTTTGACTGGTAGGAAAATCAGAGTAATCTAAACAGCACCGTGACATAACACAAAAATAATATTCTCAAAAGATAGCAGTTTTTAGAGCGCACCTTTTTTTGCCAGTCCATGGTGTAAATACACCACGCCCGTTCCATCATCCTTATTGAACTACTGGTACAGATTCCTTAACATCTGTGACCAACTAGGCTAGTTACCTTTTCGGTTCATCCAACGATCCCTATCAACACCTCGACAAAAAACAGTGTTGCGCGGCATCATCTTCACGCGATTAGCTTCTCTACTGGTAGAAAACCTATCCCTGGTCTGTCTACATTGAGGACGCTGCCCCTCTGAACAATTTACCCCCAGCCGCCTCATGTGTAGAGGCACCCCGTGATAATGCAGCACCTATCCTATGCAGCTGAATGGAAGACTATTAATGCAATATCCAAAGACACCGCCAACAGTACTCCTCCGCCAGTGACAGACTCCACAACTATGCGTAGTCCATGGAACCCAAAGACGCACAACCACCATTTTTTGTTTAACTACATCACTTTCATTCGGCCTTCGAAGAAATAATCATCATTTAATTTAGTAAAAAGCGCCATTAGTAATAGAGTGCCGTAAGATGTAAATAGCATAGGACCTTTCTGAGTGGCTTATCATAAAACAACCTTGGTTCAATGGTGAAAATTTACGGGCTCATAAGTAGATAAAACCACTATTTGGTATAGAATAAACCATCGGATCAATGAATTCAAATACCTATGGTGCTAGTATTCGACTTAAAAGGGGGAAAAGGACACATAGAGTCTTACTGGTTTCATACTGCGTGTCTGTCATATGGTTATATGCTATCAACGAAGTATAAGGTAAGTACCTGCACGGGATCGGACGGCAAGAGGCCCCTGGATGCCATGAGTGTGGCGCGCTAACTGATGATGCGCGTCACACCCTGGAGGTATGTCCCGCCTGGGCGCCTCAGCGTCACGACCTGTCGGCGGTGATAAGAATAGACCTGTCGTTGTTGACCATAATATCTAAGATGCTTGACAGCGATAGGTGCTGGTCGGCTATGGCCTCCTTCTGTGAGGAGTTCATCTCTTCAAAGGAGGCCGCGGAGCGGGTACGCGAGGCATTTGCTTCTGCAGACTCGCTCCGTAGGCGGCGGCCAGGAAGGGGAAGGCGCCGTTACGCGCATTTCCTCCCGCCGCCTTGACTGTCGACTGGACCTGGCCAGATGGCCTAGCGTTGGGGTGTCGGGGATAGAATGTCAATAGACGATCTCTCCGGCATCCCGTAAAAGCGCGGCAGAGACCGCTGTGGTTTTAGTGAGTATTTCGGTCGAACCATCTGACCGGCGAGTCCTACACACCCTCTCGTCTGTCACCGGTGAGGGCTAGTGCGTAAAGGCATTTCCACAGCGTGAACAAAAAAAAAAGATCGATTTAAAGTTCTTAGTCGTCTTTTACGACATCCACGGAAAATAAGGATTGATAATATTCGTAGCTGCTACCACTCAACATAATAGTTACATTTAGTATACAATAAAATAAAATACAAAGTATACAATTTAAAAGAAAATCAAATAGTGCCACAAAAGAACATTATGTCATTCAACATATGAAAGAGCCATTTACTTATTTTGCGTACCAGATTCCATACAAGCCGCTGAAAAGCACTTTATATGTGTATCCTAAGAAATTCCCTAGTGAAAGCAAGTCATAACATTGAATTTATATTGAAATATTTCTAAGACCCTTACATAAAATGTTAAAGTAACAATATTAAATAGTGACTTAGAGTAAAAATTTTGATCTAAAAATTAAAACTAATGTATATTATCATTATAATCTTAGTTCAAATATGTCCCAGCTGCTGGACTCGAGTTTCCTCAATAATGGGTGAGAAATTGATATACTGACTCAAATAGATTGATACATACATACATACATATCATCACGCCATATCCCTTGCAGGGTAGGCAGAGAGAACAGAGTGCCAGAGAACTCTATCTCTGCATACTTCACTCGCTTCCTCAACATTCATAATTCTCTTCATACACGCTCGCCGGTTTCGGAGACTCTTGACTCCACCTTCCTTCAGTACATGACCGATCTGGTCTAGGTAGGTTAGTCTCGGTCTCCCTCGGTACCTACATCCTTCCACTTTCGCATTGTATATCTTCTTAACCAGGCGTTCGTTCGGCATTCTTTCCACATGTCCGAACCATCGGAGCATTCCCTTTCGCATCTTTACACCAATACTCTCTTTCATACCTACTCGCTCTCTTACGTCGTCGTAATAGATTGATACAGAATATTATTGCTATTTTTCCTTCTTATTCATAGATTTTATCTGAATATTATATTCATTTAGTCTTTTACAACATCTACGGGTAATATACGAGTAGGACGGAGATATCTTACTCCATTATCACATTTTTTTTTATTTATTCTTTTTTTATTTATTTGGGGACTTTTATTCATTATGAATAATGAATATGTAGGTCCCATCGTACCCTAAACATAACTATACAAACACTTAAAACTAAGAAAACAATATGTGTATGCATTACAATTAATTGCCGCGAATTATCACATTTAAAAATACAACTATCTTAAATTATTATTGCATTTGCCTATCAACGTATACTGCTATACATGGACATCCCCAAAGAAGATATGATAGGAAGATATGATAGGATTATAATAATAATCATCATCGTGGACATCAACACAAATTATTTATTAATATATTTTTCAAGACTGCACAAAATTTCTCGTCGCGTGGCACTTAAAAACATACAATTAAAAAATACATATATGACCGACCTAAAATAATCACGCGTAGATCATACAAAGAATTATCATACGTGGAAATCGAACTCACTACACTTGACACGAGAGGTCGAAGATTACTCCACAATGTATGCAGTTAATTACCAAATTGGGTAACTCACTAATTTATTCAATTACCCGATTACAATTACCCTAATTAACATTATCTATGATGTCGCTCTGCAATTCACGAAGATTTTAAGTAATATATTCCTCTTTTTTCATTCTAAATCATGTCTAACCGACGTAAGTGATGAAAGGACGACGTGAATTCAAAACCCCCTGTATTTTTCTTCACTGCCTAATGAGCGAGCCACAGATCAAAGTCTTAGATGAAGTCTAAAGTTTGTTTATCTAATATATTTGATATCTAATTTTAAACGCCAGATTTGTAATTAACTGAATACTTCGCTTCTCTTTATTTATTTTCTCTTTAGTGTAAGACTAATTGATTTTGTAAGTACTAAAAGGTATTTAGTTTCATATCTGATTCTAATATGTAAATAAAATAGGTTTTAATATTTATTTTCTTTAATGTAATAATTAATTTTCGCTAAACTATGCTTATGCTATAAGTTTTTTATATATATACGAAAAAAAAACCGTTTAAAAATACAAAATATATTATTTTCTTTTTGGTGTAAGACTAATTGATTTGGTGAGTACTAAAAATATTTAGCTTCATATCTTATACTAATATGTAAAACAGGTTTAATATATTTTTTTAATGTATTAAATACTTTTCGCTAAACTATTCTTATGCTATCAGTGCTTTATATATGTATATATACGAAAAAAAAAACGTTTAAAAATACAAAATATATTACTAAAATTAAAATACTTCATCATTCTCCTGCTCTTATCCCAATTACTTGGGGTCGACGCAATATGTACTTCTCCTCCTACATATTGCAAAATTTATTGGCAATAATTTTATGACCGGCCGCCTGCCTGACGTCAACCCTCTATGGTAATGTAATTGTTGACCAAACGACATCAGTTGGTGTTGTGCCAGGTCGAAATAGTAGTCGTAATCGCTACCACATAGCACATAACTTGAAATACTTAATAGATACTATATTTTCTCGAACTTTCACATCTATATAGATATTTATTGACCAAAATATGACTCTTCTCTTTTTGGGTTGAAGATAAATAACGGGCGAGAATTTCTTCAGCGTCACCTTTAGATCCACATCAATAAATTATCCCTAGAAAATTAATATACAGTGGCGAATGAAGGGCAATTTTCTTCCCTCTAATATTGTTAAGGTGAATGACGTTTGATCTAATAATTGAACTTGTGAAGAGATGAAATTGTGGGGATTAGTGCAACTAGAATCTTATGCATTATGTTTTGGTAATACATACATACATATCATCACGCCATATCCCTTGCAGGGTAGGCAGAGAGGACAGAGTGCCAGAGAACTCTATCCTTGCATACTTCACTCGCTTCCTCAACATTCATAATTCTCTTCATACACGCTCGTCGGTTTCGGAGACTCTTGACTCCACCTTCCTTGAGTACGTAACCAATCTGGTCTAGGTAATAACGATATCTTAATCGGAGGGCATATCATTGGGACTAACAATATGATCTTTTAATTTGTGTTTTGTAACTAATTTTGGGTACAATCATATAAAAAAAATGATACTAAAATAAATACAAGCGTGCTGCGTTTCTTGACGGATCTTTTTTATGAATGCTATATACATTCCAATTCAGTGGTGTACTTTTTTTTTAAGTTTATGTTGACTTATCAATATATAAGCCTTTTAGACTTATAATAAAATATTTTAGTTATTTTTTTATTTCTTATGGTGGCAAATGAGCGAGCAGCAGACCTGATGGGAAGTGTCACTGCTGCCCATGGACCTCTGCTATATCAAGAGTATAGCTAGGCCACTGCCTACCATTACAATTCCCAAACCCACCCAGTTGGGCTTCCGTTCGCTCTCTCGCTCATCGTACAAAGCGTAATAGCGCATTGCCATTACTCAGACGTCGATCTTCTGCGAGAGTGTGGTACTACTCCGGACGGACCGGCCCGCGGCTGTAGACAGAGAACTGTCAACAGCGTGGTCCTGCCACCTATAAATATTAGTATGATTTTAGTAAAAATAAATTATGCAAATCATTCTGAGCCACAAATATAGTAAAGTAAAATCTGACCTTTAGATTTACCTACTCCAACAATCTACAATAAGTAATCAAATTGACAGAACCTTTTTTTTGCAAGCATTTTTTTTTCTAATTTTATAGAGGGCCCTTGAACCACGACAAAATCCATTAACTCGACTTTGAATAGGACGAAAAGGCGAGATTTACCTTATTTTTTATATAACATATTTTATTATTATACAGTTGTCTGTATATGATTTTTTTATTGAACTGTTTATTCTAATTTCTATCATAATTTAATAGTGTTATGATGATACAATATTTATTGATGTTTAAGAAATTATGAAATATTTGAATCTACAATAGAAAATCTAAATCACGCCCAATAAGTCATTGTTATTACATTTGTATAGAGTTCCGTTATGTACAGAATATATCTGATCTAAATTATCAGATACATATGATTTATCAGAGGTTAATCATCATTCTCCTACTCTTATCCCAATTACTTGGGGTAGATATAATATGTACTTTCTTTCATAGTACATATTGTAATAGTTATTGGCAGTAGTTTTATGACAGGCCGCCTGCAGGACGTCAACTCTCCTTGGGATTGTAATTGTTGACCAAATGGCATTAGATGGAGTTGGCACAGGTCGTTATAAGGCTTTTAGTCGTCTTTTACGACATCCACAAGCAAAGTAAGAGTTGGTGGTATTCGTAGCCGCTACCACACAGCATATTTATCAGAGATTAATAAATAGATAATAATTTTTAATAATTTTTATTTCTGCTTACAAATAAGATTTTAGATTATACATTAAATGATTCTAAGATATTAATTTATTATAATATATAATAATTAACATTTTCATTCACATGAGATCTAAAATACATAGATTTTTAATATATTTCGAATATCAAACTTATCATATCAAATGAAACTAACCTCATGGATTTCATCGCATTTGTATGAGTTTTATCAATAATTAAAACATTGGAATACAATGATTGAATGTGTTAATCATAATTTTAGAAATTATATTTTAGTTTTTTGTATGCGATTAAAATACATGATATCAATTTCACTTTTCATAAGTGATGAATATTAGGAGGTATTTTGATTACAATATACTTATGGCTACCGTCATAATATGAAACAAAACCTGTTGTTATGAACAAATTTGTTGAAATCAATTACTAATCAATTAATGTATTCTCATAAGATTAGGTGGTCTGATCTTAAACTAGGCCATAGCCTGTACTATAAGTATCAGAGCACCTGCCCCCATGTAAAACTTAATGATAATATACGTGTAATTAATGTTTCATGGTATTCAAGAGTCTGAGAGACTGTGAGATTTATAGAGATATAGATAAGATATAGATAAATATTATAGAGATATAGAGTCATCAGAATTATAAATTTCTGTAATAACGATGGCTTGTTGCAATTGAAACACCTTACTCCGTCCTCCCGTGACCATAAACGCTGTAAAGTTTTCGAAACGCCGGGTAATTAAAAATCAAGTACAAACGTGACAGAATGCGTAAAAATAGTTTTATTTCATATGTGTATTAAATACACTATTATATTTTATTGTCTGTGTGGTGACGGAGTAAGAATACAATTCACCAGCCCCTATCATACCCGTGGGTGATCGTAAAAGACGACTGAAGGATATAAAACGCATGTGACATCTATGCAAGAGAAGAAAAACTCGAAACAAAAACCTTATACTAATACGTCTGAATAGCGTGGTATAGTAGGTTAATTTCCCTCTCATTATGGAGGAGGCTCGAGCCCAACAGTGGGACAAATGAGCT
The DNA here is from genome assembly GCA_905163515.2 of Lymantria monacha. NCBI lineage: Eukaryota > Metazoa > Arthropoda > Insecta > Lepidoptera > Erebidae > Lymantria > Lymantria monacha. The sequence goes on from LR991092.1 coordinate 25,495,483, forward strand.
GATGATGATAACTGTAGGGAACTTAATAAACATACAATTAACGGGTACAAATTCAGCGTGGTGTAGTTGTTCAATTTCCCTCCCATCGTATTAATCCCGAGCCCAGTAGTGGGACATATATGATCTGAGATGATGATGATGACGTGAATTAAATTATCCTCTAGCTACCATTGTACAATATATTTTCTCACATATTTTACTAAAAGAATCTATGAAAACATTACCTACAATACTAAAATTTTGCCGGCTAACTGAGAATACACGTGAAAGAATCATAAGAATCCGATGTGTGAATTACCTTACTTTCTCGCAGGACTCGTAAAAATCTATTAAGGAATCTCCGTGAAAAACATCAGAAGAATTTTCACTTGAAATTTATAACACCATTTGCATTTATGAATGCGCCTACTAAGCATGTCAATTACAATTATACAAATTTAATAGATTGAAATATGCCCGCAGTTTCACTCGCATTAGTGTAGATATTGTCAATCAAATCTATTCTAACATGCAATTTGACTGGTGCCAAAGTAATTTACATGCTATTCTAGATTAAAAGATATTTCTATATAAAATTTCATACATCATCATCATCATAGCCCATATATGTCCCACTATTGGGCTCGAGCCTCCTCCGCAATGAGAGGGAAGTTAACCTACTATACCGCGCTGGTCAGACGTGTTGGTATAGGATTTGTTTCGATATTTCCTTCCCTTGCATAAATGTTATATGCGTTTAATATCCCTTAGCCATCTCTTACGATCACCCACGGATAAGATACGGGGTGGTGATTTGTATTCTTACTCCGTCACGACACGGAAAAGAAAATTTCATGCAGATACATTGAAATTTTCTACTGTAGTGAAGTATTAAACATTCATTTATTCAAACTTTCTTATATAGCGTGGGCTAATCATGATTCATCATTCTCCTACATCATCGGAATTACTTGGGATCCTGCAATATGTAGTCATACATATTGCAAAAGTTATTGACAAATAGTTTTATGACCGGCTGCCTGTTTGACGTCATACCTTCTTAGTAATGTAATTGTTGAACAAACGACACCAGATGGGTTTGATATAGGTCGATATAAAGCTCTTAGTGGACTTTTACAACATCCACGAGCAAAGTAAACGCTGGTAGTATTCGTTGCCGCTAATATGGATAATATTTAATTTCATTCTATTTACGCTAAAGATGTCAGAAACACTAATATAATAATTTATGATAGCATTATCTCGGTGAATGAGCGTATCATCAATATTAAGTTTTTATAAAAAACCCCAAGGGTGACTTTAGTTATCAGCTTTAACGTTTTTCAAGTAGAAATAAAACCTGTGCTAAGAGTGGGAACTCGATTATAATAAAAATATATACTTTTAGATATTGCACGTCTCACTTTTAGATATTGCAGGATAATATTATCATACATACGAGTATGTCAAGAAAAAACATTCGTTTAAACGTATTTAAATATTTTTAAAAAGCAATTATTTTGTTTAAAGTAGGAAAATATTTGATTAAAAAAAACTATTTGAGGACGTGCGGATATTTATTCTGGATCTGGCACTATCACGACCGTAAAAAATAATGTATCAAAATATTTCTTTTTTTAAAAGCTTCATAATCGCAATGTGCTGTTTCCTTTCGAAAATGGCTTGGCAATTCTTTGTCGTTTAATTGCAATTAATAAAAGACTAAACTGCTTAGTCATTAGTGTATGCATAGGCATACCTTATGGAAATTAGGTTCGTTTACATTTTTTTGTTCGTTCATTTGGACAGGCAAAGGAAACAAATCCCATACAGCCTATTGTAAACAAACAGCTATGTTTAGCACTACATCAAGAATGGCACGAAATTTCAAAATTATTTTTTTATTTCATTTTCATTTATGACATTGACTAATAGTAAATGATAAATAATATAAAAATTATGAGGCGTGCACTTTTGGATTTTCCAAATTATTTTTATACCTCTTTTATTTGTGTCTTTATTCTCGTAAGATTAAAGAGAATTTTGAAATACTTTCACATTTTACTAGTCAAGCCAGCTTATGAATAGAATAAATATATTTATACCAACAATAATTATATTTTGGATTACACCCAAAACATATATACATCATATCATATTATAAGTTATTCAATATATAATATTAATATTTAAATTGACTTAGGTGTTACCTAAAATTAAGATATCGTTGGTAAAAACATCCATTACATTATGTTATAATTAAGGTCTGTGAAGCGGTAATTAATTTATCAACCAAATTGTCTTTTTTTTTTATTGCATTTGGTGGCAAATGAGCAATCAGCACACCTGATGGTAAGTATTACTGCCGCCCATAGACCTTTAGGGCCACTGCTTACCAATACAAACCCCAAAAACCCACCCAGTTAGGTTTCCGGCTCTCTTGCTTACCGAACGAAGCGCAATAGCACATTACCATTACTCAGACGTCGGTCATCTGGCCACCGAAGACAATGATCGGGTACCGGTGGCCAGCTCGCACGGCGAAAAGAGGTGTTTGCAGAGTGGGTCCATGGGGTTGCGCGCCGCCTCTTTTGTTGCCCCGGATGGATTTGTCGGGGCGCGACCACATCCATGGTCCGCCCTGCGGAAAAAAAAAAAAAAAAAAAAGACGTCGGTCATCTACGACAATTTGGTACTACCCTGGACGGACCGGGCTGCGGCTGTAGACATAACTGTCAACAGTGTAGTCCTACCACTATTGAATATCTGTCTGATAATAATTTGTGTGGTGAAAATTGGAGTAGTAAATCAAGCATATAATGTTTATTAGTATATAGTTATTAGTATACCTTTCTTCTAGTGAATAGTGTAGGTTATAAATAAAAATAACAACTAACGCCGTGGCAAGATAAATAAAACTCTAAATGAAAAGCTGTATATTAAAATTGTGTTTATAGTATCATGAACTCAAAGGAATAAACAAGTGTAAATAAATACATTGAAACATACACATTCTTTATTTTTTATTTTTCGCAACAGCGATAGAGACTTTTTACGTTTAACGGCCCAATTTTCAAATTTCGAATTATTATAATTTATTTTTAAAAAACACCGCTCTGCACTAAATAAGTAATCCTTGTATTGCGGGTGACTTTACAAACATGCAATTAACGCAGACAAATTACACCCAGACTCAGTACAACACTTTATGTTTCGCACAAAGTGTTGTCCTGCGTGAAATCGAACCTGGACCCGGGACGGCAAGTCGATATCTTAACTATTACGCCATCTGTGCAGTCAAAAAGTGCCGAGAATTTGACGATGAAATAGAAATCTACAGAAATTCTATCCTAAACAATTTATATCTTTATCCGACCCGAGCTTCGAATCCAGAACCTAACAATAACAGCAGCACGTCATATCATAGAACTAACAAGACAATTCAATAAGCTGATTTCAAATTTAAAAAAATATATCTTTCCATTTCAAACCATTATTATTAACTTTTTATACGTCTTATCTCTTTTACAACAATTTGGACAAATTTATCAAGGTATACCACGATGCGGTAAATCTAGTGAATTTCTGAAAGATTTACTTCTGTAGGAGGAATGTAATAACTCAGCAGTCTTGACAGTAATTATCGTCGAATAACCAGTGATACTTAAACGCTTCAAAAGTTATTTAGGACGATTTTAAGATTATAAATATTTGTAATCATGGCATTAATGGTTGATTTTGAGTTTTTACTAATTTTAATTCATCATTCTCCTACTCTTATCCCAATTACTTGGGGTTGAAACAATATGTACTCTTTTTTAATAGTACATATTGTAAAAGTTATTGGCAATAGTTCTATGATCGGCCGCCTGCCAGACCACCTCCTTGTGTGTGACCCTCCTTGGGAATGTAATTGTTGACCAAACGGCATCAGATGGAGTTGGCTCAGGTCATTATAAGGCTCTTAGTCGTCTTTTACGAAATCTACGAGCAAAGTATAGGGTTGGTATTATTCGTAGCCGCTAACCACACAGCTAGCTTTTTACTAATTTTATTTATAATTTTTTTAAACTTATCTATAATTAAAATATCATCTATATCTACAAAAGCATATTAATGATTTGTGTATATATGACATTGCTAAACTTGGAAACTATTTGACCGATCATTATGAAAATTGATATGTATATAGGTTTTTTTTTTTCACAGAGAAAGTTTATGTGCTATCCCCGTTGATGTTACTCGCCACCAGGCGGCGCTGTGATACATCAACTTATTCAAACAAAACAAAGGAGTAGGTTTACTAATATAATGTAATAGAGAAACTTGTATATTTGTATAAGTGATTACTTGTATTTTTTTTAGAAAATTATAAATATACTGAAGATAATATTTTTATTCGATGAGATCGGAGAATAGTCTATCATACGCATTGAAAGCAACCATATGATGGAAAGATTTATTACAGATATTATAGAATTTTACATAATATAATAATTATAATAAATTTAATGTTTAATAATAATTGACCATAAACAATATAAAACTTTTTATATAGAACCGTTTTCTTAGTGTACTTGCAATGAATTTGTTTCTTAAATATAAGTTAAAATTTAATAATTAATAATGTAGCGGGTAGATATAAATCTCTGTAATAACAATGACTTATTGGATATGAGAAACCTTAGTACTCCCGTAACCGCTGTAACTTCACAGCTTTAACTCGAAACATCGGGCAATTAAAAATCAAAAAATAATAACGCGATAAATTTCAAAAAAAAAAAATTATTTCAAATGTACAACACTCACGTAAACATCAGAAATCATTCACCATTTCAAACTGTTTGATATCGGCTACGAATACTACCAACCCTTACTTTGCTCGTGGATGTTGTAAAAGAAGTCTAATGGTGGCACCACACTTCGTTATGCGTTATTTGTTATGCGGCTACTATTTATTTGCCCAAATATTTGACAAACACTTTATTACGAACATGCTACTCCACATTTCGTGCCATCATGGCATCATACCAAGTATTTGGCACGCCGACACATAAATAGAAAATGGACGTGTTGACTGTGGCGGCAGCTTATTTTTACTTCAATGCATCTGACCAATACCTGTTGTATAAGTACCAAGTTACAAAAAGACCGTGTAGACATGACCGCGCCGTAGCGAGTGAACATAACGAATGAATGAACGAAGTGTGGGCAGTCGACACACATATTCAGCTTATTTGTGTCCTTTGAAGTGTGCAAAAACCGACAAGTGGATGGATACGCGTATTTGCTTTTCGTGCTTATGCGGTATGTGTGCGCGTAAAGCAAATATAGACGAATGAGACCTCCACACCTTGTCGCATGCGGCCAATAACGCGCATAACGAATAACACATAGCGAAGTGTGGTGCCACCATAAGAACCTTATAACTACTTGGGTCAACTCCATCTGATGCAGTTTGGCCAACAATTACATTCCCAAGACGTCTAGCAGGCGGCCGGTCATAAAACTGAAAACTGAAAGAAGAGTACATATTGTATCGACCCCAAGTGGTTGGGATAAGCGTAAAAGAATGATGATTTCAAATAAGCAACACTCACAAAAACATCAAAAATCATTATCATCATCATTCATCATCATTTCAGCCTATTGCCGTCCACTGCTGAACGTAGGCCTCCCTCATTTTACGCCACAGAGTGCGGTCCTGTGCCGCCTGTATCCAACCACGCCCGTGACGACGACGTGGGGGGGCGTCCCACACTGCGTCGTCCGGTACGTGGTCGCCACTCTAGAACCTTTCTTCCCCAGCGGTTGTCGGTTCTTCGAGCGATGTGGCCTGCCGATTGCCACTTCAGCGTGCTAATTCTTCGTGCTATGTCGGTTACACCCGTTCGTCTGCGGATTTTCGTATTTCGGATTCTATCTCGTAGAGAAATCCCGAGCATAGCCCGCTCCATAGCACGCTGAGCGACTTTGAGCCTGGTTATGAGGCCAACATTTAGGGACCACGTTTCCGTGCCATAAGTCATCACTGGTAACACACACTGGTCATAGACCTGTGTTTTCAAGCACTGAGGTATGTTGGATGAGAAGATCTTCTTAAGTTTCCCGAACGCTGCCCAACCGAGTTGGATTCGTCGGCTGACCTCTTTCTCGAAATTGGATCTACCTAACTGGACTGTTTGTCCAAGGTAAACATAATGATCGACAATTTCGAGAATCGCATTGCCAACTAGGACCGGTACAGGAATGACATGGGCATTTGACATGACTTTCGTCTTGTCCATGTTCATTCGTAAACCCACTAGTTGGGATACCCTGCTGAGATCGTTGAGCATGGTGCCCAGGTCCTCCATGGATTCTGCCATGACGACAATATCGTCTGCGAATCGAAGGTGAGTGATGTATTCGCCATTGATGTTGATGCCGAGTCCGGTCCAGTCTAAAAGCTTGAAGACATCTTCCAGTGCAGTGGTGAACAGTTTCGGAGAGATGACGTCTCCCTGTCTCACGCCTTTCTGCAACTGGATCGGTTTCGTACTCTTATCCCGAATACGGACTGACATTGTGGCGTTCCTATATAAACACTTCAGCACTTCGATATAACGATGGTCGATTTGGCACCGCTGAAGGGACTGCAGCACCGCCCAAGTTTCGACTGAATCAAAGGCTTTCTCATAGTCCACAAACGCTATACACAGAGGCCGATTGTACTCCTCGGTCTTCTGGATAATCTGCCGAAGCGTGAGGATATGGTCTATGGTGCTATAGCCTTTTCGGAAGCCAGCTTGTTCGGGCGGCTGGAAGTCATCAAGCTTGCACGTGAGTCGATTGGTAATGACTCTCGAAAACAACTTGTAGACGTGGCTCAAGAGTGAGATGGGTCTGTAGTTCTTTAGAAGAGCTTTGTCGCCCTTCTTGAAGAACAGCACCACCACACTCCTGGTCCACGACTCTGGAACGTCGCCCCCGAGGATAACGGAATTAAATAGCTTCTGAAGGGCTTTTAAGACCGGCTTGCCGCCTGCCTTCAGGAGCTCTGCCGTAATTCCGTCATCTCCCGGTGCCTTACCGTTTCTTAGTTGTTCGAGAGCCATTCTGATCTCGCACAAGCTAATGTCCGGGATTTTTTCGGTATAGTGCCGAGTTAGCTTGGATCTGGGATCTTGGACCAAGCCGACAACAGGATTTCGGGATGTTTTATATAACTGTCCATAGAACCTTTCGACCTCTCCCAAGATCTCATTTTGGGATGAAATGACAGTGCCGTCATCGGTCTTCAGCTTAGTCATTTGGCTTTGCCCGATAGACAGATCTTGTGCGAACACTTTTGAGCCACGATTCCGCTCTATCGCTTCTTTAATACGGAGCGTATTAAATTGGCGAATATCGCGACGCACAGACCTGGAGATCTGCCTATTTAGCTGCCTGTGTTCGGACCAATCGGCTGAAGACTGTACTGTCATTTCTTTTCTCCGCTTCATGAGCTTGAGAGTCTGGTCAGAAAGTTTTTTAGGTCTATTAGCGCGGTGAGCCTTGAAAAATTTCGACCCAACCGCGTGGACAGTTTCCACGAACCTGTTGTTTATATCGTTCGGAGATTCGCACTCGTCTAGACATTCGAAGCGATTGTGTAGTTCGAGTTGAAAAATCATTATGAAGTGATAATTTATAAGTAAATATTTTTGATGATATATTTAAATATAATAAAAATAATTAATTAAATAATAATAAAAAAGAAATTAAATTAAAAATTAATAAAAAAGAAAAACAGGATCCGAACCGGGCTTTTTTTTTTTTTTATTGGTGGGCTATGGATGCGTCTCGCCCCGCCGAATCGGTCCGGGGTGACGGAAAGGCGGCGCGTGACCCCATAGACCCACCATACAATCCTCTCTCCTCGCCGTGCGAGCGGGCCCCCGGTACCCGTTTTTGACTTCGGTATCCGAACCGGCCTCGATTAGACTGCTCGATTATACAATTCAGGTGTCTCAATGATAGCGTCAAAATTCGACTTCATATTTTAATAGTTGTCAGCCAACGCAAAATTATATTTTTTCATTGCTTGAAAATATTGACAAAACAATATTTTCTACAAATGAAACGTGGCTAGATCAATTAGTCGTCCCCGAAACCACTATTACTCGTTTAAAGATATTAGATTAGATAGATAGATAGATTATTACTATTAAATAAGAACAAATAAAACAAAGATGTAGAATTGTGTATACTGACCTGGATGTGTAGCACTGGCAACAAGGAGATCAGCCAATTGTCATTACTAAAAAAGTAGAAATATGAATTCTTAATTTCATTATCATCATCTCAAGTCATATATGTCCCACTGTTGGCCTCGAGCCTTCTTTGTAATGAGAAGGAAAATATCTATTTTACCACGCTGATCAGGCGTGTTAATATAGGGTTTTGTTTCGAGTTTTACGTTTCTTGCGTAGATGTTATATATGTCTCACATCCCTTAGTCGTCTCTTACGATCACCCGCGGGGAAGATAGGGGGATACCGAATTGTATTCTTACTCCGTCACTACACGGATAAATTCTCAATTTATTGTATTGCTATTTGATGTCAAAATACTAGTCAGTTAACATGCTGTTCAACTTTATCCCAAAAATCATTTAGATTAAAACAAATTTACAAAAAAGAATATGCCTCAACACTGCTTATTACAACACGATTATGCTTATGTTGGTTTGAAAATTTAATAATCTCATCCTATTTCAATCTACTCTCACTTATTAAAGCAATTTAAACTTGTCTCTTATACAATTAAAGTTAATTTGGAATGTGCTCACAAGAAGTAAACGTATAAAGTGATTAAATAATTCCACTTCGAAATAACGCGTGACAGAGCAATTTAGCCTAGGATGCTAATGAAAGTATCGTCTGCAGTCTTTGTCAAAGGCCATCATACGCACTCTCAGTGATTACTATGAGTAGTACTTAGTATTTTCTCTTCTCACAATTACATGAAGCAGTGAGATAAAATCGAGAATAGAAAGTATTTCTTTTAAGGAATAATTTTTAATCAAATTTCAAAGATTTTTTTTATTTCTTATTTTTATGGTGGCAAACGAGCATGCAGCACACCTGATGGTAATGTCATAGCCGCCTATGGACCTTTGCAATACCAAGAATATAACCTAGGCCACCGCCTACCAATAAAATCCCCAAACCCACGCAGTTGGGCTTCCGGCTCTCTCGCTCACTGAACGCAATAGCACATTGCTATTACTGACGTCGATCTTCTACGAGAGTGTGGTACTACCCCGGACGGATAGCGGCTGTAGACAGAAAACTGTCAACAGCGTGATCTCTATTAATGATTATGAATGAAACCTTGTTTAAAAAGAAAAGGTTTTATTCTCCGAAATTTAGTTTTAGAATCTAAAAAGACAGGTTTAGAAATACAATATGTTGCATCTCTTGCTTTTCGGAGGACTCCCAAAAATCAACTAAGGAAACATTAGAGCATGAGGAGTGATCCTCAGGAGCTTTTTGTGAAACTATTTATATAACAACACCAATGTCCATTACCACTTTGGCCACTTGGTAAGCGTGGCAATTATAGCACTTGTTCTTTCATGGATTCTTTCTTTCTTGCCTTTTTATATTAAATAATATATGTCGATAGATTGATTGATGAATGTAGGTACCTAACATGCTCTTGATAAAATTTTCATTCATATTTCAAATATTTTATTTCTAAACATTGTTATTATATGTTTATAAATACATAATCGAGACAGCTATAAATAATTAAAATGTGCTATATGGTGAAGACTACGATTAAAAACAACTCTTACATTAATCGTAGGTATTGTAAGAGGCACCTAGAAGCTTTTCATCGGCCTGGGTTGACTCTGGATGATAACCGGTGTTGAATTAATTTAAAAATGACACTTATGCCCAGCTCTGTAAGATATTTCATTTTCTCCTTTAATTTAATCATCATTCTGCTACTCTTATCCCAATTACTTTGGGTCGATACAATATGTACTCTTCTTTCATATATGTACATATTGTAAAAGTTATGGGCAATAGTTTTATGACCAGCCGCCTGCCACACGTCAACCCTCCTCGGGAATATAATTGTTGACCAAACGGCATCAGATAGAGTTGGCCCAGGTCGTTATAAGGCTCTTAGGCGTCTTTTACGACATCCACGAGCAAAGTAAGGGTTGGTGATATTTGGAGCCGCTACCACACAGCATTTCTCCTTTAATTTAATGTGGAATAGAATAAGCTATTTTCGTTATTTTATTTATATTTATTATTTTTACTTTAATATGTAATAGAAATCACACATCCGAATCGATTTTTTTTTCTAGCCTATCATGACAAGTAGGACTAGTAGGGTCAGCTGTCTTTGTTTTCGGGAGCGGTCCACTTCCACCCTGTATATATATATATATATATATATATATATATATATATATATATATATATATATATATATATATACATTCATATATATAGTATATATGTATGTATATATATATATATATATATGTGTGTGTGTGTGTGAGAGCTGAGATGATGATGATGACTCTGCGGTAAAAATAAGTAAGCAGGTATTTGTTAAATTTTATCTACACGCATTTGTAATTTTAAGCTTTAAGGGTATAGAACAGGGTAGTAACATTTTACATTGATAACAGACTTGATTTTTTATTAAATTCAAAATTTCAATGCTGTACAATATAAATAAATTCTTTCTGATTTATAAATCATTCAATTGTAATACGTTTTATTATTACAGCCATACATATTTTCGACATATTTGATTGTGCATTTGATCGTTAAAAATAAAATATTCTATTCAATTGTATGTTCATTCATACATTTCTAAACATATTTTATTTGAAAAAGCGCACATAGACTGCTGTGAATGCTTTACAAATATTTACAATATTATATTGTATCAAAAAAATACTGCATATTTTATAATGTACATACTAGCTAGTGTCAGTGGCTTCGTTCGAGTGAAATTCAGTATACGCGTCTTTAATGAACAAATTTAGGCAATGAAAATTTAGTCAGCTCAGCTAGTTCTTTTACGTTACTTAAATTGCTCTCATCATCATTCCCCTGCTCTTATGCCAATTGCTTGGGGTCAATTATATACTCGTACATATTGCAAAAGATATTGGCAATACTTTCATGACCGGCCGTCTGCCTGACGTCAACCCTACTTGGGAATTTAATTGATGACTAAATGGCATTAAGTGGAGTTGGCTCAGGTCGATATAAAGCTCTTAGTCGTCTTTTACGACATCCACTAGCGAAGTAAGAGTTGGTAGTATTCGTAGCCGCTACCACACAGCAAATTCAAATCGAAGCTGTGTTTAAATTGCTATACGTTACCTAAATTATAAAATACCTTTATATGAAGTTAATGGCTTCTTTTTTCTGTATCGAATTATCATCATCCTGATCTTATCCCAATTACTTGTAGTTGACTCATTATACATCCTTCTTCTATCGCACATATTGCAAATGTTTTGACTTTAGTTTAATGACCGGTCGCCTGTTTGACGTCAAACTTGCTTGGGACTACAGATATTATCAGACGGCATCAAATGTTATTGGCCCAGATCGATGTAAAGCTCGATACAATTATTCTCGGCAAAGGAATAAAATTATTGGTGACATCTGTGTTTTTACTTCGTCATCTATCGTCACTAGCGTGTCAAGCTTTTTTTTTTGTGTGACCACTCCATAGCCCGCCGCCAAAAAAAAAGAAGCCATATTTTTACTCGAACCGTTTTAGCCACTCTTCATCCCTTCATATGTAAATAATATTTTAACATAAAGACACTAAATTTGATTTAACTAATAATTTATAGTCTATTGAACTTCATTATTGATCTCGGCTAGTTTGAATCAGATAGTAGTCATTTTATATTTCGCATATTAACTATCATCATTCTGTTATATGCAAGCTATTATTTTTATATTGCAAGACTATTCTTCTAAATAATAGATTTAATTTAATAGACTAGATAAGTCATCGTCAATATAAATAATTCGGTTATTGGAATTTAAAAAAAAAACGACATGTTTATAAATAGCAAACCTTTTTGTAGAAGAAAAAAAAGAATTATGTTTTAGATTTACATAAGGATAAATTATACCTACGTTCTTCAAATAAATAAACTTCAGCATTGTCTCCAGAACTTGGCATCCATTTAGATCTCAAGTCTTTTGTCGGTGAAGTCGACGACCACACCATAATTATCATAATATTGAACTTTGCTTCCATTTTCGCGTTTATATTTTTGTTGGAATCATATTTACTATTAAAGACTTTTTCTCAAACATGCTTGGCACTTTGAACATTATTTTGACAACCTTCTTCGAGATAAATCGAAATTGTTGTACTGATCGAATACATGTGAGCAGCGGCCGGCAAAAAATGTAACAAAATCCATATCTGTCGTGTTTTAGCGGCCAAATAAAATATATATGTAAATTCATATCTATCGTGAATTTTAAAAATGGATTGATTTGTTACTTCAAATCATAGTAACCATATAGGCAACTTATCAAAGTTTTATTTAAATTTCGAACTGGCTTAAAAAAGAAACTTGTTTTATAATAAAAACAAAAAACAAATGAACCCTTTAGCACGTGAGAAACGTTGTTCGTCATGTATACAGTTCTACTTAGTACTACTTAGTTTTAATTTCCGCGTATTATTTGAGAAAAACACTATACAAGCCTTGGCCACAACTAGGTTAATTAACTTACGTATTACACGTTCGTTATTTATACGTTCGTCTATCAATGCCTCTTTTGCTGGCCACTGCGGTAATGTACTATTAATATTGATAAAATATTTGGCATAACTTTAAATAAATTAATAATAACGCCAATGGTTGAAAACACAATTATCTAATATCTCATGTAATTTAGCATGCAGGGGGTTTCGAGTGGGATTAATCGATCTAGATAGGTTTCATTTATAGAAAATATTGTTATGTCAATATTACTAACAATAACTACTTACAATACTATTAGAAGTATGAAGACAAATTTTGTCACTGTCATTAAGAATAGACATAACTCAGTTGGAAAATCGAGCAGTCTAATCCAGATAGCTCCGGTTGTTACACTTAGTTTCCCTTTTTACTATATTTTGCCTTTTTTATCTTTTTTTCAGTAAATTTATTAAATATTTTTATTATACCTATATAAATAGTAGTATATCTTCTAAAACACACAGAAAATAGAGAAAAGACAGAGAAAAGTTTTATTAATGTATGATGTATGAATTCTGTTTTTCAAATAATAATTAATCCCTTCGTTGCTTTTCTTTCTCTCAGAACATATTAATATGGCAATTAATAATTAAACACGAGTACTATCACTTGTAAAATATATATAAAATATTAACGATATGTAAGTATCTAGCACATATAAGTCATTGTTTTTCAAGTCGGTGTATTATCGCTTTTAAAATTGCTGGAACAGATATTAAATCCATTCCAGTAATTTTAAAATATAAAGATTATATCGATCACGAAGATACTAAGAATATTATAACAACGAATGAGAGGCAATTTTAGATTCATTTTGGATATTGATATTACCCATTTAATATTTTTAATTGCCTCCGCTTGATGTAAAAATAAATAATTTCAGAGTAGATTAGAAATAGGTTTGTTGGTTTAAGACCTTTTATCCTCTTATGCAATATTCCAAATTTGCATAATTGGAATTACGAATATTAGGAAAAATATTTATGTATTTCTACTTTTCGTTTTTTATTTGTACCAAGATTGGATTTGTTGTTTTAATTTAAATAAAAACAGGAATTAAATTTGATTTGAAATATTCTTTTTCATCTTATTCTCAGTACATTCATACTCCACTATTTTGCACGATGTTTATTCATCTGATATAGATTAGCCAACTATATCACGCTGACTAAACAGGTGCACATAGTGTTTTATGTAGAATCAATATTTTCGATACCAACAGGATAAAAAGAAAATTGTACTCATATTTAATCAAATAACAACAGCTATTATTAGTATATAAACATAAATTCTATTGTACTATTACAAAGCTAAAGAGTTTTTGAAGTAAAAACTTCATTTGGCGCACCGCACACAGATTTTTTCAAAATGATGATGTACAAAAAATAAATAATATAGTTAAATTAGTAATCCACGCATACGAGTACATAGCTGATGAAACAGCAAATATTGTACAAAAATTTTAATAATATTAACTACCCAAAAGACAGCAAACGAGCAAAAAGTTTGGTATTAACCTTTTAAATATAAATATTCAAGAAGTTACTTCACAAATTAGTTATATAAGTGGTTTCGATTAGGATTATGTTTATTTAAATATCATTCATTCGTCTATTCGACTCCACTGTTGAATATTGGCCTTACTAAGCGGCAATCTATCTATCTAATATCTTTAAAGGATTACTCCTTTAAAGATATTAGCAATTCTTGTATATATACCATATATATTCTGAATCTCGGAAACGGCAACAACAATATTCTTAAATTTAGCATACAAAGGGTTCCGGGGATGACTAATCGATCTATCTAAGTTTCATTTGTAGAAAATATTGTTTTGTCAATATTTTCAGGCAATGAAAATATATAATTTTGCGTTGGCTGACAACTATTAAAATATGAAGGCAAATTTTGACGTCGTCATTAAGACACCTCAATTGGATAATCGAGCGGTCAAATCGAGGCCAGTTCGGATCTTGTTTATCGTTTTATTACTTTTTGACTTTTACTTTTTTTATAATTAATTATTTTTATTATATTTAAATATATCTTCAAAACACTTTAAAAAGAAAATACCGAGCGAAGGCTCGGTCATATATATATTAATACCATAATAAACACAATTGGTAGGCGTATTGGGGATTGCAGTAGGTATTATAAATTTCCCAGAACATTTCTGCTGCTCTTTTTTCAAGTGATCTTAGCCAGTTATTACAACTTTCACAAAAAACAGTGGTGGGAAAATATACTAATTTATTATTAACCCGTCACTAAATGAAACCCAATATCTATAATCATTTCAAAATCTAAAGAAAAACAATCTTGATATCTAATATTTACGCGAGTATTACATATTTGAAATAAAACTATTTTTACGGATTTTATCGCGTTTGCATTTGATTTTAAAATACTCGACATTATAATTGATTAAATGAGGCGATATATGGCGGCAATCCATTATTATTATAAAATGGAGGAGAGGAAGAAAGACCCACCACTTTCCCACGGTTAATCAATGGTATATTGTATACCTCAAGAAAGGAAGGAATACGGGATGGGATCAAGGTGGAATAGGATATAAGGAAATCTTACTCCTGTGATGAGCACCGCCTCAAGAACTTCTACTTGCAATTTTCCGCAGAACTTTGAATAAAGATTCGACACGTGTTTCGCCTCTAAACGAGGCATCAGAAGCGGTGTTCATCACAGGAGTAAGATTTCCTTATTGCAGATTGAGGTGTATGGTATATTAATTAACCGTGGGAAAGTGGTGGCTCTTCCTTCCTCTCCTCCATTTTATAATACTCGACATCTATACTTCACAGCATTCATATTCGCGGGTGAACTAAGTTGTATAAAGTCCAACAAGTCACCGTTATTGACAACTAACTAGTCGCGCACTCAAATTTCATAGACAACCTTAATTATTAACTTTATAGTTTAATAACAAAAAAAAAATATATGTTAAAATAAAAATCACTCTATATTTTTACGTATAAACTTAAAGTATAAACTTTATTTAAAGTTGTTCTTTTAAACGCATTTATAAACTATATAAATATGTAAACATTCTTTTTATTTTTTTTTATAAACTATACCTACTTACCCGTGCGTGATCATAAGAGACGACTAAGAGATATAAAACGCATATAACATCTATGCAAGAGAACGAAAAATCGAAACAAAACCTTATACCAACACCTCTAAAACCGCTATGTACCACTCTTGGTATAGTAGGTTAATTTCCCTCCCATTATGGAGGAGGTTCGAGCCCAACAGTGGGACATATATCAGCTGAGATGACGATGATGACAATGAAACTATTTCAAATTACTGAAATTTAGCATTTAACATGCTTGATTATTTATAAAAACTTGGTTGTGAGCAATAAATGATTGTCACATATGGCATACGAACTCACACCTATTGGAAATCCGCTCCCATCGTGCTACCACTTACACCAGCGTGAGCTATGACATTTAATTTTCAATTAAATTCAATCCCGTGAGTGACAATCATTTTTCGCTCATCATCATTCTCCTACTCTTATCTCAATTACTTGGGGTCGATACAATATATACTCTTCTTTCATAGTACATATTGTGTGCGGGACAGCAGATAAACAATAGTTTTAAGAATAGTTTGTAACAGTTGTAATTAATTAGTTATAAGATTTTACGAAATTAAATAAAGAATAAATATAGATTTAGTATTAGCACGTAAGTACTAATGTTGTAAACGGCTCTCACAACGGTAACGCCGCATAGTACTTAAGGTAATTTTTTGTATTGAAATTAAGCGCGGCTCTCGCAACGGTAACGCCGCGTTGTACTTAAGTAAATTTTAGAGCTTTGTGATTGGCTATAATTCCGACTCCGTGATTGGTCAAGAAAAACTGTAAAATTACGACCAATCGCGGGGTCGGCCAAAAATATATAAATACGGGACCAAACCGTGGTACCGGCACCGTCGTCAGGTGCTTCTCTCCGAAGAAACAACTCTTAAGAAAATAAAGCAAGATTAATCTACTGAACAAGAAGTCTCTTCATTCCTACTAATCCCAGCAAATCTTCAATGTCACCGTACATTTAATGGTCCTTACCGAGCCGGATCCAGTGGGAAGCGAAGAAAATTATTATCTATTGGTAGACAAAGTCTAAACAGCAAGTAAGAAGCCACTGGTTGCAAGTATGCCGGTCACACGCTCCGAGGGAAAAGGTCGCAAGCAGCCTACAGAAACTCAGTCGTCGTCTGAGAACACCGCAACTACCTCGGCAACCGAATACAGCGGGGAAACAAGCGTCGCTACGGAAACAACCGAACAAACCGAACGTACAGAAGCCTCCGCCGCGACCGCCCAATCCGCCGTCTCCGCCGCTGCAACCGTCGAGCCCGCTGCTACCTCGCCCCCCGCCGACGCCGTCGCCTACTCGATCGCCACGACGCTGCCCGTGGATACGAACATGAAACCGCCTACTACGGTCACCGAAAATCGAAGAGAGGCTCGTCAAGAAACCGATACAGTGAAACGAGCGAAGAATATAGTCGGCCCGTCGCCGCCGAGTGGACCACCGAATCCTCGGCCCTCTAACAAGAAGGGGGGTGGGGGGGTATCTACCCATAGCAAGACTAAGGCGTACAAGATAGCGAAAGCTAAAGAAGAATTATTACGTCTACAAGTCGAACTGGCCACCGCACGCCTCGCCGCACTAGAAACCGAAGATAGCAATGATGATGAAGAAGATGATGTCTCAATCTGCTCCAAGTCGAACGCGAAGGAACGAGTGGACAACTGGCTGAAGAACCAGGCGCATCAAACCCACCCAGTGGAAGACCCAGTGATCGCCAGCACCGAGCCGCAGACTCCAGCCAGACCTACCGAAGAGCATCATCAACCGCAGCAGCCACTGCAGACACCGGCGGGAGTGCAATCTGACGTCAAGATGATGACCGACGCCATCACCCTCGCCATCAAAGCTGCACACCGACCGAAATTCATCGAGCTACCAACGTTCAACGGGTCACATCAAGAGTGGCTACCATTCCGCGCCTCGTATTACGAAACCGAAAAAATGTTCACCACAGTGGAGAATACTAACCGCCTAAGAAGAAACTTGAGGGGTAAAGCGAAGGAAGCCGTCGATGGTCTGCTGATCACCAACGCTCATCCGATGGAAGTGATGAAGACTTTGGAGTCCCGATTTGGAAGACCAGAAGCGATCGCAATGATGAATATGGAAGCGCTCCGTGGTCTACCGCGCCTCACAGAATCACCACGAGACATCTGCATCTACGCGACAAAAATATCCAACATCGTGGCAACTCTGAAGACTCTAAATTGTACTAACTACTTGTACAACCCCGAAGTTACGAAAGCCGTCATAGACAAGCTTACCCCGACACTCCGCTACAGATATTACGACTTCTCGGCAAAACAACCGCAAGACAGCCCGGATCTTATGAAGTTAGAAAACTTTTTCAAACAAGAAGCCGACCTATGCGCACCGTATGCGGCGCCCGAACCAGTGACGTCACATGCGCCGACCACTATACAGAAAAGAACACAGAAGGTCAACAATATTACGGAAAAAATATATCCACCGACCACTATACAGAAAAGGACGCAGAAGGTCAACAATATTACTTATACACCGAAGTGTCCAGTGTGTGATGAAACGGGACATACCACATCTGACTGCGAAGAATTCAAACAATTAGATGAAAATTCAAGATGGGATGTAGCGAAGAATAAACGCCTGTGCTTCAGATGTCTTCGATATAGGAGCAAGACTCACAACTGCCGAACCAAGCCGTGTGGTGTCAACGACTGTGGGAATACTCACCACAAGTTGTTGCACTACGTTAAGAAGATAGAAAAGACAGACACTGAAGAGAGTCAGGAAACGCACCACGTAGAAGCAATTAATTCCACCTGGTCAGCCAAGAAGAAACAATCCTATCTGAAGATTCTACCAGTACAGATACGAGGTCCGAAGGGATCCTTCGACACCTTCGCGTTGATGGACGACGGGTCAACAGTGACATTGGTCGACAACAACATAGTCGACACCATAGGAGCAACCGGTCCCATAGACCCATTGAAGATAGAAGGCATCAACGACATGAAGACTTCGGAATCGACTTCACGAAGAGTCACCATCAATATAAAAGGGCTCAACAATCACGAGGAACAAGTACAAGCGCGCACAGTGAAGAATCTACACGTCTCGTCTCAACAAGTCTCAGGAACAATAGTGGAAGGATGCAAACACCTGGCAGACATCAACAAGTACCTCGCTTATCCGAACGCCAAGCCTTTAGTACTCATCGGGCAAGACAACTGGCATCTACTGCTAACATCCGAGGTCAGGAAAGGAGACAGGGACCAACCGGTGGCGTCACTAACACCGCTGGGTTGGGTACTCCATGGCAGCCAAACACGCAACCATAGCCACAGCATCAACTTCGTGTCACACATAGTAGAAGAAACCGAAGAACCAGAGGACAACCTAGAAAAGATGATGAAACAATACTTCGAAATGGACGCCCTCTGCTTAAATCCTAGAAGACCGAAGTCCGATCCTGAAGAACAAGCGCTACGGATACTTGAGAAGGCGACGACCAGAACAGAAAACGGAAGATTCGAAACCTACCTACTCTGGCGTAACGAACACGTCACCTTCCCGAACAACTACGACAACTCACTGAAGCGGCTGGTCAACATCGAGAAGAAGCTTGATCGTGATCCTACGTTGAAACAAAAGTACACAGAACAGATGGAAGCCCTCATCACAAAGGGGTACGCTGAACTAGCTCCAGCACAGAAAACACCGAACAGGACGTGGTACTTACCTCACTTCGGTGTAGTTAACCCCATGAAACCAGACAAGCTGAGAGTGGTTCACGACGCTGCAGCCAAGACTAAGGGTATCTCCCTCAACGACATGCTACTGAAGGGGCCGGACCTTTTACAATCGTTACCAGGCGTAATCATGCGGTTCAGACAGCACGAGATCGCAGTCACAGCTGACATCAAGGAAATGTTCATGCAAGTGAAGCTCCGATCCGAAGACAGAGACTCGCTTCGATATCTATGGCGAGGGAACCGACGTGATAATCGACCACCACAAGAATACCGAATGACGTCATTAATATTCGGAGCATCGTGTTCGCCTTCAACAGCAATATATGTCAAGAACCTGAATGCCATGCAACACGAGGAGACTCACCCCGAAGCCGCAGCAGCCATCGTCCATAAGCACTACGTCGACGACTACCGAGATAGCTTCAGAAGCATAGAAGACGCCGAAAGAATCACCAAGGATGTAAGAAGAATTCATCTGAAAGCCAGCTTCGATCTGAAACAATGGAAATCGAATTCACCAGCCCTCTTGGAAGCACTCGGTGAAACCAAACACGTAGAGGATATGGAACTCTACACATCCGAGGAACAAACGGAACGAGTGCTAGGCATTATTTGGAAGGTCGACTCAGACGTACTCACCTTCAACCTGAACCTAGCCAGAATACCACCGACATTATTGGAAGGAAAGAATCCAACAAAGAGAGAAGCGCTCAGGATAGTGATGTCACTCTTCGATCCGCTCGGACTTGCATCGCCCGTCACCGTGAGAGCAAAGCAAATCCTACAGGAAGTATGGCGGCGAGGCACGTCGTGGGACGACGAAATAGACGAAGACCTTGCGGATCAATGGGCAAACTGGATGACACACCTGAAGAACCTCTGCAACGTAACCATACCAAGGAAATACCTTCACTACAGCGATGCCACTTCTCTACAACTTCACATCTTCACCGATGCCAGCGAAGCAGCCTACTCAGCAGTCCTATTCTGGCGAGCAGTAACATCGAACGGCAAAGTACACATATCGCTCGTGATGGCAAAGGCTAAGGTGGCACCCCTGAAACTAACATCGATACCAAGGATGGAGTTACAAGCAGCAGTCATGGGCGCCAGACTCGCAGAAACGGTCATAACGGAGCACGAAAGGAAACCTGAACGCAAGATCTTCTGGACGGATAGCAAAACAACCCTGTCCTGGATAAAGACTGGGTCGAGGTCATATAAACCGTACGTAGCTCATCGGCTGGCCGCAATAGAAGAGTGCTCTACAGTCAACGATTGGCGTTGGGTCCCGACGAAGATGAACGTAGCAGACGACGCCACCAGGGACGTCCCAATGGGATTCAGTAAAGATCACCGTTGGTATAAGGGCCCAGACTTTCTGCACGAAACCGAAGACGCCTGGCCGACCGAATCCTCTACAACAGCAATACCAGAACCCTCAGGAGAAGAGAGAGTACATCATATACGAGAAGGAAAATTGAAACTCTCGGAAGGTCTTCCTCAACCCTCAAGATTCTCCAGCTGGCACCGACTTCGATATTCAACAGCTCGCGTTCTGCAATTCATTCTACTCTGCAGATCATCGAAACAATCTGTGAACCATAGAAGAACGAATAAAAATAAAGAAAAGGATCCAGATTGGAAGAAGATAGTCAAACCAACGGGCACAAATACAACACAGAAGACGCTGGTACCTGGCGGGAGAAAACTGATACTAATCCCCGCTGAAATACTTAAGCAAGCAGAAGAACTCCTCATGCGCTCCTCACAGGAGGACTCCTTTCACGCTGAAATAGAAGACTTGAAGAACAATAGAACAGTCAGCAGAGAGAGTCGACTAAAGCAGTTAAGCGTCGAATACGTGAACGAAACCGTAAGACTCAGGAGTCGCATTCAAGCTACACGCAACGTTACGGAGGACTTCAAAAGCCCACTGGTGCTCGACGGTGACCACCATACAGTAAAACTTTGGATAGAATCAGTGCATAGACAACTACATCACGCAGGTGTGGAAGCAACAGTCAACGACTGCAGACAACAGTATTGGGTGCTGCGCTTACGTCCTATTGCGCGCACGATACTGCGAAGGTGCCTGTTCTGTCGAATGAAAACACAAGCGCCACCATACCCAAGGACGGGAGACCTGCCAGCCTGTCGACTAGCTCACCACAGACGACCTTTCACTTACACCGGGGTCGACTACTTCGGGCCTCTCTCTGTGACTGTCGGACGAACACATCAGAAGAGATACGTAGCCATCTTCACATGCCTCACCGTACGAGCTATACATCTGGAAATAGCCGGCTCACTCAGCGCTGACTCCGCGGTAATGGCACTGAGAAGAATGATCGCGAGACGAGGATGTCCGACGGAAATCTGGTCGGATAACGGCACTAACCTGAAGGCAGCAGACAAAGAACTACGACGAGCAGTCGACGAAGCAACCGAAACCGAAGCAGCAAAAAGGACAATCTCTTGGCGCTACATACCGCCGGGAGCACCGTTTATGGGCGGAGCCTGGGAGAGAATGGTTCGCTCAGTCAAGACCGCACTTGCAGCAACGCTACACGAACGACATCCTACAGAAGAAGTCCTCGCCACGCTGCTAGCCGAGGTGGAGAACACCGTAAACAGCCGCCCGCTGACGCATGTATCAGTTAACGCCGAGGACCCAGAAGCTCTGACCCCCAATCACTTCCTGCTGGGGGGACCTGGACGAATGCCACATCCGGGTGAATTCACCGACAGAGACGTCCTATCGAAAACCAGCTGGCGAGCGGCTCAGAGATTAGCCGACATATACTGGACACGTTGGTTGAAGGAGTATCTTCCCGAACTCCAAAACCGGCGGGAGCCCCATGGGAAAGGAGCAGCAGTACGAGTCAACGACCTGGTGCAAGTAGTGGACACCAACCTACCCCGCAACGTGTGGATACGGGGTCGAGTCATCGCAACATACCCGGGACCAGACAACGTCGTGAGAACTGTGGACATCCGGACCAAGGGTGGAGTGCTGAGACGTCCAGTGCGGAAATTGGTGATCCTGCCGCTGTACACCGACGCCGAACCCGCACCGGAACCTGATGCAACGCAGTCGCACGGCGGGAGAGATGTGCGGGACAGCAGATAAACAATAGTTTTAAGAATAGTTTGTAACAGTTGTAATTAATTAGTTATAAGATTTTACGAAATTAAATAAAGAATAAATATAGATTTAGTATTAGCACGTAAGTACTAATATTGTAAACGGCTCTCGCAACGGTAACGCCGCATAGTACTTAAGGTAATTTTTTGTATTGAAATTAAGCGCGGCTCTCGCAACGGTAACGCCGCGTTGTACTTAAGTAAATTTTAGAACTTTGTGATTGGCTATAATTCCGACTCCGTGATTGGTCAAGAAAAACTGTAAAATTACGACCAATCGCGGGGTCGGCCAAAAATATATAAATACGGGACCAAACCGTGGTACCGGCACCGTCGTCAGGTGCTTCTCTCCGAAGAAACAACTCTTAAGAAAATAAAGCAAGATTAATCTACTGAACAAGAAGTCTCTTCATTCCTACTAATCCCAGCAAATCGTCAATGTCACCGTACATATTGTAAAAGTTATTGGCAATAGTTTTATGACCGGCTGCCTGCCAGACGTCAACCCTCCTTGAGAATGTAATTGTTAACCAAACGGTATCAGATGGAGTTGGCCTAGGTCGTTACGAGTCATTACAATCGGTTACAATCATTTTTCGCTCATAATCAAGTTTTTATAAATAAAACTATATAGGTATTTACACTAATATTTCTATTTTTCATAGATTTTCATTTAATTTAAACATGAATTTTGTAAGACGTCAACAATGTCAACCTAGTTAGTTAATATTGCCCTTGTTAACAAACTTTCAGGATAACAAACGGAAATATCTTTGGCCTTGTTTTAGGCAAATAAGTCGTAGTGGACTTTAAGAACAATAACAAAGTTTTTTATGCCTCATAAATGGTAACAATATTATTTTCTTTTCATTTTATATACGATATCTAATAAAATAATGTTGTTTGGGATATAAAACGTTTATAGGTATTCAATCTCCATTAGCAAATTGACTATTTACGACAGTTTCAGTTTTTTTTTGCAATATAATTTAATTCTGAAAATAAAGATTATAAATAATAGAAAAATCTTGTACGTTCACTAAATAACTCTGATCATCATTCTCCTACTCTTATCCTAACTTGGGGTCGATACAATATGCACTCTTCTTTCATAGTACATATTGTAAAAGTTATTGGAAATAGTTTTATGACCGGCCGCCAGCCAGACGTCAACGCTCCTTGGGATTGTAATTGTTGACCAAAGGGCATCAGATGCAGTTGACCCAGGTCGTTATAAGGCTCTTAGTCGTCTTTTACGACATCCACGAGCAAAGTAAGGGTTGGTAGTATTCGTAGCCACTACCACACAGCAAACGACTCCGAATGTAATAAATAACTCTGATATTGAGCACAAAATTGCAAACTTTGTGATCCAAAATCAGAGTTATTCAGAGTAGTAGTAATCAGAGATTTCATGTTATTGCGGTTTTTGTTAAAATTATATTAACTAATGATTCCTGATGTTTACGCGAGCACATTTGAAATAAAACTATTTTTACGGATTCTATCGCGTTTGTATTTGATTTTTAGTTTCCCGACGTTTCTTTATAGTGTTCATGATCGTGACAGGACGTTCTCCCGTTTATTTTAACCTATATAATAATATTGAGAATTAAATTTCTAAGTGTTTTTGAATTTAATATCAAAACTATATAATTATAATAACCTACAATTATAATGTAAGTTTCATAAATGTCTTGGCCTCTTCTCAGATAGTAATAGTAGAACCACACCGTTGACACTTTTTTTTCTACAGCTGAGGGCCGGTCCCTCGGTGGTATTACTACGCTCTTGCACAAAATAGATGTCTAAGCAATGGTGATGTGCTAGCGCTTCATTCGGTGAATGAGGAAGCCAGTTACCCAACTTGGGTGGGTTTTGGTTGGTACCTAGCACCTTGGTATTACAAAGTTCCATATGCAGCAGTAAGACTTGCCATCTGTGTGCTGCTTATTTTTTTTTTTTACCACCATAAGAAATAAAAAAACTCATGTGCTGTCTAATTTCCATAGATGAATTTGCAAGGTTAAAGATTATGCATCGTTGGATGAATGAATGGTGACCCAAATCTATATTTTGTTGACCGCTATGAGGGAAACCATATGAGCAGTGGACAGCAAAAGACTGATGAAGATTATCTGTCATAATTAAATAAACTTTGATATTATTAGAAATATAAGTTCGTGTGCTTCTTATATTTATTTTAAAGACAACACCATATATCAGGGTACTTTATATGTATTGTGGCGTACTTCACAAGAATACAGTTAACGGACACAAACAAAATCAAAACAGCAATTATGGTAGGTACTACTGACCTGCCATGGTTTAATTATAAAGTACTACGTCATCTGTGCAATCAGTTTTGATCAATATGAGTCTGGTTATAATTTGCCTGCGTTAATTATAAGTTTGTAAAGTCCCCCGCAATACAATGATTATTTCCTTAGTGGGGTCTTAAAAAAAAAATTCCAAACTTATATTACTCTTTCTCTGCTCTCTTTTCTCTGCGATGGCATCAGTATCGATAAAGTTGAATGGGTGATAAGAAGTTTGAAAAATGGTAAGCCAGCGGGCATTGATATGGTGTCTGCCGAGATGATCAAGCTTGGTGGCTCCTGTGTCTGGGAGGCGTTTCTGTTGCTCCTCAATTTATGTTGGAGCTCGGTAATGGTTCCCGGGGACTGGAATAGCGCAGTCATCGTGTCTTTGTTTATAAAAAAAAGTTCATGTTATGACTGCGCAAATTACAGAGCCGTAAGCTTGACCAGTTTGGCAGCAAAAGTGTACGGTAAAATTATTGAAAGGAGATTGATGATGGTGTCCGGTGGTTTACTGTGTGAGACACGAGGAGGTTTCAGGAGTGGAAGTGGATGCATGGATCAATTGTTCTCTCTGCGCAATATTGTGGAGAAGCATCTTGCTCTAGGTCAGAGGGTTTCCTGCAGTTTTGTGGATCTGGAGAGAGCATTTGACACGTTTGTACGAAAGGAACTTTGGGACATTTTACTGGAGTATGGTATTAACGGTAAACTGCTACAGGCTGTGCAGTCCAGTTACATGGGCTGTAGAGCCTGTGTGCGGCTGGATGATGGAATGCCGCCTTGGTTTGAAGTCAATATCGCCGTTAAGCAGGGGTGCGTTCTGTCAGCCAGGCTGTTTATCATATATCTGGATAAATGTCTCCAAAGGTTGAACGATATGAAATTGGGAGTCCAGATGGGCGACTCAGTGGTCACTGCTCTGCTCTATGCAGATGATGCAGTCCTGCTGGCACAGTCAGTGACTGACCTGCAGACCCTAGTCGACACAATGACAGAAAATTTTAAAAAAGGGTCTACGCATGAATGTGAGCAAAACCAAAATAATGGTCTTTGAAAGAGATGAAGCCAGAACAAATGTAAGAGTAACAATAGGTAATGATGTACTGGAGCAAGTGGATGAATTTGTATATCTTGGATGTGGATTTAGCCGAGATGGAAGGTACACCATAACACCACTGTTATAGAGCGAAGAGTGAATGCGGGAAATAGAGTGAACGGAGCGTTGGGACAACTTCTCGGTAGCCACCACCTCAGCCAGAATGCACGTGTAGCAATACATAATGCAGTGCTTGTCCCAACATCTCAGCCAGAAGGCACGTGTAGCAATACATAACTCAGTGCTTGTCCCAACAATGGAAGCGAGAGTTGGGTATGCAGAAAAGAGTATGAAAGTAAAATTAATGCGGTCGAAATGCGATCTCTACGGAAAATCTGTGGAGTTAGTCTGATCGATCGTATTCGTAACGACGACGTAAGAGAGCGAGTAGGTATGAAAGAGAGTATTAGTGTAAAAATGCGAAAGGGAATGCTCCGATGGTTCGGACATGTGGAAAGAATGGCGAATGAATGTCTTGTTAAGAAAATATACAGTGCGAAAGTGGAAGGATGTAGGTACCAGAGGAGACCGAGACTAACCTACCTAGACCAGATCGGTCATGTACTGAAGGAAGGTGGAGTCAAGAGTCTCCGAAACCGGCGAGCGTGTACGAAGAGAATTATGAATGTTGAGGAAGCGAGTAAAGTATGCAAGGATAGAGTTCTCTGGCACTCTGTTCTCTCTGCCTACATGGCGTGATGGTATGTATGTATGTATGTACTTTTCTTTTTTTAAATTATTATTAAGTTTTCTTACTATTTTATTTAATTTTTGATGTAACAATAATGTCAATGTTTAAGGGGTAAGACACTAACACCTGCAACACAGTCTTTACTAGCGCAGGTGTTAGGGAATCCTATTAATTATAATGTACATTTTACGTCAATAAACATTTATTATTATTATTATTAAATCATCCATCCTGAAGCTATATGTTCGATTTGCATAAACTCCAAACTATATTTTGTCAAATAGACCACACACGGTCCTTATACATTCTCTTCTTTCTACAGACCTTACCCGCATGTCTCGACTGCGTCCATAAAGGACAAAGGTCGTAGTATATTAAGGGACCTAACCTTTTTAATTACAGAGATTGTAACCCAGAATTTATTTGGACTGCGATGGCCATCTACACAAAACATAAGTGTTATTGTGCCATTTTACAAGATTACTTCTATTACGTACTTGATTACGAAAATTATAGCGTTCCCTTTACCCTATGGCTGACATTACTATATTTTATTTCGAAGTTATTACTTTGAAAATGTTCTGGCAATATTAATTTTATTACTGTATGTTGTATTAAATTTAATATATAGTGTATTTTCTTTGTGGTATGAGGTTAAGAATACAATTCTTTACCCTCTTTTCATAGTTATCGTAAAATACGACTAAGAAATATAATATGCAGATATCATCTAAATAAGAGAGGAAAAACTTGCCATAAAAGCCAATTGGTTTGACCAACGTGACATAGTACGTCAGTTTCTCTCGCTCCTTGAAAGAGGTCCAGTAGTGAAACTCATATAATCTGATGATGAATAAGACGGTTTGGTATTAAAATAATGTTAAAGTAGCTAAATATCTTATGTAATAAAATATTTTATTATGAGAGTGCGAGAGAGTGTGTATTTTACACACTCTAATAGTGGATATTGGTAGGTTTATGGCTAGAGATATAGAAGTCAAAACCTTTTACATAAGTAACGTTATGCAAAAGAATAATTGATAGCATGGAGCGTTCATAGTACCAACAGGACAATGCTTTTTTTGGCAGGCTATGGTTTGAACATTCCTTTTAAGGTGACAGAAGGGTGGCGCGTAACTCCATAGCCCACTGTATTCCCTCCCCATCGTCATTGGGCCTCCACGCTCCGAACGCTGAAACGAGGCCTTTCCAACCGAACTGCCCAACGGACAATGACTATGAGATATTGCCGCCCTCTGCCAACACCCGCCGGTGAAGCCCAGTGAGCACCTCCGCCTTCAAGTTCCACGGTGGAGTTCCAGCGAACAAGCAAAACTACGCTGAAAAATATTCAAAATATTGAGAAAGATAAAATCAAATACAAACAATAAAATCTGCTATTTTTAGGGGTCGATAGCGTCAGGAACTAGGACACAATCGCCGCCTTCTGCGAGGCTGTCATCTCGCAGAAGGAGGTGGCAGAACGAGTCCGGGAGGATTCCCGCGACCCGGGCCGCCGCCAGCGGCCGGGGCGGCGCAGGTGCGAATATCTGCGCCTGATACCGCCCTAACTGAGGCTTCAGGTGATCGGACCGGGGAATTGTCCGGTCACCCGACGTGAGGCCACCACGTGAGGGCGACGCCCCGACGGTAAAAGCTGACGGAGCATCGACAAGAGAGGAACCCGCAAGGGTATACCGCCGGGCCGGCCACCGAAGACAGAGATCGGGTACCGGTGGCCCGCTCGCACGGCGAAGAGAGATGTTTGCAAGGTGGGTCCATGGGGTTGCGTGCTGCCTCTTCCGTCGCCCCGGGCCGATTTGCCGGGGCGCGACCATATCCATGGTCCCACCTTGTGAAAAAAAAAAATAGATGTTATATGCATTTTATTTCCCTTAGTCGTCTCGTACGATCACCCACGGGTAAGATATGGGGTGGTGAATAGTATTCTTACTCCGTCACCACACGGAAAACAATATTCTTTAGCTGGTCATATTTTTAAAGTAAATAATGATAAATAATTGAATATCAACTTCTGTATAAATAATGACCTGCTTTATTGCACTTTTATTTGTTTTTGTGAAATCAAAGAGATATATTCTGTAAGTGTATATAAAAAATATTTGAAGTTTACTAATGACTACGAATAATAGTGGGGAGCTGAGCAAAGTTTTTTCAATCACACTTTTGGTTCTTATTTATGACTGTTTATGTTAAAAGTAACAAACGAACGTAAATAATGACTGTATAGATGTCGTAGTGGTTAAGATACTGGCTTACGCAAGTGTTTTTGGTTTTGATTTCTGTACAGGACAATACTTTGTGCAATCCCAAAAAATGTTGTTTGGAGTTTTGGGAATTGTATGTTAGATATTAAGGAAGAACTAATATGGGAGACTTATAAGAGTAACAAAAGTCAAAAGAATTTTTTAGAGAGTTTTAAACTTAGGATTGACTATAGTTTTAATTGATAATCTAAGATATACAATAACAATTAATTTCTAAATAACATACAGTTTCACCCCTTTTTTGCAAAGACTACAATTATTGCAAACCATGATCCCGGCATACATCCATCGTTTCATTCACATTCATCACATTAAAAGACGTTTGAAGGACATGCTATGCATATAATATCTATATAAGACAAATAGGAATCTAAATAATACCCTATAGGCCTATACCAACTCCGTAAACTGCTGTGTGGTAGCGGCTACTAATACCACCCAACCCTTACTTTGCTCGCGGTTGTCGTAAAAGACTACTAAGAACTTTATATCGACCGAGGCGATTTTCAACTGATGCCGTTTCGAGAACAATTACATTCCCAAGGACGGTTGATGTTAGGCAGCCAGTCAGTTATAAAACTATGGCAATATCTTTTGCATAATATAGGGGAGGATAGGGGAAATGCGGACTCTTGGCAAATACGGAATAGCAGATATCTACTCAATCCCTCAACATGGCACCTGCACGTTGAGATTAACTGTTACTTTTGATCACCTCGAGTGCAGAGCAAAATCTCTCGATGGATACCTACGCATGTTTTTCGAGATAAATAAAATTAAACATTTTTGTGGCTTTTGATTTTATTTTTAGGGTGTACACTTTTGAGTGTTACGTCTTTAAAGTAAGTGATAATAAAAAGTGATTGTTCCTGTTGATTACCTTGTAAATGTAAAATATATTACACATTAACATTCGATGAAAAATTTCGTTAACTTACAAATTATTATCATTGTTTGTGTTTACATATTGCGTCAACCCCAAGTAATTAAGATAAGAACAGGAGAATCATGATCAACTACTACTACTACTTTGGTATAGTAGGTCGGATATTCTTCCTTTTGTGAAAGAAGCTTCAGCCCAGCAACGAAACATATATAATCTGAAATATTAGACGAGTGTATGAAAAACTATTATAATCTTTTAGCAAAATATAGCATCTCGCGACAACGAGAGCTTCATAGATAAAGGTGTTATATTATTAAAATAAATACGTTAAAATTTATTAAAACTTCTAAAAAAGTTCAACATTCTATACAGAATTTTAGGCCACATAATCTCTTTTATATCAATACATTAATATTAATAAGAGTGGTTCAAAAATCTGTAATACAACGAGGTCAGGGTGAGGTCGACGGAAGTAAATGACGCATGTCATTTCTATGACCAATCTTATTATACTGAATTCTCACAACGATTTGCTAAAAATAAACTTGTTTTGAAGAAATAGTCCTATTACAAAGTAGCTTTAACTACATAAGAAAATATTTATTTAGTAACTACACTATAACTCTTTATAAAAACTTAACCAGAAGGCACGTGATGAGCAATACATAACGCAGTGTTAGTCCCAACATTACTATATGGAAGCGAGAGTTGGGTATGCAGAGAAGAGCATGAAAGTAAAATTAATGCGGTCGAAATGCGATCTCTACGGAAAATCGGTGGAGTTAGGCTGACCGATCGCATTCGTACCGACGAAGTAAGAGAGCAAGTAGGTATGCTTAACCACTACACCATCCGTGCAGTCAAAAATATTAGGATATAACTGAAATTAAAATCGTTCACCCGACCGATGACTTGATGAAAATTGTTGGAAGTTGTTGACCTTGTGGCGTTCTATGTTCTATTACATAATTATTATCCCTGTGTGACTGCGTTTGTCGTTAACCCTTGCTTGCCCGTGGGCATCGTAATAATCCGCTTAGGGTTCACTAGGGTGACTCTCTTACCAAAAAAATCGGCCAAATGCGAGTTGTACTCGCGCACGAAGGGTTCCGTAAAACTAAAAAAATATTAGGGGGGCATAAAACTATTCCGTTCCGTAAAACTATAAAAATACTAGGGGGGCATAGTCCGGAGCGTGATGGGGG
Source organism: Lymantria monacha (assembly GCA_905163515.2). Taxonomy (NCBI): domain Eukaryota; kingdom Metazoa; phylum Arthropoda; class Insecta; order Lepidoptera; family Erebidae; genus Lymantria; species Lymantria monacha. The sequence continues at coordinate 25,526,742 of LR991092.1, forward strand.
GCATAGTCCGGAGCGTGCTCGTTCGCGTCCCCTGCCAGTCTAATTAGACTGCTAATCCGGCTCGAAATGCGTACCGCAATGCGGGTTAGGGCGTCCCCCGGAGGCGACGCGTACCGACCCGCCCCCGTCGGTACGAACTTCGGCAGTTGCGGCGATGGGGGCCGCCACCCATCACGCCTTGCCCAGTCAGGCGAGTCGAGGAGAGCAGAGTGCCGGGTGGGCACGTGGAATGTAAGAGGTTGTGTGGAAGGTAAGTTGCACGAGCTGATATCCGTCATGGCGGACAAACAGCTAGACGTGCTCTGTGTAACAGAGACCAAGCGAAGGGGCAGCGACGCCTGCGATCTTCCTGGTGGCGGGATGGCTCTGTGGTCTGGTGTACCACAGAGCGATCGAGCCAGCATGAGGGTAGGAGTACTGCTGTCTTCTCGCTTGGCCTCAGGTGTGAAGGATTACGGAATGTATGATCCCAGACTTCTTTGGGTCCGTATAAAACTTGGTGTCACCAAGGTATTCATGGTTGTAGCATATGCTCCCGTAGGATCCTCGGTGGCATCAGACCTAGAGAAGTTTTGGGATAATGTTAGGGAAGTTCTGGATATGGCAGAAACCAGTGAACGCGTGATTGTATGCGGAGATTTGAACGGATGGGTGGGGACCAAGCGTCCCGACTATGAGGACGTACTTGGTCCATTTGGTGATAAGAGAGTGAACGACGCAGGTAGGCTCATAGCGGATGTATGTATGGAGAGAAACCTTATTGTGTCAAACATATTTTTCCAACATAAGGACATCCATATGTATACATGGAGAAGGAATGAACAGAAAAGTATAATAGATTTAATTTTGGTAGACAGTCGCCTCCGAAGCAAAATATTGGACGCAAGAGCCTACAGGGGCCCCACAGTCGATACGGACCACTATCTCGTTATTGCGAGATTTAGTGGTCTGTTCAGAAAGTGGAGGCACTGGCGAGAGCGTGTCCACTTCGGAGGGCTTGAAAGAATAAAGGTTGAAAGGTTGCAAGAAGAGTGTGTAAGACAAAAGTATGCAGAGGGTGTCCGAGAACGGCTGACGATGGCAAGCCAGCCGCAATCGGACATTGAAGAATGCTAGAGAGTATTGAAAGAGAGTATGGTAAACACAGCGAAAGAAGTATGTGGAAGTTCAAAGAAGCATAGAAACACAAATGGTGATGCATGGTGGGATGCGGAAGTGGCAGCTTCCGTAGAGCAAAAGAAGAAAGCGTGGCTGGACTATGTCTCTTCTTTGAATCTGAATGACAGTATGACTGAACAGAAGAAAGAAATATATCGGCAATGTAAGAATGACACCAAGGCCTTAGTGAAAGAGAAACGTGATAGAGCAAGTATGAGTGCAGAAGATAGGCTGACTAAAAACTTCGAGAGTAACACCAAACTCTTTTGGAGGGAGGTGAAGAAGTCTCGGGATGGTTGGTCAGCCTTCAGAATGAATAAAATAAGGTCTAAAGGTGGAGACATTCTTACACAAACACAAGACGTGTTAAGCCGATGGAATGAATATTTTGGCGATATGTATGCGGATACTACGGGTGGCGCCGGTGTCGCATGTGGTCTAGTAGATCAACATTCGGCGACGGCGTCCTCCGATGGCATCAGTACGGATGAAGTTGAATGGGCGATAAGAAGCTTGAAAAATGGTAAGGCAGCGGGCATTGATATGGTGTCTGCCGAGATGATCAAGCTTGGTGGCTCCTGTGTCCGAGAGGCGTTCCTGTTGCTCCTCAATTTATGTTGGAGCTGGGGAATGGTTCCCGGGGACTGGAATAGCGCAGTCATCGTGCCTTTGTTTAAAAAGAAGGGTTCACGTTATGACTGCGCAAATTACAGAGCCATAAGCTTGACCAGTTTGGCAGCAAAAGTGTATGGTAAAATTATTGAAAGGAGAATGAGGATGGTGTCCGATGGTTTACTGTGTGAGACACAAGGAGGTTTCAGGAGTGGAAGGGGATGCATGGATCAAGTGTTCTCTCTGCGCAACATTGTGGAGAAGCATCTGGCCCTAGGTCAGAGGGTTTTCTGCAGTTTTGCGGATCTGGAGAGAGCATTTGACACGGTTGTACGAAAGGAACTTTGGGACATTTTACCGGAATATGGTATTAACGGTAAACTGCTGCAGGCTGTGCAATCCAGTTACATGGGCTGTAGAGCCTGTGTGCGGCTGGATGATGGAATGTCGCCTTGGTTTGACGTCAATATCGGCGTTAAGCAGGGCTGCGTTCTATCAGCCAGGCTGTTTATCATATATCTGGATAAATGTCTCCAAAGGTTGAACGATATGAATGTGGGAGTCCAGATGGGTGACTCAGTGGTCTCTGGTCTGCTTTATGCAGATGACGCAGTCCTGCTGGCACAGTCAGCGACTGACCTGCAGACCCTAGTCGACACAATGACAGAAGATTGTAAGAAAAGGGGTCTACGCGTGAATGTGAGCAAAACCAAAATAATGGTCTTTGAAAGAGATGAAGCCAGAACAGATGTAAGAGTAACAATAGGTAATGATGTACTAGAGCAAGTGGATGAATTTGTATATCTTGGATGTGGATTTAGCCGAGATGGACGGTACACCACTGATATAGAGCGAAGAGTGAATGCGGGAAATAGAGTGAACGGAGCGTTGGGGCAACTTCTCGGTAGCCACCACCTCAGCCAGTAGGCACGTGTAGCAATACATAACGCAATGCTTGTCCCAACATTACTGTATGGAAGCGAGAGTTGGGTATGCAGAAAAGAGTATGAAAGTAAAATTAATGCGGTCGAAATGCGATGTCTTCGGAAAATCTGTGGAGTTAAGCTGACCGACCGCATTCGTAACGACGACGTAAGAGAGCGAGTAGGTATGAAATAGAGTATTGGTGTAAAGATGCGAAAGGGAATGCTCCGATGGTTCGGACATGTGGAAAGAATGCCGAACGAACGTCTGGTTAAGAAGATATACAATGCGAAAGTGGAAGGATGTAGGTATCGAGGGAGACCGAGACTAACCTACCTAGCCCGGATCGGTCAGGTACTGAAGGAAGGTGGAGTCAAGAGTCTCCGAAACCGGCGAGCGTGTATGAAGAAAATTATGAATGTTGAGGAAGCGAGTGAAGTATGCAGAGATAGAGTTCTCTGGCACTCTGTTCTCTCTGTCTACCCTGCAAGGGATATGGCGTGATGATATGTATGTATGTATGTAAAAAAATATTTATGCAATAGTTTTTTTTTATATTAATTCAAGTTTTTTTTTGTGCTGTGTGGTAGCGGCTACGAATACTACCAACCCTTACTTTGCTCCTGGACGTCGTTAAAGACGACTAAGAGCTTTTAACGACCTGGGCCAACTCCATCTGATGTCGTTTGGTCAACAATTACATTCCCAAGGAGGGTTGACGTCTGGCAGGGGGCCGGTCATAAAACTATTGCCAATAACTTTTACATTATGTACTATGAAAGAAGAGTACATATTGTATCAATCCCAAGTAATTGGGTAAGAGATAAATAAGAGTAGGAGAATGATGATGATGAATTCAAGTTTTTTTTTTCTTTGATATTAATTCAAGTTACACCTATTTATTAAAACTACTAATTTTTAAAACATTTAAAGTACACGTTTTTAAACTATTTTATTTATAATATTATTAAATTATTATAAATAAATTTTGCAAAAATAAATAGCAAAGAGAGCAAAAAGAGATGCAAAAATAAATAGCAAAAAGAAGTTCGTGGCAGTGAGATTCGAGCCCATGCCTACGGTGTCTAAAACCAGCGCCTTATACCACCCGGTCACGCTGCCTGCTTATAGTCAGTCCAAAATTAACTGCTGCTTGTCAACCATACACGTTCAGGTGAAAAGAGGTAGTAAGTTTAAAATGATTAAAAATATTTTTTTTATATGATGTAATCAAAAATTTACAGGTTTTACAATTTTTCCTTAATCTGTGCTATAAGACGTTGCTTCGTTCCAAATTTCAAGATTCTGAGTTCATGGGAAGTACCCCGTAGGTTTTGATTCCCTTGCGAGTTAGTTAGTTGCAGAAATTTGCGACATAAATTGCTGTATCTTTTGATTGCGTTAGCTTAAAAGGTTGATTTTTTCACAGCTCTAAGGGACAGTAGACTTGAGTATTGGATATAAATTTCAGCTTTATACCTCCACGCGTTCCTGAGAAAAAGAGTATTGACAGACAGACAGACGGACAGACGGACAGATGGACGGACGGACAACAAAGTGATCCTATAAGGGTTCCGTTTTTTTTCTTTTCAAGGTACGAAACCCTAAAAACAGAAAAAAGGGCGATTCTCTCCTGGAAAACGTAAAATACCTTACTGCAATTGCTAACCCACCTACCCAACGTGTCAATTACGGCACTAATCCTCTCGTAAATGAGCAACAAAAAAAAACGGCTTCCAGTCACGGGCTCATCTTGATCGACGACTTGGTAAATGTTGTTGAGAATGGTTGGATGCAGGCGGCATAGAACCGCTCCTTGTGGTGAAGTATAAGGGAACCCTACGTCCAGCAGTGGGTGGTAAAAAGCTGAATAATAATAATTATTAAGTTCTAGATTTCTTCACTTTATATAGTAGCTCGTGAGTGATAATTGATATTGTTGCTGGCTACTATTCATCATCAGCTGGAGCTTAATTATTATCAAGCTACATTAAGCAACATCTATATGATGATGGCGTAAGAATTAAATTCACAACCCCTTTTTTACCCATAGGTGATCGTAAAAGACGACAAATGGGTGCAATTAAATAATATCACAGCAAGGGAAGAAAAACTCGATATAAAACCTATACCTTTCCGTGTGGTGACGGAGTAAGAATACTATTCACCACCCCATGACGAGCGCGGTATAGGTTAATTTCCGTCCCATAACGGCGGAGGCCCGAGCCCAATAGTGGGACATGTATGGGCTGTGATGATGATGATGTAAACTCTATACCAATCCGTCTGACCAGCGTGCTGTATTAAGTTTATTTCCTTCATACTACGGAGAAGGTTCGAGCCTACCAGTGATACATGCATTGTGTGATGATAATAACGATTCATATATAACACGCCATTAGCTGTGTGGTAGCGGCTACGAATACTTCCAACCCTTACTTTGCTCGTGGATATCGTAAAAGACGACTAAGACCCATATACTCGTAACGACCTTTTTTTTTTTACGCTGTGGAAATGCTTTTACGCACTATCCCCCGCCAGTGACAGACGGGGAGGTGTAATGGGACTCGTCGGCTATAGATGTTGGCGGCCGGAATACCCACTAAAACCAGCAGCGGTCCCTTCCGCGCTTTTACGGGATGCCGGGGAGATCGTCTAATGACATTCTATCCCCGACACCCTTACGCTTGGCCATCTGGCCACGACCAGTCAGCCGTCAAGGCGGTGGGAGGAGGTGCGCGTAGCGGCGCCTCCCTCTCCCTGGTCGACGCCGGCGGAGCGAGTTCGCAGACGCGAGTGCTTCGCGTTCCCGCTCCGCGGCTTCCTTTGCAGAGATGACTTCCTCGCAAAAGGAGGCCATCGACGTCCAGTGCTTGTCGCTGTCAAGCATCTTGTTGATGACGGTTGACAACGACAGGTCCACTCCAATGACCGCCGACAGGGCGTGGCGCTGAGGCCCCCAGGCGGGACATACCTCCAGAGTGTGACGCGCGTCATCGATTTGCGCGCCACACTCATGGCATCCAGGGGCCTCTTCACGTTCAATTCGGTGCAGGTACTTACCGAAAACCCCGTGTCCGGTAAGTACCTGCGTCAGCCTGAAGGACAGGTTGCCGTGCCTTCGTGTCGTTCAGCGGTGAAGGTGGGGCGCTACCGCTTCAACGGTCCCCCGTCCTACTACGGGGGACGGGGGACTCTAGTTCCTCCCTCTACCGCCGGACTACTACCCTTCGAGCCGCTTCTTTCGCCCTGGCCCTGGTAGGCTTCCGCCTTAGCCCTAGCCTGAAGTGACCAGGGCGGATCGCCCGCCAACAATGTAGCTGCAGTCCAGGACACCGTACGGTACCCCCGTATTGTCCTCACCGCCATGGCCCTCTGCGCCTTGCGTAGTAAGGTTTTATTGGAGGCGGTGAGTGACTGCGACCAGATCGGGGCACCATACAGCGCCATAGACCGCAAGATACCGGCATAAAGCCGCCGGCAGGACGATCCGGGACCTCCAGTATTGGGCAGAAGCCTACCCAGCGCCGCGGCCGACTTTGAAAGCCTAGAGGCGAGCTGGACAAAATGCGGGCCAAAATTCTACCTACTGTCCAGGTGCAGACCCAGGTACTTCATCCGGGTCTGCACCGGCACAGCAACCCCAGACACACTGAGTTGTGCCCCTCGGGGAAACACTCGTAACGCCAACTACATCTGATGTCGTTTGGTCAACAATTACATTCTCAAGGAGAGGTGACGTCTGGCAGGCGGCTGGTCATAAAACAATTTCCAATAACTTTTACACTATGTACTATGAAAGAGGAGTATTTAGAGTCGATACACTATGTATCGACTCCAAATAATTGGGATAAGAGTAGGAGAATAATGATGATGTATTACGCGCCATTTGGAAAATATTTCGCTTTATTTAATTACAAATATAATTATTAGGTTAAAGTTATATGTTTATGTAATAAATCCTCAAATATTGGTACAAAATATTCACCCGGTTCTTCTATTATATATTTAAGTAAAATTCACTCTAAACTCTAACTAATCAGTTTTACTCGAGGTTTTGCCTTTGTCTTCGTATGAAATACGCGTAATTATAATTGTGATTTTGTTCCTCATAGCCTCAAGCTAGTTCATGAATATAAATGAGATTTAAAAGTTTTATATTAAAACGCTACGGTAAAAGTTATAACAGTTTGACTTAGGTTTAAATATGACTTAGGTTTTTTCAAAAGTCGCTCTGTGCTATAAAAAATATTTAGTAAGCTGTACTGGTAATTAAAGATTTTGTTTCAAAATTTTGTATGTCTAAAATACTTAATTTTTTCTAAAGGATTTTAAAAAGTAAACTGTAATACTTAATACAATTATTGTGACCTAAATTAGAATAACTAAATACCATAATCTTGCTGGCAATTTTATTTTAGAGCCATTTGGGGCGAAACGCTTGGGCCGAGTCTACGAGCACCAGATCCTTTAGTCCGAATGTTTGCAGTCTTTTTTTTTATTGCTTATGGGTGGCAAACGAATTTGTGAGAGATTCACTGTCGCCCATGGACCTTTGCTATACCGAGGGTATAGCTAGGCCGCTGTCTACCATTACAATCCCCAAACCCATTCCCAAAAGCTCTTTCGCTCACTGAATGAAGCGCATTAGCACATTGCCATTACTCAGACGTCGATCTGCCGCGAGAGTGTGGTACTACCCTGGACAGACCGGCCCGCGGCTGTAGACAGAGAACTGTCAACAGCGTGCTCCTACTACCACTATTAAAGTCTTTACACAGAAATCACGATAAAACTAATCCATGTTTCACCTGATCAGAAGGCTGTAGAATAATATAATAGCAAATAAGCGGGTGGCGTTCACAAGAAGCGAGTGTCGGCGGTGACGCGCGCGTCGCGCGCCTCGCCGTGCATCAGGTGATATTACTGTATGGTCCAATATACATTAGCGGAGCGGATTGTTTCAAATTGTTGGGTTGCGGTCCAATATGAGGTAGTGGCGGATAGTCGCCACAAGGCTATATTATGCAGAAAAGTTTATCATTTCCATTCAACATGCCAATGCTATCAGCCTTCTGGGCCCATTGCCTGTGAACCATGCGAAGAAAATCTTTATCCCTAATACTTTTTATTTTATATTTTAATTTTAAACATAAAATGTGTACTGGATAATTAAAATTATGTTTGATAATTTTTTTTAAAAGAATTTTTTTGTACTCTTTAAGATACAGGCTCTTTTTATAGTTATTATTCCAGCTGATATAATTGCCGTTGTTAGCTCCTAGCTTCCTCCACAATGGAAGGGAGATTGACATAATATATCATGCAGTTCGGATGTATTGGCGTAGGGTTTTATTTGTATGTAAGTATAAATATTATTGTAAGTAATAAATATGACGGTACTTCCGTTTATCGTACGTGCTAAGCGGAAACATATTAACAAAGTATTCACTAATCGCGCAAACTTGTTTAAGAGACGAATAAAACTAAACGACTGACCTCCGTTCGGCAGTCTGAGCCCGAGTGGCATGGTGCACTGGTCGCATATCGTATACTCACTTACGTTAGTTTGGTGGACCTCTCTCATGTTGTCACTTGTGAAAGAGTGGTGTCATAGTTGCTGCGCTTGACAGGTGGACTGGCGGTAGCGGTAGATGCTGTACGTTCTCCGGAGAAGAGCTATTGCTCGTTCTCTTAATGAACCCTTAGGTGATTTGGCTGAGGAATCCATGAGCAGGTAAATGGGTGGCGCTGGTTGTGGTCTTATCCCGTGGTCGCACGGGCAAGACTATCCTGTGTCATCCATCCATACCATATAGTTGTTTCTACAGAGGCGAATGCCTGGGTCTGTTCTGTGAGTTCAGGTGTGATTTGTGATTGGTGTACAGGTGTGAAGGTAATCGTGATTACTTGCAGTACGGTCAATTGCAACTTTATATCCGCATTTATATTCCTCGTGTCTGACTCCTTCTTCTACAAATAGATTAATTTTACTACAATAATCTACTATATATCTTTTTATTATAGCCACAGACTTATACAATTTATTTATTTTTTTATTAGTTATGGTTGTATGGGTATGTAAGCAGCACACCCAATGGTAACCACTATTTGCGCTCATGGATCTTTGTAATATCAGAAGTTACCGCTGTCTGTCAAACAAAATACTACCCAGAAATTAGGGCTTCCGGCTCTCTCGCTCACTGAAGGAACCACAACAGCATATTGCCACTGCTCAGACGTGGATTTTCTATGAGAGTCTGGTATGGAGTGACCAGTTGCGTCTGAAGACAAAAAAACTGTCAACAGCGTGGCCCTAACATTACTAATTCTTAGAGTAGATAAAAAAAATATCTAAATAAACCAAAAATCTATATAAAAAAAACTAAATAAAAAAATTAAAAATCTATCTTTAAGACATATATGTATAAGTAGGTTCTTAAATTGAAGTATAATTATTTCCATATAGAACAATTTACAAGTCACAACTATTTACCCGGGAAAACGGGAAAAGAATACAAGTGACGTCACCCCTTGCTTGCCCGTGAGAGTCGTAAAAATCGGCTAAGAGAGAGTGGGCAGCGGCTATCTCCCGGGAAACTTAATAACATTCACCACGATCGTCAAGCCGCCTGCTAGGCATGGCGATTATGACATTATTCCCACCCTAAATAATATGAATATAAAACAAGTTCCGCTGTTCCACGGTTCCATCTTGGAAGATCCCTCACTAGGTGGACTGACGACATCATCAAGGTCGCAGGAACCCGCTGGATGCAGGTGGCACAGGAACGTTTTATTATGGCATTCTCGTGGGAAGGCCTATGTCCAACAGTGGACGTTTACGGGCTGATGGGTGGATGGATGGAATTATTTATCATCGATAGGACAAAAAAGAATCATAATCTAAGCACAGGTCGTGGTTACTTCATCGCTTAATCCACTAATCTACCGTTATAAATATAATATCTTATTTATAAATATACATTAATTACTTAGTTTTCTGTAATCTAGTTAGTGTAAATATAGAACAAGTTTCCTTTTTAGTAAATCAGGAGTTAACGGAAGCAAGTCACGCATTGAATGAACATTATCCCGCTGCACCCATAAAGAATTGCTGTTTGAATTTTATCTTATTCCCTTTATTTAATTAACAACTATTTTTACTGAATCTAAAGCACTACTGAAGAACTCACTCGCTTCCTCAACATTAATAATCCTTTTCACACACGCTCGCCGGTTTCGGAGACTCTTGATTCCACCTTCCTTCAGTACGTGATCAATCTGATCTAGATAGGTGAGTTTAGGTCTCCCCAGGTACCTACTCCTTCCATTTTCATAGGTTTTTAATCCTGTATTATCCGATTTTCTCATATTACTCAATTCGCTGTAGCTCATGATGACTTCTATATGACAGTGATTCCAATGGCAACAAAATTAGGTTCCCTTGGGCGAGATCATTTCAGCAGTATATTTTTTAAACACGCCGCAAATAGTGTGCGAATACTACGTAGATTAGCATATTGAAAACTTAAGGCTTATAGATGTAATATGTATGTATATGATATATGTTCATATTTTTTACAATTAGATGACATATTTGGCTTAATTTATATGTATATATTATATGTATGCTATGTGGTAGCGGCTACGAATACTACCAACCCTTACTTTGCTCGTGGATGTCATAAAAAACGACTAAGAGCCTTATTTCGACCTGGGCCAACACCATCTGATGCCGTTTGGTCAACAATTACATTCCCAAGGAAGATTGACGTCAAGCATGTGGCTGGTTATAAAATTATTACCAACAAGTTTTGCAATATGTAGAAAGAGGAGTATATATATCGCGTCGAGCGCAAGTAATTGGGATTGGGCAGAAGAATGATGATGATTATAAGTATAAAATGTTATGCACTAACTGGTATTTTTCGTTTGTTTAATTATTGATAATTTTGAGTATGGTTTAAACATATTTAATAATGATTTCTTTTGCCATATATTCACTACGCCTGCGTAACTCATCTTGCAGAAATTTTAAATACAGGGTGGAAGGGGACCGCTCCCGAAAATAAAGACAGGTAACCCTACTAGTCCTACTTGTAATGATAGGCTAGAAAAAAAATCGATTCGGATGAAAAAAAAAATATTTTTTTACAATTTTTGGAAGTTTTCCATACTCCATCGTATAAGGATAGTGCCTTGTAACGATAATTTAAAAAAAAATACGTTACTTTACTCAGATGACCGACCGAAGACCGAAGACCGCGATATCGGCCGATACCGCGGGCACGTAGGTATCACCTCTTTTTTTTTTTTTTTTTTTTCGCAAGGTGGGACCATGGATGTGGTCGCGCCCCGGCAAATCGGCCCGGGGCGACGGAAGAGGCGGCGCGCAACCCCATGGACCCACCCTGCAAACACCTCTCTTCGCCGTGCGAGCGGACCACCGGTGCCCGATCTTTGTCTTCGGTGGTATCACCTCTGGAAGAGTGATCTGAGTTTTGAATACATTGCGTTTTTTCTCATCTGAGTAAAGTTACGTATTTTTTATGAAATTATCATTACACGGCACTATCCTAATATGATAAAATGTAGAAAAACGCAAAAATGCTGTAAAAAAAATTTTGTTTTTTCATCCGAATCGATTTTTTTTCTAGCCTATCATTACAAGTAGGTCTAGTAGAGTCACCTGTCTTTGTTTTCGGGAGCGGTCTACTTCGATCCTGTATAGTTTCTGTGTTGGAGTTTGATCGGCATATATTCTTATATTTTGAAGTTGTTTTACTTTATTATGTAATAGATATTTTTAGATCTTGATGCTGCTAAAACAACCGTTTATAGATCAGTTATTGTTAAGTATATATTTACTCGTATTATTTTTTTATTAGTTTAGGACTCAAATAACAATGTTATTAACTGAATTAGTCGTTCTCTATCGTATAGTTTCTTAACATATAACCTTTATTTTAGATATACCTATAGTACCAATATTTTTTTTCATCCTCTCTACTAAATAAATAAAATTAGCCTCTTAATTGTAAACATTTTGTTTAGGTTAGTTTCTCATCTGTGATAGTTTCATTTGCATATTACATATTTTATTTTTTGTATTCTTATTGGTTTATAAACTTTGTATTTCGCTATAGTTTTGTAAATTTGGGCGTGGTTGTTTTTAGAGATTTAACTTCGTTTTTAATCTCCTTTAGTTCTCGTTCATTTCAATTCAGTTGTTCACTTTATGTGTCGCAAATTACCTTTGGGGTTTTTTTTATGTCTATATGAAAGTTTCCAAAGTCTTTCTCGAAAAATACGATTAATATTCTTCAGTATCCTTCTTTCATGTCTCTTAATTAATACTTTAATATATAGGATTTATCGTTGATACACCTGTGCTGCTAAGAAAGACATTTGTCCGTTGAAACTTTCACTTACGTTTGTCAACATGTATTACATTGATGCTCTCTGTACATTCATTTTTATCGCGGGTGAATAGATGATATAAGTATGAGTGGAATAAAAAATAACAGTCCCTCTCTTCGCTGTTAAGGAGTTTGTGGAATGTATACTAATGAAAATTTTAATAGTTAATATTTGTAATGTTTAATTATCGTCATCAGCATATCAACCGTAGAAGATGAAATATCATAACTACCATGCTCAGCAAGTGAATCGCTATAAGCTTCTCAGGTGAATTTGCTTCCCATTATCCTATAGTGGTCCAGCAATCAGGTATTACAACTCTTACGAGAAAATAAAAGGTGATCACACACTGTAGATATTTTAATTAGGTACCACGCGTGATGTCTCTATAGATTTTTATGATTTTTTGGTATGCCTGCATTGCCGTCGAATTGTTCCCCGACTCGTCGATGCAAGGTCCTTCCTCTATCGCCTTATGCCGAAAGTGGGCGGACCCAGTGTTGACTGTCACCGGTGCTGATCGAAGGTAGGAACTTCCGTACAGACACATAGGTAGGTACGCCTGATGCCGCCCTAGTACGAGGCAGCTTGAGCCTAGATCGGAGATTTATCCATCACCCAAGGAGAGCCCGACTGCGTATGAACGACCTCCCAATGGAGAAAGCTGTTGTGGCATCGACTCGACGGTGCTCGTAAGGGTATCCCGCCGGATGGGTCAACGAATATAAATATAGGATACCGATAGCCCGCCAGAGAGGTACAGGCAAGTTATGGTGTCGCTCGCCGCCCCGCCATCGCCCCGATCGGGCGAATTGCGACTATACTGTGCCAACCAGCCACCAAAAAAAGAGAGCACAAATTATCACCAACATCGAAATGTAAATTTTTATTTGATGTTAATAAAAAGATATACATTGCGAAAGTGAAACGATGTAGGTACCGGGGGAGACCGAGAATAACTTACGTAGACCAGATTGGTCACGTACTGAAGGCAGGTGGAGTCAAAAGTCTCCGAAACCGGCGAGCGTGTATGAAGAGAATTATGAATGTTGAGGAAGCGAGTGAAGTATGCAAGGATAGAGTTCTCTGGCACTCTGTTCTCTCTGCCTACCCTGCAAGGGATATAGCGTGATAATATGTATGTATGTATTTGATGTAAATATTCTATGTATGAGGCAAGTAATCTTCAAAATGATATATTTCAAACAACAACGTAAAAAAATTTATTGCATCTTTTTATTTTATTTTATTTTAGTTTACAGGGACAAGAAAAACGTTATAAATGATACATTTATTAAATATTTATATAATTGTTATTAGTATAAAAACGTTATTTATTAATTAAATATTTAGATATATAATTGTTATTAGTATACGTATAACTCACACTAAAGACCGCAACTACAAATTTTAATATTATTATATTAACATTTGTAGTACATACTCTTGACTTTTCTTTATATCTTCTTCATCTTCTCTTCTATATTCTATATATATAAGAGATTTCCACCTATGTATTGACTCATCACGATATCTCTGGAACCATAAGGCCTATAGACTTAAAACGGAACGGATTTTACGAAATTCCACACGCAAGCGGGGTTGCTGGGGTGTAAAAATCACATCTTAAATATAGCTCCTATAAACAAAATTTCAAGTCTAAACATTTTTTCTATCCTGTAGGGTTCAGATGAAGTAGGTTTTTAAGAAATTCCTTCTCCGTAAGGAATTCTATGCAGCGAAAGTAAACTACACAACTGAACTGACGTAACCGAAGCAAAGTGAGGGCGGATCGCCAGTCTATAATACATAAGATGTATAATAAATACTTGAGAACTAAGGCAGCCATTCTCTTAAACTCTTCGTGTGAAAGCAAGAATCGAAGTTGATATAGTGCGTGTTATACGTTTTTATAAGGCGGCGCAAAAAAGCACGTGCACCGGCTTGACGAACTAACATAAACTAAACATGTACCTATCCAATCATTTTGATAAAAACATATAATTTAAAAAATGACGAGGCGTCTACCTTTCTTAATGGATCTCCTCAGTTTGTGGCGGCTCTCCGATCTGGTGGTAGATTAATTTAAAATACACGCGATAGAAGTTATTCTTCTTTGACGTAACAAGATATATTTTTTTTTAAAGTTTTATCTTTCGCCTTATTCTACGTTTGTAAAAAAAAACGACACTAACAATAAAAAAAGGTATTTAATACATTGAAAGTTTTATTATAACGCATTATCTAGTTAAAAAACTAAAATATTGACTATAGCTAACTTCAGGGTGTCGGATTTTCGTGACGGTGTGCGCGCGCATAGTATAAGTTTACTCTCATCATTTTTCCCTAGCGCGCCAAAAGAAGTATAACTTCAAAAATATGTAAAATTGACGATATGTAAGTGCCCTTATACAGCTTGATTTGATTTGAAACTAAATTATTAAGCATATTAAATGCTAAATTTCAGTAATTTAAATAACAAGGTTGTGTCATCGTTTAATACAATTCTAACTGTAAAGTTTGAAGTGTTAAGCCTATAACAATGTGTAAACATTGTCGGGTAGATAGCATACCGTCACCTTAAGACGTAAATACAATACGAAATGAAATTTGCATGTCCTACAATTAGTCGCGGTAGTGTAGTGGCAGCACGATTGGGCCGGAATCCCAATAGGCGCGGGTTCGAATCCCGCTTGCGACATCATTTTTCATTTCGTAATCGGATTTTATAAATAATTAAGCATATTAAATGCTAAATTTCAGTAATTTAAATTATTTAGTTTACATTTTGCATTTTAGTGTTATTTTAACATATATAATTCTTCTATACGTATGTTTATCACATAACTCCTATATGGCTGGCCTAATTGGATACATATTCCAATAGATTGAAAATGCAATTATACCCGGTACGTGTTCATTGCTGTCGGGATGTCATCAAATTTTCTTTTGCTGTAAAATTGTCAGAATTACAAAATATATATAATGTGATGCTACTTTTCTGGGATGAGCGAAGCCTGCCTTTTACGATACTCTACTACTATAATTTCTATTAAAAAAAATATTCTTCGTATGGTGATATTGTAAGAGTCCATTGATCCCTGTCCTTTCAGTGCGTTTAATAATAATGGATTCAAAGTTCTAACCGATAATAACATTGTAAATCTTGAAATAAAACCTTTGCCCAAAAAGATCTGGTCAGCAAGTCATATTGATATCGCTCATTTCTAATTTTCCTTATTTTGAGTGGGTCTGTTCAAACATTAATATAAAAAAAACTGCTATCCATTAAATACATTTCCAAATAAAACCTTCTGCTATGTAGGTCATCAAAATACTGTAAAACCAAGTCTTTCTTACATAATATACTAATAGCTGAGAAGCCTCTTTTTATACAAAAACAAGAGAACATAAAAAATATTTTTCTAACTTGAGTAATTCCAAGACTAAGACTAGCTAGAAAGTTAGAATATTTGTTTTACAAGATTTGCATCAGTTAAGCTTGATTTTTTTTATTCTTATATAAATAGTTATTTGTGTTTAGTTGTAAACAAAAAATGTTAGCAAACAGTATAGTATACTAGCTGTCCTTGCATATTATATAATATCTGGATGACCGAGCATTGCTTAGTATTTTCTTTTTAGTGTGTTTTGGAAGACATATTTAAATATAATAAATATAATTAATAAAATAATAAACAAACAAGGCAATAAATAATAAAAAAGGGAATCTAAGGATCCGAACGAAGCTCCGGTTTGTATGGATTAGATTGCTCGATTTTGCAATTGAGCTATGCAGTCACTAAGAATAGACAATCTTAGTGACCGTGTCAAAATTTGACTTCATATTTTGATAGTTTTCAGCCAACGAAAAATTATATTTTTTCATTGCCTGAAAATATTAGTGTCTAGTCGCCCCCGGAACTCTCTGCATGCTAAATTTCATGAAAATCGTTGGAGCTTTTTCTGAGATTCAGATTATATATAAGAACTGCTCATTTAAAGATATTAGGTAACCAATAGAATTAAAATATTTATTTTAAACAATAAAAAATCATTATTTCTAAATCAAAAAAATATAGCTTCTGGATAAGTAATTACCAACATAACATTAACTAAAACCTTTCCCGAAACACACTGCCTCTTGTAATATAATTATTATTCCGATCGGTCCAGTAGTTTTTCAGTAGGTATATAAGAACAAAGCACTGGCAAATATATGAAAAAAAGAATGTATAACATATACGAGTAGCATCATATATAAAACTGTCCTTTTACAACATCTAATGTCGTAAAACAACAACATTTTAACCGCAATACATGCGTAATAATGTCCACCAAGTGATTATGAAAAGTAATTCCTGAGAGATATGGATGGTGCAGCAATTCCCGGAAGCATAATGGTAGCAAAGCGGAAGGGGAGATGTGGTTTTGTATTGCAAATAATCCACGCTTAAAATGTTTACATTATAAGACCTTTTTTTAACGGAAATACGTTTTTTAAACGCAAACCAGACTGTTTACTATATTTTTCGAAACCTTATTCACGTCAAATTTTATCATTCTTATCCTTACTAATATTATAAATGCGAAAGTAACTGTGTCTGTGTGTCTGTCGCTCTTTAACGACAAAACTACTGAACCGATCTAAATGAAAATTGGTACACAGATAGTCTGGAGCCTGATAAAGGACATAGGCTACTTTTTAATGCAAAAAAACGATTGTAAAGGGGGAAGAAAAGATTAGATATAAATAAATATGACATTAAATGTTGTAAAAATTTACCTTTAAGGGGTAAAATAATAATAGGGGATGAAAAACTTTAGGAAAGTAACCTTTACGCGGGCGAAGACGCGGGTAGAAGCTAGTTGTTTATATTTTTTAAAGTATTTAGACAGTTATAGTTAATTTTATTAGATAGTAAATAAGTAATTATATTTTATAATAACTAGCTGATGCCCGCGACTTCGTCCGCGTGACATTCAGTTTTACTACGCACCCCTATTTGAAACTTAAAAATTCAAACTCGACCAAGTATTTCCGGCAGCCACTTGACCATTTTCATCAAGGACGACGCTTTCTCTAATTTTCTTTAAAACATCGGCAAATTCTTAAGCATGTAAATTAGTGTTGCCCAAATGCAAGACTCTTGCGAGGCTCGGAAATCTTGCAACTTTTGCTTTTAGAATAACATAAAGTCACTTGTTTTGATAGAAATAAAAAATCCCCATAGACATTAAAAATCCAACTAAATTAATGAAGTTCTATTCATAGTGGCAGTAACTGTACAACTATCAATAATTAGGTACATACCACTAAACGGAAGTGGGGCTACTATTCTTCCGTGTACTGGTATTACTCGTTAGAATACGAAATGTTGACAATCCTTTCTTTGCTTTTTTTTTTTTTTTTTTTGGTGGACTATGGATTAGTCTCGCCCCGCCAAATCGGTCCGGGGTGACGGAAAAGGCGGCGCGTGACCCCATAGACCCACCGTAAAAACTCCTCTCTCTTCGCCGTGCGAGCGGGTCACCGGGACCCGATTTTTAACTTCGGTGGCCCGCCCGGCGGTTCACCCTCGCGGGTTCCTCTCGTCGACGCCCCGACAGATTTCGCCGTCGGGGCGTCGCCCTCACGCGGTGGCCTCGCGTCGGGTGACAGGACAATTCCCCGGTCCGATCACCCGAAGCCTCGGTTAGGGCGGCATCAGGCGCAGGTATTCGCGCCTGCGCCGCCCCGGCCGCTGGCGGCGGCCCGGGGCGCGGGAATCCTCCCTTGCCCGTTCCGCCGCTTCCTTCTGCGAGATGACAGCCTCGCAGAAGGCGGCGACCGCGTCCCAGTTCCTGATGCTGTCGACCATCGCTCTCGCGACGGCCGGCAGCGTCAGGTCGGCACCGATGACAGCGACGAGGTCACGGCGCTGCCGCTCCCATCCCGGACACACCTCCAGCGTGTGTTGCGCCGTGTCCTCGTCACTCCTGCAGTGGTGGCAGGCCGGAGTCCACTCCCTATACACGACCCTGTGCAGGTACAACCCGAAACACCCGTGCCCCGTCAATACCTGCACCAGCCGAAAGGTGAGGACTCCGTGCCGCCGCTCCATCCACTCTATCAATACGGGCCGGAGGGCCTCAACGGTCTCCACACCGTGCCTAGGCCTCTCCAGCCGCGTAGCCCAACGGGCGATGACGTCTCGGCGGGCATCCACGCGCCAGGTGGCTATCTCGCTCAACGATGGGGAGCCACCTTCCTCGCGCGCTGTGATAACCCGCCGGTAGAGGTCGGAGAGCATCTCCGCCTCTAGGTCCCACGGGGGTGTCCCGGCCAACAGGCACGCCGCCTCTGTCGACACCGTGCGGTACCCGCGAATGGCTCTGACCGCCATGACTCTCTGTGGCCTCCACAGAACCGCCCTGAGCTGGGCGTTCAGAGCCCTCGCCCACACGGGTGCGCCGTACATGGCCATCGAGCGGATGACCCCCGCATACAGCCGTCGGGCCTCAAAACTGGGTCCGCCCACATTCGGCATGAGTCGAGAAAGGGCGGACGCCGCGCCGACAAGCCGGGGAGCAATCTGTCGGAAATGCTCCCGGAACCACCATCGCCCGTCGAGCACCAGACCCAAGTACCTCATATGGGCCTGGATGCTGATGTGGATGGAGTTTACCACTATCGAGGCGCCGATGGGCAGCCTCACACGGGGCCCATGGAAAAGAAGGGCCTCCGTCTTGTTTAGGGCCACCCTGAGCCCCAGCGCCTCGATCCGCCTGACCATCTCCAAGGTGCCGAGAGTGGCCAGGCTCGCCGCCTCTTCGAGTGTCCTAATCCTTTCTTTGCTAAGAAAATCGTAAAATCATGTCTAAGGGAGCACTGCGAAACTCTTGCAGCAAGTCTTGGTCTTGCATTTGGGCAACACTAATGTGAATGGTGACCTTGGCTTTGCTTGCATGTTGATGGTTAGGGTCAGCTTTCCTACTTGGGGCCACAGATAAGAATACTTCAGTGAGGCATTGATCTCATCAGTTCTATTTCCTCGAGTTTTAACAGGAACGATTTGCCGAAAATCTCCAATGAAAAGCACCATTGACTTTTCATTACGATTTCGTAGTGCTCGATCTACGGCCTCTACGATTTTTTTTTATTTATCATTGTCCAATCAACGCAAACGATTAGACAGCAATCCTTAATAAAAACACTAATAGTGGTAAAGCCACAGTTGATAGTATTCTTTCTACAGCGACGGGCCGGCCCGAGCCCCAGTCGGACCTAGTACCCCACTCTTGCAGAAAAGCCACGTCTGAACAGTGGCAATGTGTTATTTCCGCTTCATTTGTAAGAGGCGGCAGGACGGCGCAGGCGCGATTTCCTGCGTCTACTTGCCTTAGCCGAAGCCGCGGGTAACTGGAACGGGGAATAGTCCGTCACCCGCGGAGAGGCTGACCACGTGAGGTTGAAGCCCGATGGCCCGGGGCGTCATCGGGGATGGTACTCGAAAGGCCCAATGGTGATGGGGAGGGAAAACGGTGGGTTATGGGGCCACGCGGACGGAATGCAAGGCGTGTGGCCAGACCATGGCCTGCCAAAAAATAAGTGCATGCTGCTTGCTCGTTTACCACCGAACAGAATAAAACAAAAAACACTTTGAATGTGTCGCAGTTTCATGTCATTGAACATCTCGGTGTTTAATTTTTTTTTTTTAATTTTTTTGTGTGTTTTTAGCTGTTAGCCGCAGATGGCTTTGACAGCTTTATGCGGACCATGGGTTCTCAAACCGATTGAGGTAAGCTAAGCGACATCGCCCAAGGGCCCTGTGGGGAACGGATCTCGGCTTGGGGCGTCGCTAGTGGCAAAGTGGGCATGCCCACGTTAGGATTTATGATTTTTGCGCTTCGCGATTTCGCACCTCGACGGCGAGGACGAAACCGTAGATATTTATGTGTAATGGCCTCGCGGGCCGTGTAAGCTCTTAATTGAGCGAGTGTGATATCGTTGTCGTCATCGTCGATGACGTGCCGCGGACGTCGAATTTTTGAATTACAAGAGGGCGTGTAGGAAGCCGCCCCAACCACTAGTGGGTTGAGGTGTGTCAAGGCAGAGTCAAAGTAGCTTTGGGAGCACAGTTTCATAAATTGCCTGATGGTCGGTAGTTCGAGGTCGACATGAAGATCGACGTTTCGTATGAACCACGGTGCTCCCGTAGCTCGGCGCATGAAACTATTTTGAAGTGTCTGTAGTCTGTGGATCCTGTGTGCCTTAACATGCACGAACACTACGCTAGCATAGGTCATGATTGGCCGTATGCCAGCGGTGTATAATCTGACCTTGACCTGAATGAAACATCATTGCTTTATAAATCTATCGGGTTTATAAATAATGTGCATAAATCTATCGAGATTTTAAACAAAGCTCTTTTACCACCAAGAAGTAATGCAGCTGCAGTTTCTGACGTAGTTACTTCCAAAGTTATTTTACGCTGTCTCCTCACTTTGGTAAGATTGCTCTGCTCAGATAAGTCTTTTCAGGGCTACCTGGGGACATGGACATCTATCATCTCAGCTTATATACGTCCCACTATTGGGCTCAAGCCTCATCCGTAATGGGAGGGAAATTGACCTACTATATCACGCTGGTCAGACGTGTTGGTACAGGGTTTTGTTTCGAGTTTTCCTTTTCTTCCATAGATGTATGATATGTATGATGTTCTTTAGTCGTCTCGTGGGTGATCGACCCACGGGTAAGAAAGCGGTTGGTGAATTGTATTCTAACTGCGCAACCGCACGGATAAATATATAATATATGGCTTTCATTACGAAAGAATTAATAAAAATGAATTTCTTGGTTCATGTCGCGTTTTAGAAGCGTAGAATATCTTCAGATGAATATCTTTTATATTTTATAATAATGTCAAAGGATTTTAAAGACTGTAAAACAATAACATCATTAAAAGCAAAAGACTCAAATGAATGGGGCTATGACTGTTACAGGCCTACTCAAGGGTTTCATCTCAGCGCTGATCACCTTCAAGTGCTCTGCAAGCTGCTTGAAACGTATTTTATGCTATCAACAGTGTATAAAATATAAAAAAGTAGGCCCTCACACAATATGCAGCAGTAACAGCCGGCAGTAACAGCACTATTGCTAAAGTGACTGGTGTAGTGATGGGGCATGGTTGCTTCGGTGTGTACCTGCTCACGGTCGCAAGGAGGGAGAGCACACCGTCTAACCACTACTGCGATTCCGAGGTGGACACGGCGCTGCAGACGCTTAAAGTTTTCGTGGCCTGGGCAAAGCAGCGCCGTGCACTCATCGCAGTCATCGGTGCCAAATTGGCACTGTCGACTATCGCAAAGACGATGCTCGATAGCGTCAGGAACTCGGACTTGGTCGCCGCCTTTTGCGAGACAGTCGTCTCACAGAAAAAGGCGGCGGAGCGTGTCACAGAGGACTCTCCATGCTGAACCACACTCTGCCGCCGGCGCATCGGACGTCACAGGCGCGGTACCTGCACCTGTTGCCATCCTAACTGAGGTCGCGGGTAAATGGACCATGGGAATTAATCTACCACCCGCAGAGACACTGACCGCGTAAGGGCGATACAACATTGTTGTTTGCCAGGGTGTAGATGGAGACGATACCTGGAAGGATAAACCCCCGGACCGGCCACAGATGTTAAGTAAGCGGTACCAGAGGCCAGCCTGATGGCTTGGGCAGAGAACAGATGAGTTATGGGGCCACACGACGCCCTTCTGTTACACCGGAAAGAATGGCCGTGTCCAGACCATAGCCTACCAAACAGAAACAAAAAATAGGTGCACTTTGCATACTCGCCCCAAAGTAGCATCTTAACTAAGAATGTACGTTTTGTACGCTCTATGATCTGGACTTTTCTTTTTCGTGTTTGACTTAGTTGTTAGTCGCAGATGGCTATGACAACTTTACTCGGACTGTTAGGTGAGTGCTGAGAGCTTTCCATCCTTATATAGCTTATGAAGCTTATGATATAGCTTTTGAAAATATAACGAAAAAATGATTTAAAGTTTTAAACTAATTAATAGCGCCATCTATTGCTCATTTAACAAACTAAATAAATCATGCATTTTATTAATTTGTAGCTAAATTACATATTATTAACTCATTAAAACATGCTGGCCGACCGCATTCGTAACGACGACGTAAGAGAGCGAGTAGGTATGAGAGTATTGGTGTAAAGATGCGAAAGGGAATGCTCCGATGGTTCGGACATGTGGAAAGAATACCGAACGAACGCCTGGTTAAGAAGATATACAATGCGAAAGTGGAAGGATGTAGTTACCGAGGGAGACCGAGACTAACCTACCTAAACCAGATCGGTCATGTACTGAAGGAAGGTGGAGTCAAGAGTCTCCGAAACCGGCGAGCGTGTATGAAGAGAATTATGAATGTTGAGGAAGCGAGTGAAGTATGCAGAGATAGAGTTCTCTGGCACTCTGTTCTCTCTGCTTACCCTGCAAGGGATATGGCGTGATGATATGTATGTATATATGTGTATTAAAACATTCTTTTTTATCACAAATAGTTTTAATAGTTATTTTGACTACCTGACTAATGTTATGTATTATGTCAACTTCCCTTCAACTTTGAAGGAGCTTTGAGCCCTTAGCAGTGGGATGTATTTGAGCTGAATTGATGAAACTACTATATATTAAGTAATACAAATACTTGCCTTACACTATAGATAAATTAAATAATTATTTTGAATTGAACCTTCTAGTGAGATAAAAGGCGAGCGGTGATTTTAAAAACTTAAATGACCATAACTTTTTTTACAGAGATCAGATTTCAATGAAACAAAGACTAAATGTTGCTCTGTATTGGGCTTAATCTTTTTATCTTGAAACTGCGAAACAATCCGTTCAGTAACTTCGGAGATTAGCGATTACAGACATACAGACAGACAAGAAATTGCAAAAAATGTTTTTGTTTTCTGTTAATGTTTTCTTACTGCCTCGATTCATTTTTTAATAAATTTATCAAATATACAGACACGGGATTTCTACTGATTTATTATATACATACATACATACATATCATCACGCCATATCCCTTGCAGGGTAGGCAGAGAGAACAGAGTGCCAGAGAACTCTATCTCTGCATACTTCACTCGCTTCCTCAACATTCATAATTCTCTTCATACACGCTCGCCGGTTTAGGAGACTCTTGACTCCACCTTCCTTCAGTACATGACCGATCTGGTCTAGGTAGGTTAGTCTCGCTCTCCCTCGGTACCTACATCCTTCCACTTTCGCATTGTATATCTTCTTAACCAGGCGTTCGTTCGGCATTCTTTCCACATGTCCGAACCATCGGAGCATTCCCTTTCGCATCTTTACACCAATACTCTCTTTCATACCTACTCGCTCTCTTACGTCGTCGTTACGAATGCGGTCGGTCAGCCTAACTCCACAGATTTTCCGCAGAGATCGCATTTCGACCGCATTAATTTTACTATCATACTCTTTTCTGCATACCCAACTCTCGCTTCCATAGAGTAATGTTGGGACAAGCACTGCGTTATGTATTGCTACACGTGCCTTCTGGCTGAGGTGGTGGCTGCCGAGAAGTTGCCCCAACGCTCCGTTCACTCTATTGCCCGCATTCACTCTTCGCTCTATATCAGTGGTGTACCTTCCATCTCGGCTAAATCCACATCCAAGATATACAAATCCATCCACTTGCTCTAGTACATCATTACCTATTGTTACTCTTACATCTGTTCTGGTTTTATCTCTTTCAAAGACCATTATTTTGGTTTTGCTCACATTCACGCGTAGACCCCTTTTCTTACAATCTTCTGTCATTGTGTCGACTAGGGTCTGCAGGTCAGTCGCTGACTGTGCCAGCAGGACTGCATCATCTGCATAAAGCAGAGCAGTGACCACTGAGTCGCCCATCTGGACTCCCACATTCATATCGTTCAATCTTTGGAGACATTTATCCAGATATATGATAAACAGCCTGGCTGACAGAACGCACCCCTGCTTAACGCCGATATTGACGTCAAACCAAGGCGACATTCCATCATCCAGCCGCACACAGGCTCTACAGCCCATGTAACTGGACTGCACAGCCTGTAGCAGTTTACCGTTAATACCATACTCCGGTAAAATGTCCCAAAGTTCCTTTCGTACAACCGTGTCAAATGCTCTCTCCAGATCCACAAAACTGCAGAAAACCCTCTGACCTAGAGCCAGATGCTTCTCCACAATGTTGCGCAGAGAGAACACTTGATCCATGCATCCCCTTCCACTCCTGAAACCTCCTTGTGTCTCACACAGTAAACCATCGGACACCATCCTCATTCTCCTTTCAATAATTTTTCCATACACTTTTGCTGCCAAACTGGTCAAGCTTATGGCTCTGTAATTTGCGCAGTCATAACGTGAACCCTTGTTTTTAAACAAAGGCACGATGACTGCGCTATTCCAGTCCCTGGGAACCATTCCCGAGCTCCAACATAAATTGAGGAGCAACAGGAACGCCTCCCAGACACAAGAGCCACCGAGCTTGATCATCTCGGCAGACACCATATCAATGCCCGCTGCCTTACCATTTTTCAAACTTCTTATCGCCCATTCAACTTCATCCATACTGATGCCATCGGAGGACGCCGTTGTCGAATGTTGATCTACTAAACCACATCCAACACCGGCGCCAACCGTAGCATCCGCATACATATCGCCAAAATATTCACTCCATCGGCTTAACACGTCTTGTGTTTGTGTAAGAATGTCTCCACCTTTAGACCTTATTTTATTCATTCTGAAGGCTGACCAACCACCCCGAGACTTCTTCACCTCCCTCCAAAAGAGTTTGGTGTTACCCTCGAAGTTTTTAGTCAGCCTATCTTCTGCACTCATACTTGCTCTATCACGTTTCTCTTTCACTAAGGCCTTGGTGTCATTCTTACATTTCCGATATATTTCTTTCTTCTGTTCAGTCATACTGTCATTCAGATTCAAAGAAGAGACATAGTCCAGCCACGCTTTCTTCTTTTGCTCTACGGAAGCTGCCACTTCCGCATCCCACCATGCATCACCATTTGTTTTTCTATGCTTCTTTGAACTTCCACATACTTCTTTCGCTGTATCTACCATACTCTCTTTCAATACTCTCCAGCATTCTTCAATGTCCGATTGCGGCTGGCTTGCCATCGTCAGCCGTTCTCGGACACCCTCTGCATACTTTTCTCTTACACACTCTTCTTGCAACCTTTCAACCTTTATTCTTTCAAGCCCTCCGAAGTGGACACGCTCTCGCCAGTGCCTCCACTTTCTGAACAGACCACTAAATCTCGCAATAACGAGATAGTGGTCCGTGTCGACTGTGGGGCCCCTGTAGGCTCTTGCGTCCAATATTTTGCTTCGGAGGCGACTGTCTACCAAAATTAAATCTATTATGCTTTTCTGTTCATTCCTTCTCCATGTATACATATGGATGTCCTTATGTTGGAAAAATGTGTTTGACACAATAAGGTTTCTCTCCATGCATACATCCGCTATGAGCCTACCTGCGTCGTTCACTCTCTTATCACCAAATGGACCAAGTACGTCCTCATAGTCGGGACGCTTGGTCCCCACCCATCCGTTCAAATCTCCGCATACAATCACGCGTTCACTGGTTTCTGCCATATCCAGAACTTCCCTAACATTGTCCCAAAACTTCTCTAGGTCTGATGCCACCGAAGATCCTACGGGAGCATATGCTACAACCATGAATACCTTGGTGACACCTAGTTTTATACGGATCCAGAGAAGTCTGGGATCATACATTCCGTAATCCTTCACACCTGAGGCCAAGCGAGAGGACAACAGCACTCCTACCCCCATGCTGGCTCGATCGCTCTGTGGTACACCAGACCACAGAGCCATCCCGCCACCAGGAAGATCGCAGGCGTCGCTGCCCCTTCGCTTGGTCTCTGTTACACAGAGCACGTCTAGCTGTTTGTCCGCCATGACGGATATCAGCTCGTGCAACTTACCTTCCACACAACCTCTTACATTCCACGTGCCCACCCGGCACTCCGTTCTCCTCGACTCGCCTAACTGGGCAAGGCGTGATGGGTGGCGGCCCCCATCGCCGCAACTGCCGATGTTCGTACCGACGGGGGCGGGTCGGTACGCGTCGCCTCCGGGGGACGCCCTAACCCGCATTGCGGTACGCATTTCGAGCCGGATTAGCAGTCTAATTAGACTGGCAGGGGACGCGAACGAGCACGCTCCGGACTATGCCCCCCTATTATATATATAGATCAAAATTTGAATTTAGTATGAACTTGTATTCACAATCTTATTCGCCCAGGACAATTTTTTTGAACTGTCCCGAACTTACTTATTGTTGTACTGTAGAAGTTAAGTACACATGAGGGCAAGTGTTACTGGCGCCCATGGACCTTTTGCAATACCAAGGTTATAGCTAAACCGCTGTCTACCAATACAAACCCCAAACCCACCCAGTTATGCATCCGGCTCTCTCGCTCACCGAACTAAACGCAATAGCACATTGCCATTACTCAGACGTCGGATCTTCTACCAGAGTATGGTACTACCCCGGACAGACTGGTCCACAGCTCTAGACAGAGAACTGTCAACAGTGTGGTCCTCCCACTAATAAATATTTTCCATTAAATTTAATTTGCTAATAATAATTACACCTCTAGTATACATACGAGTATATACCTAATTCTCCGTGTGGTGACGGAGTAAGAATACAATTCACCACTCCTCACCTCGCATACCTTAAAAACAACTAAGGGATATGATATGCACATAACATCGATACCAGAGAAGTAAAATTAGACTTAAAACCCAGCTGTTTAGACGTGTTAATAACAAAAATCGGGTACCGGTGGCCCGCTCGCACGGCGAAGAAGAGGTGCTTGCAGGGTGGGTCAATGGGGTTGCGCGCCGCCTCTTCCGTCACCCCGGACTGATTTGGCGGGGTGCGACATCCATAGCCCACCGCAAAAAAAAAAAAAAAAAAAAGACGTGTTAATAAAGACTAACACATCTAAACAGTGTAGGTCAATATTTCTACGACAGTGGAGGCAGCCCAAGGCCAATATTGGGATATACATAGACTGAGATGGTTGGCAGTACGGGGTCCTTTCCTTCCGACTGGTGCAGGTCTTGACGGGGCATGGTTGCTTCGTCAAGTACCTGCACACGGTCGTATGGAGGGAGAAGACACTGTCTTGCCACCACTGCGATTGCAACGAGGAAACGACGTAGCACACGCTCAAGGTCTGTGTGGCCTGGGCAGAGCAGCGCCGTGAACTCGTTCGACGGGTACCAACCCCAGTCGACGGCCCCGGACTGCGGCCGATCTACTGGGGTTGATATCCGAAAGGGTGACTCACCGGGCTTGTCACGAAGGTCAAGAAAACGGTACCAGTGGCCGGCCCAATAGCGATGGGAAGGAATGCGATTGGTTATGGGGCCACGACCCGCTGAATGGACGGCGTGTATCTAGACCAAGTTTTGCTAAAAAAAGACATAGACTGAGATAATAAAAAATAAATAAAATATGTAATTTCTTTTTAATATTCAATGTACAAACACTGCTCGTTTACAATTTTATTATAATTATAAACATTTTTTCTTTTCCTTTTTCATGCTGTGTTCAGTAAAGTAAGTAAACGAACAATAAGCAGAAACGCTACCGTTTGATAACTAATTTATAATGCAACACCAATCCGAAACAATATTTGCTTTCGATATACCTTTAAGAGGATTTTCTTTTTATTGTCATGATTTTATTTTCTTTTACTTCGCAATGCCATAGCAGCAGCTTATATTCAGTATCACAGTTCTGATTCTCAAGCAAAGCAAATATTTGGATATCCATAAATAATATATGCTGTTGCTGTAAGTAAAACCAGCTAAATAGCCTGTCACTGCAACGGGAGAGAAACTGTAAATTCTTGTTTTATAACTTCAAAATTGTAAAGACAAAGAATTGAAGAATGAAGAAGAGGAATTGGTCGACAGCGTCAGAGACTGGGAGGACGTCGCCCCTTCTGCGAGACGACTGTCTCGTAAACGGCGGGGTGGGTTTGAGAGGAAATCTTCTTTGGTGACTTGCTCCGCCGCTGGCATATTGGATGGGGCAGGCTACTGATGATGCCCTAGTTGCGGCCGTAGGTGACAGGACCGGAGATTAATCTGCCACTCGTAGTGAGGCTCACCACGTGAGTGCAACGTCCTAACGAGTAAAGCTGCTGAGGCGTCATTTCGAGACGATATCCGAAAGGGCAAGCCGTCGGGCGGACCACCGATAACAAACACTGGATTCCAATGGCCCAGCCACACAACGTAAAGAGGTGCATGTACAGCAGGTCATGTAGTCACACGCTGTCCCTTCTATCGCCCCGGACAGATTGGCGATAACAACTTCCCAAAAAATATATATAGGAATTGAATTTTGATGGACATTATCAATGCTGGGTGGTAGTGTCTTCTAGCCATTACTGTGCTTGTGAATATTGTAAAAGATTATTAAGAGTTTTACTAGAAGATCTGATGGATTCTGATGCTCACGCAAGTATAACTCATTTAAAAAAAAAAAATATAGAATCATTTTCTTTTTGTACTGGCAATAAATTTGTATTAAAATGTGGGTCAAACTTTTAATAACTGATACTGTAGATATACATTTCTGTAATAACGACTGATAACTGACATATTGGACGTAAGACAACTTAATCCTCCCGTGACCATGATCACTGTAAAGTATTCGAAACGTCGGGAAATTTCAAATCAAATACAGATGCGATAGAATCCGTAAAAGTAGCGTAAAAGTAGTACTGCCATTTGGTCAACAATTACATTCCCAAAGGAAGATGGACGTCAGGCAGGTGGCCGGATAACTGGAGTAAGAGCAGGTTGATGATGAATGTATACAACGTTGGTGTATACCTTTACCTATCACACATAAAAGCTAATCTAATTCTCCATTGCATAGATTTTGTGAGTGGAGACAAATGTTGGTGAAGAAAGGTTGTAGAATGGTGACAAAATGCCCAAAAAATCACATGGCAACATAATGTAGGATGACCCTAACTTATTGGACTATCAACATCTTAAAAGTCCAGTAGTGGTAGGACTATGCTGTTGACAGTTTTCTGTCTACAGCCGCGGGCCGGTCCGTCCGGCGTAATACCTCACTCTCGCAGAAGATCGACATCTGAGCAATGGCAATATGCTGATGCGGTTCGTTCGGTGAACGAGAGAGCCGGAAGCCCAACTGGGTGGGTTTGGGATATGTATTGGTAGGCAGCGGCCTAGCTATACCCCTGGTTATGCAAAGGTCCATGGGAAGCAGTAACATTTACCATCAGGTGTGTTGCATGCTCGCTTGCTACCAAAGCAATAAAAAAATCGCTGAGACCCGTCGGATGTAGTCGGCTCAAGATTGCTCTGAGTTGTATTCTAGTGAGGAAACCTACATCTAGCAGTTGATATGTACGGAATAGATGAATAGAGGGAAAAAATATACTAATACAAATAATTATTAAATATTTTCAATACCCGTATTTTAATTGCCATAAAAATTCTAATCATTGCAACACCATCAATCACCCGTAATATTGTTACGTCAATTTCCAATTAAGCTAGAACAAAGAATGCCTTAATTAAAAACTGACGCAATCCTGATTGATCATGTGTTAAGGATTCAAAATTTTCAGTTATAATATTTTCGTATTTCACAGTAGGCCATAGTAAATAAACGACTTGCGTTAGAGATAAATATCCATGATTATAACAAAAAAATACGGAATGTTGTTTTTTTTTTAAGATAATACCCTCAGTAAGGAATAAATTCTAATGTTGTGGGTATTTTGCAAACATATAATAGACGAAATCGTATTTTTTTTATTAAGAATTAGCTTTCGCCCGCATGGTTTGTTGATACAAAGTTAGCCTATATCCTTTTCCAGGCTTCAGTCGCACAATCTGATCAGTCACTCGTCGTCTCTCGTTTTAATTTTGTTTTGCGGAACTTTATTTTTTTTAAAAGTAGCCTAAGTTACTCCCTATAATATCAGCTACTTGCCAATGAAAATCGTGTTAAAATTAGTCCAGCCGTTTCAGAGATTAGCGGGTACAAACAGACAAGCATAAAATAAATTTAACAAAGATTTTTTATGTAAGTACTATATATACTTTCATATGTATTTAGTGAAACGCTGTTAATTTGGAATTACAAACAGACACTTCATTTTCATTTATTTGTATAGATTAGCTTTAGAAAGTATATCATGAGCTTTATATTACTTTATTTTCATACAAGAGAATAGTGTTGTAATATTAAATAACTTATTTAAAAATCTATTTTACCGTGTAAAATCATATTATAATATTGAGTTATTTATGTACTTATAGTTTTTTCTCACCGCGTCGCATTAGGATAAGA
The DNA here is from genome assembly GCA_905163515.2 of Lymantria monacha. Taxonomy (NCBI): domain Eukaryota; kingdom Metazoa; phylum Arthropoda; class Insecta; order Lepidoptera; family Erebidae; genus Lymantria; species Lymantria monacha. Next base: position 25,557,310 of record LR991092.1, read on the forward strand.
ATAGTTAGTCAGTCAGTTATCAATAACCCTTATATGCCCGTACAAATCGTAAAAATAGGCTAAGGGCTCACCAGAAAAATGATGGGTGTCGTACAATCTGACTTTTAATCAAAGACCTTATAACCCGTCACCTTTTTTTGATGGCAGTTTATAGTCTGGACACGCTTTCTATAATTTATCCGGAGCAACGGCAAAACGCGCCATTCTATAACCTGCCATCACCATTCCTTGACCTAGATAACCCCTCATCATAAGTGGAATTTTAATGTAAAAATTCACATACTTTTTTTTCACACTATTTTTTTATTGCTTGTGGTGGCAAACGAGCAAGCAGCACACCTAATGGTAAGTGTTTTGTAAAAAATCACAAAACCCAAACCTACCGAAAGTTTGGGTTCCGGCTCTCTAGCTCAACGAACGAAGCAGAGCACATTTTCATTGCTCAGGGGTCGATTTTCTGCAAGAGTATATAAAACTGTGAGGTTCTATCATTACACAAATTTTAACAAATTAATTTTTATATTATTATGTTGCTAAAGCATGTTCAAGTATCTTCATTTTATTACAACGAATAATTTAAGACAAGATATAAAATGGTTCTATTCAGTTATAAAATTATAGCATCATTAAAACTTCGATAGTTAAGGCTAGAAGACACACGGATGGGATAAGTTTGAACCGTTATTATAGCGAATAACTATTTTACTGACTAGAAATGTAAAAAGCATCAACGTTTGTAGATTTTACTATGTCTAGAAATTCTTGTACAACTTATGATGACTATTATATCGCATGGGAATAAGCATTTTACCTTTAATTTTATCTCGTTTCCATGTCAATGTGTGTTTCATAGAAATTAAAAATTTTCTTCTTGTCCATTTTAATATAATTATGGTTTGCCACGATACATTTTTAGTATAATCAATTAAAGTGATATATTGTCAGGTTTTTTTTTGTTATGGCAAACGTGCAAGCAGTACATATATTATGATGGTAAGTATTAGTGCTCATAAACCTTTACAATACCAGAAGTACAGCTAGGCCGCTGCCTATCAATCAAAATCCACCCTGAAATTTAGAATACCGGCTCTCTTGCTCACCGATTGAAACGCAACTCATTGCCGCTACTCAGACGTTAATTTTCTAAGAGAGTATGGTACCACCCTGGACGGAGGGGCACGCGATTGTAGATAGATAATTGTCAACGGTGTGGCCTTTTACTAAAGTAGCTATACAATAATAGTAGACAATATAATAATAAATACTTATTATAGAGTTTTAATCTGATATTATATAAAAATTTGCTCGAATTTAAGTAGTACTTAATACATCTTTCCGCAAAAAGTTTTAAAAACCAGTGAGGAATTTTTTATTTGTTCCAATTTAGATAATAGGGATCATCTTATGGATAAATGAAAATTTATTACTAAAAAGCTTTGTGAATTGATTATGTATGGTGACGGCAATTGTGTTGATAAGCACAGGCAAGGAAATGGCTAAACAAATATTATTTAATGAATTTTATTATGTTTTTCTTTTCGTGTAGTGACGGAGTAAGAATCCAATTCACCACCCCCTATCTTACCCATGGGTGATCATAAGAGACGACTAAGGGATATAAAATGCATATAACATCAATGCAAGAGAAGGAAAACTCGAAACAAAACCCTATACCAACACGTCTGACCAGCGTGGTACAGTAGGTTAATTTTCCTCACATTACGCAGGAGGCCCGAGCCCAATAGTGGGACATATATGGGCTATGATGATTATGTTTTAAAATTATTTGATATAAAATACTAACTTGCAAATTTTCTTTCAAGACGAACAGTTGAATCGCTGAAACACATGTGCATTTTGCTATTCACAAATAAATAACCTATGTTATTATTGTACTCAGGCTGTCGCCGGCAAAGGAGTGTTGTTGGCGGTGTCGTTGGACATCGCCAACGCCTTCAATAGTCTGCCATTCAGCTGCATCAGGGAGGCGCTCCGGTTCCATGGAGTGCCCCTGTACCTCAGGCGGCTGGTGGCAGACTATTTGGAGGGGCGCAGTGTTCTCTACGCGAGCCCCGCAGGGGACATTGTGCGGACGCCCATGTCGTGCGGTGTTCCGCAGGGGTCGGTTCTGGGACCTACTCTGTGGGACATCGGGTACGACTGGGCGTTGAGAGGGAGTCTCCCCCCCGGGCTGAGCGTTATTTGCTATGCTGACGACACGCTCGTCACAGCCCGGGGCAGGACATTCGAAGAGGCGGCGAGCCTGGCCACTCTCGGCACCGAGGAGATGGTCAGGCGCATCGAGGCGCTGGGACTCAGGGTGGCCCTAAACAAGACGGAGGCCCTACTATTCCATGGGCCCCGTGTGAGGCTGCCCATCGGCGCCTCGTTAGTCGTCAACTGGGACGCGGTCGCCGCCTTCTGCGAGGCTGTCATCTCGCAGAAGGAGACGGCGGAACGAGTCCGGGAGGATTCCCGTGACCCGGGCCGCCGACAGCGGCCGGGGCGGCGCAGGCGCGAATACCTGCGCCTGATGCCGCCCTAACCGAGGCTTCGGGTGATCGGACCGGGGAATTGTCCGGTCACCCGACGTGAGGCCACCGCGTGAGGTTGACGGCGAAAGCTGTCGGGGCGTCGACAGGAGAGGAGCCCGAGAGGGCATACCGCCGAGCGGGCCACCGAAGACAAAAATCGGGTACCGGTGGCCCGCTCGCACGGCGAAGAAGAGGTGCTTGCAGGGTGGGTCAATGGAGTTGCGCGCCGCCTCTTCCGTCACCCCGGACCGACTTGGCGGGGTGCGACGTCCATGGCCCACCGCAAAAAAAAAAAAAAAAAAATGTTATTATTGTACTCATTTCTTATAAAAAATGCCTCAATTTTAAATTGACATAACTCTTTTAGCATTCATTGTTTATATTTAACATTGAATGTAAAAACATTGCGACCTAAATAAACAACGTGAATTCTAGCAATGTTTTCTTTAGAATTGGGCAGCGTTTATAACAAACAAGTTTAAAATTGGTCAAACTTTTAACTGTGGAGTATTTGAATTTGTAAATTTATAATTTACTGTTCTTCTCTTCAGTTAATTGGGATATTCCGGAAAGTACTTACATAGAGTATAATTTGTTTATCTAGTTCTCTAGTTCTTATTTAGACATTTAATAAAAGTAATTGTTTATGCAGTCAAAGTCATACACTAAATTCAATTGTCAGCCTAATATATTGACGCTAATTTTATTAAGTCATAAAACATTTATGATTTTTAATGTTTACGCGAATATTACACATTTGAAATAAAACCATTTTTACGGATTCTATCGCGTATGTTTTTGATTTTTTATTGCCCGACGTTTCGAACAATACAGCGTTCATGGTCACGGTTCGAAATGTTAAAAATGTTAGCTTTGGGCAGGATAGTTATAAAATAAATTTTATTTAATGATAATGGTAATTCACTGTTGTACTTTGTTTGGTGAGCGAGAGACGGCAGCCCAACTTTCTGGGTGGGTTGCGGTTGGCATTGATAGGCAGTGGCCTAACTGTACCCATGGTATTGCAAAGTTCCATAGGCGACAGTAGCACTTACCATCAGGTGTGCTACTTGCTCGTTAGCCACAATATGCAATAAAATACACTTTAAAATACTCTACTAATGTTCTGAAATGGCCTCAGAAAACGTCTAACTTTAGCTTGAATTTATCTACTAAATTGAAACATATTTTTATTAAAAATATGATTTGATTTTAAGTAGGTGCTTAAGGTTGCAGACAGCTGAAAGAGTTTTGTTTGTATTAAATTAATTATAATATACAGACATTTTAAACACTTGTCGTAAATGTGAAATATGTAACAAAGAGACACAGTGACGTTAATCCAAAACAAATGTAGCAACCATATTGAATAAAGGAGTAATACTTAAATATAATTAATAGGATATTATAAATATGCTTTCCCAGATCGCGTAGTGGTTAAGAACCTTGCATGCCAGTGCCATGGGTTCGATTCCTACGTAGGATAAAACTTTCTGCTATCACCAAATTGTTGTTCTGAGTCTGGCTGTAATTTGTGTGCATTAATTATATGTTTGTGAAGTCCCACGTAATACAAGGATTATTTCCTTAGCGCAGGGTGGTGTTTTAAATAAAAAATGTACTCTTTCTCCTTGCAGTGACATCGCAAGAATACAGTTTACCATCCTCTTTCTTACCCCTGGGTACCGTAAGAAATATGATCAGGATTTTTGGGTCGCATTGATCAGGCTAGAGAAGGAAGACTCGAAACAAAGTTTAATTAAATTTTCAGTAATTCGAAACAAAATCTTATATCAGGGCGTCTGACCAGCATGGCATATTAGGTCAATTATTCTCCAAATGTGGAGCAGGCTCGAGCACAACAGTTGGACGTATATAAGCTAAGATGATGATGACGGTGATGATGATGGGATGTTATCTGATTGTCTACCAATGGCATCATTTACAAAACTTGCCAAAAATAAGGGGTAGTGTAATAAAACATGGGAAGGGAAGGCCGAAGAAAAGTTGGATGGATTGCGTTAAACATGATATGAATAGAAAGGGAGTGAATGCAGAGATGACATCGGGTATGATTGTGTGGAAGAAAATAACATATTGCGTCGACCCCAAGTAATTGGGATTAGACGGAGAATATTAGGCAGGTGTCAATATTTGATTGAGTAGCCAATAATGAATCGGTTCACTAAAATTTTATTAATACCCAGTAATATTTGAAATAATACTACTTTTACGGATTCCTTCGCGTTTGTATTTGATTTTTAATTTCCCGACGTTTCGAACGCTTTCTAGTTATTATAGTCACGAGAGGACTAAGGTATCTTTCGTTCAATATGTCATTGTTATTACAGAAATTTATATTTACCAGTAATAGTTACTGGTACCATAATATGCGATAACTAATACATTCAATAATAGGCTCACCTAAAAATGACCGAAACATAACATCTCTAAAGTTACTTTTTTTTATAATTTTTGTTTATATATTCCCATTGCCACCTTATGATAGCAACGTAGCAACGGTTATTAACTGAAACAAATTTGATATTTGATTACAGAAACGTGTTACCAAAAAAAAAACGTAATCTAGATTATGAATTACGCGTTAACGTCAGTTCAAAAATGAGTTAGTACGTATTATTCATGAGGCCAGGTAGTCCCTGAATATAAATGAGATTCCAAGCTTTTTATATATAGCGTGAATGCGAATTTATATATATATTGTTAGGTTTATAGGTCATGTTTTTAAATTACAAGCAAATTAATAAACAACTGTTTATTGTATATTATTTTAAAAATCTTGTAAAATTTACATAGAAATTTTCATCAGCATTTATCTTTTCGCTATCTACTGCTGGACGTATGCCTCCCTCATAAATGATATGCCGTAATTGCCACTGTCACGCTTGGCACTTTAGATTAGCTATCGCAGTCAGGTGTTTTACGTTTCCTAAGAGAAAGCTGCTACCCACTTTTATGATGAAAAATATGAACAAGGTTTAAGATTGCCACGACTCAAGTAAAGGCAAGCAATAATTTCACTCTCATTATGACATCATACAGTGAATAGAAAAGAGATACTTAACATACAAATTGGTAAGTAGTTCTGCTTGACTTGCGGCTTACTGACACAAATTAAGAATACAGTAAGCCAACTACCTTGTCTTCTATTCTTTGATATAAACAAAGATTATAATCACACAACGCAAACTTCTTGTCTCGCTAGCGTAGAAAAGCGGACTTAATTCCTCCCACTAAGACAATGACTCGTACCTAACATGCATGTATTATCTGTGAAAGCGAGGATGTTACCTTTAGGTTCATATTATTCATCATCATCATCACAGCCCATAATGTCCCACTATTGGGCTCGGGCCTCCTCCGTAATGGGAGGGAAATTAACCTGCTATACTATAATATTCGAATGCATATAATTTTATAAAAGTACCCTACAAGTGAAGAAATAAAGTGAAATTAAACAAAATAAGGCGATTTTTCTAAATAAAGCAAATAAAATTGACCATTATTTACAAACAAAATTATATACCTACTTAATTAAGCATTATGGCTAAGTGCGGAGTGTGTGGAAAATTTGTTGCAGCGCAAAAAGCGGCAAAATGTAATAAATGTTCAATAACATATCACCGTGGTTGCGAAGCGTTATCAGATACAGGTGTTATTAGTACTGGATGGTCTTGTACTAATTGTACGAATAAGTCGAGGACTGCATCTACTGATGTTACGAAAGAGTTTTATAGCCCAGATTTAGAAGGCAACCCTTCATCTATACTCTTCCAAGATTCTATGCGTAATACTAAAGATACTAAAGTGGACCTTGCACAGGAAATTAGGTTCTTTAGGAACGAATTAAGTGCATTAAGATCTGAGGTTTGTGCATATCGAGACGAAATTGCTGATTTTAAGTCTGCGTTGAATACCTGTAACGACGCTGTGGAGGCAATCGATGGTAGAGTTTCGACTATCGAAAAGCTCCTCAAAGAAAAGTGGGTGCCAGATGCCACATGTGATGATGCAATAGTTGAACTGGAATGTCAGATAAATGAACGTCACCAGGAGCTGTTAGCAAATGACGTAGAGATAGCTGGTGTACCGGAACACTCTGATGAAAACTTGATGCAATTAGTCGAAACGATATCTCAACGATTGGGTGTTAATATAGACGAAAAGGACGTCGTTCACGTCGAACGTGTGGGTTCGATTCGATATAGGTCAGATAAAAGTGCAAATGACTCCAGTGTACCGGGCTCCAACGCCTCAAGACCGCGGAACATTGCGGTGAGGTTTGGAAGACGTGTTACTCGAGAGCTCCTTATACGTGCTCGAGCTCGAGTAAAACCTTATGTCAACACTGGTGATATTTCTATGCCCGGTCCATCACATCGTCTATACTTTAACGAACGTTTGACATCATACAATAAATGGCTATTTTACAACGTAAGGAGTAACGTACGCCATTATAATTGGAAATACATATGGACTAAAAATGGCAATATACTTGTTCGTAAGGCTGACGGTGAACACGTTAAACGTATAAGACTGGAGAAGGATATTCATGATGTGTTTAAACCGGAGTCATCTTAACATTTTGTCAATTTTTATTTTGTTAGTTTGTATAATAACAAATTTTTATGATATCTTAGCTTATTTTTCTCTTATTATCTATGTTTTAATATCATTGTTTTAACTTTTTAGAACTATATATATAACTAAATACAAATATATTTTATTAAAAAAATAAAATAATAATAATAACTTTCCTTCAATACACAACTTCGAATCATTGCTTGTATACATACTTTTATTTTATTAAATATAAACAAATTATAATACTAGATATGATAAATGGTTGTTCTCCTATTATAGCAAATAACATAAATACATAACTAACAAAAATATTAACAATATTATACATTATTAAACAAACTAGATGTAATAGGTATATAAATTATTTAAGCTGCATCGTTTTCATTATCTTTATATTTATTTAGATTAGTACCATGGTACTTAAGAATTTTGTAATATGTACGCCATATAGTGCCTATGGGCGTCCGTGACATCACTCACAGGTTCCATTTAAAAATCAGCGCCAGGGCTTTGTAACCTGGCACATGCTGAAATGGAATCCTGGTTGATACATTTTTAATATACATAGTCTCTTGTTATTTTTGTATAATTTGTAATATGTATCAATAAAAATTTTCTTTCTTTCTTTCTATACCGTGCTGGTCAGACGTGTTGGTATAGGGTTTCGTTTCGAGTTTTCCTTCTCTCGCATAGATGTTATATATATTTTATATCCCTTAGTCGTCTCGTACGATCACCCACGGGTAAGATATGGGATGGTGAATAGTATTCTTACTTCGTCACCACACGGTCCATATTATTACGACATTTATATAAACATTTTAGCTTTATAATATGCTAATCCTATTTGTCTGTCGAAGTCATTTACTAGACGTGTACCTGACTTTGAGACTGCCTTGTTAGGCAATCCTATGTCACCTACATTACCTCTAATTACCACCAGCAGTGTCAAGTCAGCAGAGCTTTAATTGTAATCACAATGTCTCACCTTTGTGTACAGATTAATTTCTCTCCTTAAGATTACGCACTTACCGAAGCAATCATAGTGTGACATGAACAGCACTAATCCACTGCCTCCACGGTTCGAACAACGAAATGAGGCCAATCCAGCCAGGTTTCCCTATAGACTATGACATCCCCTGCGGAATGGATCAGGACAAATCCAATCCACCAACCCAAATCCAATCCACGAACCCAAATCCAATCCACCAACCTTGTTTTTAGATACAAGTGGTATAGGAATGTTTTTAATGGCATTCTTTTAAGGAGATCTATATATGTGCATTGCTGGACGTCTACGGGCTGATGACTGGAACCCTGTTTTTGGAATAGGCTATGGTTCGATGCATACCCCGTTCGCAGAAAAGACAGCATGCAATCCAACAATCTGGCTTTATGTACCATTCATTCATCGTTTTTGGTAGCAAACGAGCAAGCAGCACACCTGATGATAAGTCTTACTGCCACCCATAGACCTATGTAATAACAGGGTTACAGCTAGGCCGCTTCGAAGCCAGGACCCGCAAGGCCCGGACGGGGGCTCGAATCCTCGAGTTCCCAGGGGCCGAGGGCGCCAAGACGGCTGACAGCGTAGCTGAGAAGCTGCGAGGTTTGTTCGCCGAGGAGGGTGGCATCAAGATCGCCAGGCCCGTCAAGTGCGCCGAAATGCGCATTTCAGGTTTGGATGATTTCGTGACGGTGGAAGACATCCGGGAGGCCATTGCCACGAAAACCGGGTGTCCCATAGACACCGTCCGGGTCGGTGCCATTCGTCCCGGTGCGGGTGGCGTAGGTGCTGCCTGGGCGCAGTGCCCGGTGGAGTCGGTCAGGCAACTGGCCGGCTCAGGCAGGCTCCTCGTGGGCTGGAGCTCAGTGCGGGTAACCGTGCTTGAGCACCGGCCTGCGAGGTGCTATAAGTGCATGGCGGTCGGACACACTCGACCGACGTGCACTAATTGCTTCGACTGCGGCGGATTGTGTTTCCGCTGCGGTCAGACCGGGCATGTGGCGGCATCTTGCGCCACCCCGCCCCACTGCCCCGCGTGTGCGGTGGGCAATAAGCCCGCCAAGCACCGCATGGGCTCTGGGGCCTGCAAACCTTCAGCTTCGGCCCCAAAGGCGCGGAGCGGCCCTACGACCACGGCCGCTCCCGCTCCTAGCGCGGTCCGATCACCCGCCGGCGAAGGGGAGGTCATGGATACAGCCCGATAATGGGTACACAATCCATGCACCACCTCCTGCAGGCCAACACCAACCACTCCGCCGGACCGCAGGATCTCCTCCTGCAATCCATGGCGGAGTGGTCGATTGGTGCAGCCGTAGTCGCGGAACCGTACTGCGTGCCTGATCGCCCCAATTGGGTGGTCAGCCCAAACGGAACTGCGGCAATCGTCGTCTCAACGCAGCGGCACTTCCCGTCCTTGTCCCTTTTGGATAGGGGCGAGGAATTTGTCGCGGCGGAGTGGGGAGGGGTCACGCTCTACAGTATATACCTCTCCCCTACTAGGAGAATGGACGATTTCGGGGCCTCCCTCACCAACCTGGAGGCCTCGATATGGCGACTGGCACCAGGCCTCGTCCTGGTTCTGGGGGACTTCAACGCCAAATCCACGGCGTGGGGGTCCCCTATGATGGACGACCGCGGGCGGGCGGTCATCGAGTGGGCGGCTTCACTGGGCCTCTGTGTTCTGAACAGGGGCTCGGTGAACACGTGTGTGCGGCACCAGGGCGGGTCGATAGTGGACTTGTCGTTCGCTAGCCCCGCTGTCGCGCCACGGGTGAGGAACTGGAGTGTCCTGGAGGAGGCGGAGACCCTGTCGGACCACCGGTATATCCGGATGGAGGTCTCCCCCCGGGACCCCAGTAGGGGTCACAGGGCGGACGGAGCTCCCGCGTTTCCGCGGTGGGCTGTGGGTCGTCTTGATAGGGACCTACTGGCGGAGGCGGCCATTGTTAGCACGTGGTTGTCCTCACCACCCCCAGCGGACGAAGTGGACGCTGAGGCTGTCCGCATCCGCAGTTCGTTAACGCAGATCTGCGATGCGGCCATGCCCAGAGTGTGGCGGCGTCCACCTCCGAGGCAGGGGGTCTACTGGTGGTCCCCAAGACTGCCGGACCTTCTTGCGGCGTGTATCAGTGCCTGAAGGTTCTACACCCGCAGCCGGCGGCGTCACCGCGACGCTGAGCGGGAGGGCCAGCTGTACGAGGCGTACCGCAGTGCGCGGACTGCCTTTCGGCTGGCCATCCGAACCGCCAAGGGTGCGAGTTGGCAGGAGATGCTGGACGGTCTCGACCGTGACTCCTGGGGTCGCCCGTATCGCGCGGCGCTGAACAAGTTTCGCGTGCAGGGCCCCTCCTCACCGAGACCCTCCAGCCCGACTTCCTTCGTAGGGTGGTCCTACTATAAATATCAATATTTTTATATAGCAAATAATTATTCTTAAGTAAAATTTCATGCTCTACAAAAAAGGTCTCTTAACATTTTTTATCAAATTCACTCCTTTCAAAGTTATTGGACTTTAAAATTAAATTAATAATTAATTTTGTGTGTTGTGTTGTGTTAGTTGTGTTAATTTAGTGGTTAAAAAAATCCAGAATCCAAATTAAAAAAATTAAAAAATATATCAAAGTTTAAGGCTTGATTACAAGGGAAGGGCTCGTCCTACGTTAATTTATTAAGAGAGCTTTTTTGTAGGGAATTTAATTTCCTTCAAAGATATGAAATGGAAAAATTTTTAAAATTCATGATGTCCGAATTTTGTGTGAAAAATTCAGTAGCTGTTCAAAAATCGATAATCATAATGATGCACCTCTTAATATTAATATTAAGGGCTCAAGTTTTCAGAATAATTTTCTTTTGTCATCATGAACAATATTTTCACAGTACCGTTAATAAAAAAAATTGTTCGTTTTTTTTTGGCCCAGTCGTATATATATATATATATATATATATATATATATATATATATATATTAGGGCGAAATTTTTTTTTTCGATTTTGAATACGCATACCCTTTATATTTTTTCTAATTGACCCTAATAACTAAAATATAAAATATTATCGAAATCGGATAACGGTAACCCGTGCCGACTTGATGCCAAACTTTTTAGAAAAAAATTGTATGGAGATTGTAGGGAAAAATTCTAGAACTATTTTTTTAATATTAAATTAAACAACTATTTCACATGTATTAAATATTTTTTTTATAAATGAAGATTATTTATTATTAAAAGAACATTATTTATTGTATTTTATTTTCTTTTTAAAATTTTCTTTTTACAGTCAGGGTATATGAGTCTGTCCTGAACGCAACGCAGTAAAAATTGCTTTTGTTTCTCTTCACGGTGATTTGCCCATGGAAATCTTACATCAATTTAACTGCCCTCTCTGCTGTATCAAAATACTCTTTTCAATACTAATTCATAGATATGATGACGGCAAGCAAAAATAAGCACATCTCTATTAATTTTTTGTTCCAGAAGCGCGCAGGCACACATTACATTACATTAATACGACCAGCATTTGAAGCAGTGGTGTCACAACAAAGAATTTGGACCTTATCTTCGAGATTCCAGTCTGTAACCGCATTCCAAACTGCTTGTGCTTGTTCACTTCCAGTGGAGTTGTCCAACTTTGGCACCGCAATCAGTTATTCTTTATCGTCATATGAAATGACTATCGGAAGGCGTTCTTCTTTACATTTGCGCACATCTAAAGCTGGCAACAGTTTTCCATCCCAATGAACAGTTACAGTATCTGATAGGTGGTTTTGGAAATCGATTTTAATAGCTTCTGCCCGCTCTTTTCATTTTTCTGTACGAATTCTTTGAATGGTCGACTTACTTATAGGATAATCGTCAGTATTGAGTCCCAGTGCCTCGATAGTAGCTTCGATAATATACACAGAATTTCTCATACTTAACTGAAACCTGTCCAAAGCTGCCACTAATTTTGCATTATAAAATTTTTGCTCGTTGGCGTTTTGTTAATTTCGGATAATGCAATCTCGGTTGGGGTGGACAAATCGTCCTGCAAATTCATTACTTCGATCAATTCAGAATCAGAAGATGATTTTTCTTGATAAGATGAAGTCGATGCAGTAAGGGATGCATGGTAACTCGATCGACGTTTTTGTACCTGGATATTTCTAAGGCGCGATTTTTCCTCTTTATCTGTCAACTTTTTATCCACTCCAGCCAAGTGACCAGGTCTGCCTGGCTCTCTCTGCCGCTCCAAGAATATTCTATCTTCATTTATTTTTATTAATTGAAGGGCATCGGCATGTGCAATGTCGAACAAATTGTCCAAGCTTGTAATGAACTCTTGGCGACGCTGTTCGAATATGGGTTGTGTTTTGTTTGCATTTTTTTGTAAATCTCTCCAGACTTGGTATAAGGCAACTAATTTCTTAACACAGTTAGGTAAAACTTTAGTCGGTATACGGGCCTTTTCCCAGTAAATAATACACTCTCTTATAGTCAGATTCGCGCTTTCATTAACACTTAAATTCATTTCACGAATATTATAAAACAGAACCGCCAATACTTGGCAATTAGAGGGTAATTTTGAATCGATAATTTGATGTTTTACATCGCCTATTAAGAATATGCCTTTTCTAGAACTGCGTAATTCCACTGACATTTTGACTAAACGAAAATAATGACTTCACTAAGAAAACAAACAAGTAATGACTGAACACCGACACGATACTTACGACGCGCCGAAGTACACAACTACTACAACAAGTACTGACATGTAGGTATCTATCAATGCAAGTCGGCACGAGTTGCTGTGGTCCTAGGTACATGAAAATTTATTTATACGTGTTTTAACACGATTGAAAAATAATTAGAGGGTATGCATTACAAAAAAACAACTTTTATTTTTTGGGACACCCTAATATATATATATATATATATATATACACTCATTTGCAAAAAAAACGGGCGGTTTTGATTTTCATTCATATTTAAAAAGATACAATACCAAAAAGGTTTCAATCGTTTGTACACGTTACTGGCCGGTTTTAAAAATGCTGTGGTATTTAAAAAAGTACGTTCTAAATTCAATTTTTCATTTGATGTTCATTTTTACAGAAAACCCCTTTTTATCCTACATTTTTGGCGCGAAGTTCCAGAAGTTAACATCGACTTTCATAACTTTTATTCAATTTTTATCGATTAATTTCATATCCTTGACTGTCAAAGCTTTATTTAATGCTGTTTGGTTGTATCAAAAATGGTAGATAAAGTGGTAAAAGCTACCAAAATTATCGCGCTGCTTGAAGAGGGTTGCAGCCAATGTTTCGTGGCTAGGAGGCTAAATGTTAGTCGCTCGACAGTCCAAAGGACCTGGCAGCGATATCAGGAGACTGGTTCCGTCGAGAGAAGGCCTGGTTCTGGAAGAAAACCATGTACCCAACCACGGGATGATCGTTTTCTTGTGAGTCGCGCATTGAGAAATCGCAAATCTTCGTATGTGGATCTTAAGAACAACCTCCAAGAAGTAAGAAATGTGCATATTAGTCTATGGACGGTCAGGAGGAGGCTTCTCGCTGCCAATATACGCAGTCACCGCCCGGCCCGCGGCCCCAAATTACTCCGTGAGCACAGAGTTCACAGGCTTAGGTTCGCTAGAAATTGTGAATCATGGACTCAAGACGATTGGAATAGGGTTTTGTTCTCTGATGAACCCAGGATATCTCTGTTCGGTGAAGATCGACGTCGGCGAGTGCTAAGAAGACAAGGAGAACGCTTTGCAGAGGCATGTTTCGAAGAAATCACACCTTATGGTGGGGGCTCTGTTATGTTTTGGGCAGGAATAAATTCAATGGATCGTACAGAGTTAGTCTTCATTGAAAACGGCTCACTGACTGGGCATCGATACATAACGGAAGTTCTAATTTCTCATGCACAACCCGCATTGGCCTCTCTAGGTGAAGACTCGATTTTTATGGACGACAATGCTCGCGCCCACCGATCCCGCGATGTTAATGCGTATGTGCAAGAGGTCGGCATTCGTCGTTTGGATTGGCCAGCTCGAAGTCCCGACCTCAATCCCATAGAGCATGTCTGGGACGTTCTGAAACGGCGTGTGAGATCAGTACACCCGGCTCCGCAGACCATCAGAGAGCTGAAGAATGTGATTACTGCGGAGTGGGAACGTATTCCGCAAGCAAGTATCCGGGATATACTCGCTAGCATGCCCAGACGAATTCAAGCTGTGATTTTAGCTAGAGGGGGTCACACTCGATACTAAACATTTATCTGCTTTTACTTTATTAAAGAAAAACAAACAAAAAAACTTTTTTATTTTTACTTCATGAGCATATGCACTACTAGCGAATATACACTACTAGCGAGGTTTAGCATTATTTCCCATAAATTGTATCTAAATTTTATGAAATACTGATGAAAACGATTATTTTCTTATTAATTTACCAAATTGTGTGGAAAAACTACCTATAATTATCAAACAAAGAAATATTAACATTTGAAATGGTTCATTGCTTAGGTGCCCGTTTTTTTTGCAAATGAGTGTATATATATATATATATATATAAGAGATTTCCACCTATATATTGACTCATCACGTTATCTCTGGAACCATAAGACTTAAATTTGATATGAATATTCCTTTCGCCAAGTAAAGGTCAGCTAAGAACGGATTTTACGAAATTCCACCTGCAAGGGGAGTTGCAGGGGTGTAAAAATCACATAGGGTACCGGTGGCGCTCGCACGGCGAAGAGAGGTGTTTGCAGGGTGGGTCTATGTAGTTGCGCGCCGCCTCTTCCGTCGCCCCGGACCGATTTGGCGGAACACGCTCACGTCCATAGTCTACCACAAAAAAAGAAAAAAAAACACATTTTTAAATATAGCTCCTACAAACTTGAAATTTGATATGAACATTTTTTCTACCCTAGAGGTCAGATGAAATAGGCTTTTAAGAAATTCCTTCTCCGAAAGGAATTCTATGTAGCGAAAGTAAACTACACAACTGAACTAACGTAACCGAAGCGAAGCGAGGGCGGGTCGCTAGTATTATATAAATTATACTATAGTGAGTGGATCTAAAAGTTATATTCTACCAATTATTATTAGATGTTAAACAGTTGATACCAATTCAAATTACAACAAAAAGAATAATATATACAGAAAACAACTAAGCAAATTCTCATAACGACTGAGAAATCTTTCCACTCGATAAGATTTTAAATTAAATCGTATTTACTTAGCGAAATTGGATAGTTTCTCACAAGTATAGCTACAAATTTAATATAAATTTAGCAAATTGTGAAAGATACACACAGTCTTGTCGATAATATAGGTCATTATAATATTTAAAAGGCAACCCTTTTCAAAATTTATAAGTGAATTTCGAATTATTTTTTTTATCGCACGCCATTTCTAAATATAGGAATAAAATAAAATACATTAAATTTAACATTGGTATTATTCAGCGGTTTTATCACATACCTAATGCAATTTCCTCTAGACAACTTTTTATTAGTGGTAGGACATGCAGGCTGTTGACAGTACTCTGTCTACAGCCGCGGACCAGTCCACCCGGGGTAGTACCACACTCTCACAAAAGATCGAAGTCTGAATAATGGCAATGTGCTGTTGCGCTTCGTTCGGTGAGCGAGAGAGCCGGAAGCCCAACTGGGTGGCTTTGGAGATTGTGATGGTAGGCAGCGGCCTAGCTATAGCATTGGTTATAGCAAAGATCCATGGGCAGCAGTGACGCTTTCCGTCAAGTGTGCTGTTTGCTCGTTTGCCACCATAAGCAATCATTGATTGCTGTGATATTGGTAATCAAAGACAAAATGATCTTTTTCCATTCAAACACCGATATCTCAGTGAGAAATGCTCATATTGAGATTTATAAAAAAAAAATTAAAGCTGAATGACTGAGCTATCCAGTCCATATGGAGGTTAAGTCAAAAAAATTTTTTCCACGAAAACAATTTCCAAAAAAAAATTTCACAACTCGAATCCGAAAACTAGACACTTAGAGCTACAATTTGCTTTTTTTTTTTGCTGTACGACCATTTTTGTATAAGTTACAGCCTGTTGAATTTCCCCAAAAATTTGAATTTTATGTATATATATATATATATATATATATATATATATATATATATATATATATATATATATATATATATATATATATACATATATATATATATATATATATATATATATATATATTCATTTTCAACATTTATTTAAAATATTAGATTAAAATAAACTATAAACTATTTTCTTCTTAGCAACGTAATTCAGCATTTCACAGCCCTATACTAGACGCAGGCCTTGCCATATATACTAAAAGCCACGGTGTTTTTTTGTTTAGAAAAGAAAGGAAATTTTATAGAAGGGTTTATAGAAGAAAGGCACTGTTGTCTATTCTCCTAGTAATTTCCCAACCGATTTTCAAAGCTCCCAAGAGTAGATAAAGGATGACGAAAACTCTATTTTTATCCAGTGGCCACGTGGGTAGTTTTCTTCTTGTACAATTGATTTAAACATAAGATCTCAGAACTCTAAAATAAAATAACGATAAAATGAATTTTCAATAATCAAGGTAATATTCTGAATAACGTTATGATAATGTTTAAACTTCTGATAAATTTCGAAGTCACTCAAAACTTTAACAATTAAGTAGGAAAACATAAACGAATTTTTTAATATCCTAAGTATGAGATGACGAATTCTTTGTGACGTCGTTATTGTTATTCAAACGAAATTGTTCAATGTTTTTTATAGCTTCATCGAGCATTTAATACATTATAAAGGATGTGCGACAGATGCTTTTGGATAAGAAATATATTTTTTTATTTATATTTTTAATATATTTCGCTTTCTTTTTTGTTATTAAATAAATTTGTTTTGTTTTTTGTTTTTCTGTGTGGTGACGGAGTAAGAATACAATTTACCACCCTCTATCTTACCCGTGGGTATGAGACGACTAAGGGATATAAAAGGCGTATAACATCTGTACAAGAAAAGAAAAACTCGAAACTAAACCCTATACCAACACGTCTGACCAGCGTGGTATAGTAGGTCAATTTCCCTCCCTTTATTGAGGAGACTCGAGCCCAACAGTGGGACATATACGTATGAGCTGAAATGAGATGATAATGGAATTTGTTTTACTTTAGTTGTTTATTTGTGTTTTTAAATAAGTTTGTTTTCTCCGCATACGTAGACTATTAGAATCTATTACTTATTTTCAGTGGCAATAAGAGAGAATTGGCCTGTTATATCCTGCTCGATAAATGAATAAACAGTCTTGTATCAAATCTTTCCCTTCGCTTATAGCCAAGTTATCTAAAGAAGTTGGTTGATTGACTTATCAACGCAGAGGCGAAACTACTAAAACTAGAAACATGAAAATTTTACAGTAGTTTCTTTTAATAACGTAAAGACTTACTAGGAAAGGAGTTTACGTTATACAACTTAAAAAAGAGGGTGAAACGCAATGCCAAAGTTTATATGGTGAGAAAATTGTCTTCTAATTATGCACAATAAACTTTTCGATAAATTTAAATATTTTTTATTTTATAATTTATTAATTTTCAGCCTCTAAGAGCTTAATAAATTAATTTAATTATTTTTTTTTTAACTTGTTAATTCAATTAATTTTTTTGGTATTTTCTACTAAATACTTTTCCTTAATTCGTTATTGAATTAAAGTTAGTATAAATAATTCATAATTTTCCTACTCTTATCCCAATTTCATAGTGTCGATACAATATGTACTCTTCTTTCATAGTACATATTGTAGAAGTTATTGGTAATAGTTTTATGAACGGCCGCCTGCCAGACGTCAACCCTCCTTGGGAATGTAATTGTCGACCAAACGGCATCAGATGGAATTGGCCTAGGTCGTTATAAGGCTTTTAGTTGTCTTTTACGACACCCATGAGCAAAGCAAGGGTTGGTAGTATTTGCAGCCGCTACCACACCGCGTGATATAAATAATTATTATAATGGATCTAATTTTTATAATGACTACACTAAAAGGAATATTCTGAGAATTAACCTCTCCTCTCCTTTGCTATTTCAGGAATAAGGACTTAAAATAGAGAGTATACATATTTACTTATAAGTTTCTTTCTTCATATTATGTGTTTAAAAAGAAAGTGCAGGTGATCTTATGATATTGTTGTATTATCACACTTTTCTTATCATATCATACTACTAAACTATGTGTAGTAAAATCATATCATGATTTGATCCATCTTCAATTTATTCATTATATCTTCAACTTTCTGACATATATGTATAAGGCTCGCTCCGTATACTTACGACCGCATAACTTTATACAATAAAAAAATCTTATATGAAATAAGGAATACATGGATAATAAACACGTATGAGTATAAACCTATTCTGTTTTAGTATCGTAAACCTACATTATTGTGGTAGTATTTTTGTGCTATTTTTTTTTTCTGTGTATGTTTTGTCGGTAATATTTTTATGACTAAATATTATCTTCGTAACCATTTTTTGTTTTACCGGTGCTCGTATGATTAATATATTGATTATAACATTTTTTTCGTCAGCTCAATTTTTAGAAATTAGTTTTTGCACACTATTCATTCAAGTTAATGCTATTTCGCCATATTCAAATATAATTCCTTATCATTATTGGCCTATCGAGTTTCAATTACGAACATAAGTCTATGCACAAGGGAAAATAATGCCAAAATCACCAAGCTTGCCAGTTGGTGGTATCAGTCATCCTTTGGGTGATTTTTACGTTCCCCACGAAAAGGAAAAAGATGATAGTACATTGTACTCTAGCCATCACGCCACTGGATATAATGTCCTTTAGTGATAAAGAGTAATTGATCAATCAGGAGCAATGTGTACAGGTTGTAAGCACAAAAACAAAGCCTGTGATATAAAAATATCATCACTTCTCTTCGTAAACCTTTGAGTTTCTTGATATGACTGTTGATATAAAGACACCAGGGGTTTGGTTAACGTAACTAAGAAATTAGCCCTATTTTATTATTGTTTCTCTTTTTAATATACCTTATTCAAGAACTTCTTATAGACAAAATGTATTTATAAAACGTGCTTGTAGCAGTTACAATCCTTACTTCCTTACTAATATTATAAATGCGAAAGTAACTCTGTCTGTCTGTCTGTCGCTCTTTCACGCCATAACTACTGCACCAATCTAAATGAAATTTGGTACACTGATGGTCTAGAGCTTGATAAAATACATAGGCTATTTTTAATGCAAAAAAAGGGTTGTAAAGGCGGATGAAAAGTTGTAAGGAAGTATCGTCATTCTTAAAGCCAGAAGCTTGAAACTTATTTTTAGGCTATTGATTAGATATATATAAATTTGACGTTAAAATTTTGTAAAATATTTACCCTTAAGGGTTAAAATAAGAATAGGGGATGAAAAACTTCAGGAAAGTAACCTTTTATGCGGGCGAAGCCGCGGGCATAAACTAGTATTAAATATAACAACATGGAATATTTGCAGTTAGCGCAAAGCGTTGTCCTGTATAGAAATTGATTCCATGACAGTCGGAGAATAAGTAGTCAAGTAAATCATTATCATTATACAAACTATTTAATTAATTTGAATGGAAATTCCTCACTTGAATGGCTAAATAATGTTATCTAACATTAACCCTGTAGATGTAACTAACTAACATTATGAGTTGGGAGCAGTTCAGAAATGGAAAGCGCTATGACATAATTCTATTAAACTTTGAGAAATTAAATAGTTTAGACAGACCCTGGTAAGCAGGAAGCGACAATATAAATGGTTCTTATTTCATTATCAATCAGCAACCAACGTAGAACGGATAAAGGAAATACAAGTTGCACAATACTTTTAAGTCGCTGGTTCGGTTAAGAGTGAAGTTAAGATACCGACCTAATGTATCATGTTTTCGATTCCCATGCAGGACAATACTTTGTTGGCCACCGAAGACAAAGATCGGGTACCGGTGGCCCGCTCGCACGGCACAAAGAGGTGTTTGCAGGGTGGGTCCATGGAGTTGCGCGCCGCCTCTTTTGTTGCCTCGGATGGATTTATCGGGGCGCGACCACATCCATGGTCCACCCTTTTTTTTTTTTTTTTGGTGGACTATGGATGCGTCTCGCCCCGCCAAATCGGTCCGGGGTGACGGAGAAGGCGGCGCGTGACCCCATAGACCCACCGTAAAACTCCTCTCTCTTCGCCGTGCGAGCGGTTCACCGGGACCCGATTTTTAACTTCGGTGGCCCGCCCGGTGATTCACCCTCGCGGGTTCCTCTCGTCGACGACCCGACAGATTTCGCCGTCGGGGCGTTGCCCTCACGCGGTGGCCTCACGTCGGGTGACCGGACAATTCCCCGGTCCGATCACCCGAAGCCTCGGTTAGGGCGGCATCAGGCGCAGGTATTCGCGTCTGCGCCGCCCCGGCCGCTGGCGGCGGCCCGGGTCGCGGGAATCCTCCCTGACTCGTTCCGCCGCTTCCTTCTGCGAGGCGGCGACCGTGTCCCAGTTCCTGATGCTGTCGACCATCGCCCTCGCGACGGCCGGCAGCGTCAGGTCGGCACCGATAACAGCGACGAGGTCACGGCGCTGCCGCTCCCATCCCGGACACACCTCCAGCGTGTGTTGCGCCGTGTCCTCGTCACTCCTGCAGTGGTGGCAGGCTGGAGTCCACTCCCTATACACGACCCTGTGCAGGTACAAACCGAAGCACCGGTGCCCCGTCAATACCTGCACCAGCCGAAAGGTGAGGACTCCGTGCCGCCGCTCCATCCACTCTATCAATACGGGCCGGAGGGCCTCAACGGTCTCCACACCGTGCCTAGGCCTCTCCAGCCGCATAGCCCAACGGGCGATGACGTCTCGGTGGGCATCCACGCGCCAGGTGGCTATCTCGCTCAACGATGGGGAGCCACCTTCCTCGCGCGCTGTGATAACCCACCGGTAGAGGTCGGAGAGCATCTCCGCCTCTAGGTCCTACGGGGGTGTCCCGGCCAATAGGCACGCCGCCTCTGTCGACACCGTGCGGTACCCGCGAATGGCTCTGACCGCCATGGCTCTCTGTGGGCTCCACAAAACCGCCCTGAGCTGGGCGTTCAGAGCTCTCGCCCACACGGGTGCGCCGTACATGGCCATCGAGCGGAAAAAAAAAAAAAAGGACAATACTTTGTTCGGGCTGGCCACCTACGTCAAGTTTACGCTGCTCCGTGGTCGTTCCAACGACGAAGGCGAGGTATCATGGGTGTGCGTACTTACGCCCCTTCTGTCGCCCCGGACGGAGTGGTGCGAGGAGGGCCCGAAAGTAGCCCACCCCAAAACAAAAAGGAAAATACTTTGTGGAATCCATAAATTTTTGTTCTGAGTCTGAATATAATTTATGTTCGTTATTTATATACTTGTAAAATCATCTTTCCGTGTGGCGACGGAGTAAGAATACAATGCATCATCCCTATCTTACCCTTTTTTTTTTTTTTTTTTTTTTTTTTTTTTTTTTTTTTTTTATTTTGGTGGACTATGGATTAGTCTCGCCCCGCCAAATCGGTCCGGGGTGACGGAAAAGGCGGCGCGTGACCCCATAGACCCACCGTAAAACTCCTCTCTCTTCGCCGTGCGAGCGGGTCACCGGGACCCGATTTTTAACTTCGGTGGCCCGCCCGGCGGTTCACCCTCGCGGGTTCCTCTCGTCGACGCCCCAACAGATTTCGCCGTCGGGGCGTCGCCCTCACGCGGTGGCCTCACGTCGGGTGACCGGACAATTCCCCGGTCCGATCACCCGAAGCCTCGGTTAGGGCGGCATCAGGCGCAGGTATTCGCGCCTGCGCCGCCCCGGCCGCTGGCGGCGGCCCGGGGCGCGGGAATCCTCCCTTGCCCGTTCCGCCGCTTCCTTCTGCGAGATGACAGCCTCGCAGAAGGCGGCGACCGCGTCCCAGTTCCTGATGCTGTCGACCATCGCTCTCGCGACGGCCGGCAGCGTCAGGTCGGCACCGATGACAGCGACGAGGTCACGGCGCTGCCGCTCCCATCCCGGACACACCTCCAGCGTGTGTTGCGCCGTGTCCTCGTCACTCCTGCAGTGGTGGCAGGCCGGAGTCCACTCCCTATACACGACCCTGTGCAGGTACAACCCGAAACACCCGTGCCCCGTCAATACCTGCACCAGCCGAAAGGTGAGGACCCCGTGCCGCCGCTCCATCCACTCTATCAATACGGGCCGGAGGGCCTCAACGGTCTCCACACCGTGCCTAGGCCTCTCCAGCCGCGTAGCCCAACGGGCGATGACGTCTCGGCGGGCATCCACGCGCCAGGTGGCTATCTCGCTCAACGATGGGGAGCCACCTTCCTCGCGCGCTGTGATAACCCGCCGGTAGAGGTCGGAGAGCATCTCCGCCTCTAGGTCCCACGGGGGTGTCCCGGCCAACAGGCACGCCGCCTCTGTCGACACCGTGCGGTACCCGCGAATAGCTCTGACCGCCATGGCTCTCTGTGGCCTCCACAGAACCGCCCTGAGCTGGGCGTTCAGAGCCCTCGCCCACACGGG